>CP139507.1:65012933-65115433 GCA_021014915.2 Artemisia tridentata subsp. tridentata
AAAACAAACATGCTTTGTGGGGACTAAATTACAAAAGGCCACACAAACTAAGAATTCATGTGACCATTGGATGATCAATAGTCACACAAAATACACATTTCTTCACTTAAAACAGCATATGGTCACACTTATTAAGACTTTTGGCCACTTTATGCTTAATTGTATGTGACTAAATACCCAAAACAAACATGCTTTGTGTGACTAAATATTACAAAAGGCCACACAAACTAAGAATTCATGTGACCATTGGATGATCAATAGTACACATTTCTTCACTTTAAACAGCATATGGTCACACTTATTAACACTTTTGGCCACTGTTTTTTAAATTGTATGTGACTAACTCGAAAAAAACAACACACGATGTGTGACTAAATCATCACAAACGTCACATTTATTATATTTTCGTGTGGCCATAGGATGGGAAATAGTCACACATACTGATGAATCCAACAAAACTTGTGCCTAATTAGTCACACATATTCGGGTTATGGTCACTCTTTTTCGATGAAAACGGCCACAAAATAAACAATGTGACCATATGATACCTACGGTGGCGCGACTTTTTGTCACACACACCCAAAAAAACGTGTGTGACTATATGCATATAGTCACGCATTTCCAGTGTGACGATAGGCAGAATCTGTACCAGTGACACTTGGGTAATAGATTCTTGGATTCATTCCTAATAAGAATTTAAACGTTGAAAAATATTGTGTATTTTTATATTCACGTTTTATAACTGTTAGAATTAATCTTAAACATTGTATTAGTCATAACACGAAATAGATTAACTTTCTAGTTAACTCTAATAAGTGTAAAGGGACCAACACATTGATCTTAAGACTCCCATTGGTTTTCGAGCTCATTGTACCCAATGGACCACAAACACCAACGAGTTGGACGCGTAAGTCTTATGATTAATATATACATAACACACATAATTGATTAAATACGCGATTTATATGGGGTCTTCCCCAATTTTAGGTCTTCCCTAATAACCTAATTAATTAATTTTAGTAATTTTAACTTGTCCAACAATTTAATTACTAAAACCCTAATTAATTTAAATCGCATAAAATAAGCATGTAAACATGTAACAATTAATCAACTTCCATGACAGAACATGCATGTTTTTGTCATGGATTCCCCATATAGCACTTATTATCATGTCAACACATATAAACAAGTCTATTTTTACGCATATTCTATTAATGACATAAACCAAGTATTCATTAATTAATCCACATAAAATTGCATGCAATCCTAGGGTTTCTACAAGTTTTACAAAACATAAAACCCTAACTATATATTTAAGGGTGATCGACCCATAAAACAAAAAATTAGGGTTTACTATTTTTAAAACTCAGAACACCAAAACAATGTATCTAATCACAAAGATTCAATTTTATGCGGTTTTAGTAATTAATTACCACGTGTTAACGGGCTCTTGATGCCACTGTTGGAATATGTGAATCATAACAAACTTATAAACACATAACAATTAACATCAAAACATGTGCAGCGGAATAGGATCTAAACACATGTAATTAATTAACTAAAATTAAAAGATATGCGTACCTTAGATTACTAGCTAAACAAGTAATCAACGTGATCAAGAACAAGTTAAACCCTAGCTTAGGGTTTAGGATGGATCGACTTCTCCTAGTCGAATGGGGAAAAACTTCAAGCTAAAGTAAGCTTGATCTCCGTTCTTGTACACACGTATTAGTTAGCGTTTCAATGTGAAAAGCTAGGTTCAAGATCACAAAACAAATCCAACACTTAATGTGTATGTTAGATCGACAATCCCAAGGTGTTTGGGATGTAGAACCGATCGGCCACACACAAAGAGGGAAGAAGAAGAGAAGTTGGTTTGCTAGGGAATCAAGATTAGAGACTAATGAATACAAGGGTATGTATTTATAGGCCTCTTAAACTTCCTCTCCGAGCTAGGGCAACCAAAAACCCTCTCCTTATTGGGTTCGGCCGAATACACAAGCCCAAGGGGTTTCTAGAACCTTCTTGGCTTATATTTTCATCCATGGTCCTTTAACTTAATATTTAACATCCGTTATCCAAACCCCGTTAAATACTAACGACCGTTAAGTGTTTATTTGTGAAATGAATAATTAAATCATAACTTATTATATATTAATTATTCAAACATTGAAACTCATACGTAATGTGTGCAATCCCGAAGTCTCGTGTTCGAAACTTGTCATAAGTATATTAATTTATATCCACAACTTTAACAAATTGCCCGCGTATAGCGACGAAGGTGTACAGTAACATCAATTTGTGTGTGTATTTATTTGTGGCGTAAGTAAGAGTGACTAAAGTTTTGTATGTTAAAATGCAATTAATAATTAAAGTTAACCTTGTAGAGTTGTAATCTAAAACTGAAGCTTTTATAAGCTATTTGAAGTTGCGTATTATTTGAGCTAAAGTTTACTCGAAAAACTTTATTTAGTAAGAGCCTATTTTTTTAATATCAATACCATAAGCAGCAACAGAACAATCATAAGCCAAGTACTTTATATCCTAGTTAAGTTTCACAAACATAAAAAGTAACTTATACGGGGCTGGTTCTGAGCTTTTGGATGCTTTGGACGAATCAATTGGAAAATGCCTTGTAAACAAACAACAAACTATATTGTGGTGGTTTGGAACCTGGTCGAGCTAGGTAACGTATTCCAGCACCAATTACTAATATACTAACAAACATGTAGTTAAACTTAAATCTATTGAATACCTTTTGAAAGACTATGACTGCGTTTGGGAGAGGGCTTTTAGGAGGCTTACGGGGGCTTAAACTTTAAAATAATCCTTTTTTGTCGCACAGGCTTATGGAGGCTCCATAAGCCCAAGCTCATTGAAAGGGGCATATAGCTAGTCAGATTAATTAAATAATCTTCAAAATATAATTGATTATCACGCAAAAGCTAAAAATATATGTGAATTTAATTTGATGTATTTTTATAGGATTTTACAGTAATAACTTTCAGCTCTAACTAATTCGCCAAACAGCTTTATAAAAATATAAGCTCCAGCTTTCGGATTATACTTTAAGCTTCAGCCACAACTCCGGTTCCAGCCCCAGCCCAATCCATTTTGCCAAACATACCCTACATGTCCCATTATTATAGATTCTAGAGTAAATTACACCATTGGTCCTTGTGGTTTGCGTTGACTGGCGCCAGTGGTCCTTTGACCAAAAAAATTGCACCACTCAGCCTTAAGTCAGAAACGTTATGCACCGTTAGTCCCTCCATCCAACTGGGCCCACTAACTCCCACTAACGCTCGTTAAGTAAATATTTTAAAGGGGTATTTTCGTCACTTCACAAGACAAGGACCAACGGTGTAATTTACTAATGTGAGAAACACAAACACAAACACAAATGTGAGAAACACAAACATATAAACAAATCTGAGAAACACAAACATATACACAAATCTTTATAGATTTACACAAGAAGCTTAATAAAAAAAATTTAAAACCAAACACAAAAGATCTCCGGCGAGGCAAAGCAGATTCCGGCGGGGAAAAGCAGATTCCGGCGGGGATAAGCAGATTCCGGCGGGGCTAAGCAGATTCCGGCGTTAGTAAGCAGATTCCGGCAGCGGTAGGTAAGAATATTCCGGCAGCGGCTACAAAGACATAGATCTACAAAATAAATGCATAGATCTATTAAAAAAATATGATCTTTAAGAAAAACCTATAAAACTAAAAAGAGACATAGATCTATAAAAAAAATACTTAGATCTTACATGCATCAGATTCAGCTATCAATTAACTAATTTAATAACTAATTTGAGTTAGGCATATCATCAAACACCATATATGCAACAATTAACACAACAATTTTAGACTTCACATTCAACAAATCACAGCTAAATACATGTAACTACAAACCTTTAATGAACTAATTAACTAAATTCAACTAAATTTCAGTTCAAATTCATAAATTAAACACCACAAATTTAACTACTATTTGATGAAGCAAGTGATTACCGAACTGAGTGACGATCTACAGTGAGCTTCGATTAAACCCTAACGAATTGAGTGACGATCTGCGGTGAACAGTTCTTCAACTTCAACAGCAACAGCTCTAACAGCAAGTCCATGAGTAACGAATTGAGCTTCGATTAAGCCATAACGAATTGAGTGATTGGGGAAAGTGACGATTTGGGGAAAGTGTTTTATGAAAAGTGAAAAGGAGTGTTTTAGAATGATTTGGGGAAAGTGAGAGTGACGAATTGAGTGTTTTTCTTAAAGAGATCTTATGATTTTTTGAATGAATCTTGAACTCATCTTGAATGAATCTTGAATGAATGTGTGTGAAAATGTTTGACTGAATCTTGAACTCATCTTGAATGAATTACTTGGATTTATTTGTTTGACTTAATCAGATTTAAATGCTAGGGTGTAATGTGAAGTGACGAAAATGCCTCTTTAAAATCCTTATTTAACGAGCGTTAGTGGGAGTTTGTGGGGCCAGTTGGATGGAGGGACTAACGGTGCATAACGTTTCTGACTTAAGGCTGAGTGATGCAATTTTTTGGTCAAAGGACCACTGGCGCCAGTCAACGCAAACCACAAGGACCAACGGTGTAATTTACTCTAGATTCTATAATCAACATTCAAATAATCTATTTGGTGGCAATGTACGAAAATATTAAATAAATTCAAAAGTACACCTTATATAACCAAAAATCTACGTATTTATAAGAAAAAAAAAAAAGACTAGAGTTAATTTGATTCTACTTTGGATTTTAGTAAAATGCTTTCAGTAACAATGGCAACTTCTTTGCATAATCAAAAAAGAAATATGAATGTACCTTCAATTCTTAGAGAATAATCTATTTGGTCTTCAAAACGTTTAGAAAAATTTCGTAAACCAAACTATTAAATTTCAAAAAGTAAGGGGTCATGCAATACATTAAAATAATTTTGTTATCAAAATTAAATAAATAATTTTCTTAAGTAATTTTTTAGGAGAATACAATAGGTGTGTTTGTTTGGTATGGAGCATTTAGGATCATTTAGAAACGGTGAGCGGTGAGTGTTGAACGTTGTCATTTTTAATACTCGTTTCACAAAGCAATAATTAGATTTATTTATTTTTTTGGAATACTCATTTCCAACGTTTCATGAAGTATCATTTTGAATCGTTGAGCGTTTAGGAGCTATTCTACATATTATGATTATACCTATAGTTACGTTACCAAACGCTTTTATAGAAAAAAATGCTACAGCTCACTGCTAGTTAGGGCTGTAAACGAACCGGACGAACACGAACGGAGCCCTGTTCATGTTCGTTCATTTAATTTTAACCGGACAAATAAACGAACACGGATGCTTAAACGGACGAATTTTTTTGTTCATGTTCGTTTATTAAGAAAATGAGTTATTCATGTTCGTTTATGTTCGTTCATTAAGACACTAAACGAACGCTAAATGAACATAAACAATCGAACATAAAAACTTTCACTACTATAAAAAGGGCTATCCTTGACTCGCTTTTTATGACACACGCTAAAAGATGACGCGCAAAATTGTAAGTCATAAAAAAACTGTCATAAATTGTAAAATCTGAAGGATAGACGACAGGCATTTTTGTGTGTCATAAAATTCGTGTCATATCTCAAATTTTTTAAGAAACACGGACTACACTTTCATTTGCGTTTTATCATTTTTGTTTCCCGCTCGACGAAAACTTCAAACTCCCAAAAAATTTGAACCCCTCTATCTTCTGGTAACAACACTTTCTATTTTCTCAAAATAAAAACACAAAAACCCCATTTCTTCTTCCACACAATTCTGAATTCTCACTCAACTCTCCACAACCCCATCTTTTTTCTGTTATATATAAAAAATGAAATAATCCATCCTCATTCATCATCAATTGGGTTTCACTTTGACTCAACCGCAATCGCTTCAAACAAGTTTATTTTTATTAGGGTTTAAAAAAATTAGGGCAAAACTAATCGAAAATGAGCGCTGTGAATTTAACAAATGTTACGGTGTTAAACAATCCAGCACCCTTCCTTAGTCCTTTCCAGTTCGAAATCTCCTATGAGTGCTTGCTTTCCCTCAAAGACGGTATTTTTTTTCTTTGAATTATTGCTTGTAATTAGTTCGATTGGTTTATTTCTACGCTGATTTTAGGGTTTTTAGATTTAAACTTGAAGGCTTTTTAAGTGTTCATATGTACCTAGGGTTTGGTTCAGATTGTTTTGCTTGTATAAAGTTCCGATTGTTAGTGTTTTCGGGTCGTAAATAGTTAGTTTCTACTAGGTATAATGAATCTGATTTTGGTTACTATATAAGATTAGTAATCAGTTTTTAGGATTAGCTGCAACAAAACTTAGGGGGTGTTTGTTTAAGTTTATACGTGGCTTATGAGCTTATTTGTTTTTCGGCTTATATTTCATAAGCCCCAATTTTCCGGCTTATTGTGAGACTTGTGAGCTTATATAAGTTTATTATGATAAAATAAACTCATATAAGCACACAAGTCTCAAAATAAGCCGCAAAATTGAGGCTTATGAAATATAAGCTGAAATCAAATAAGCTCATAAGCCCGTATATAAGCTTAATCAAACACCCCTTTACTGTATTCAATTAGAACACCAACATTAGAAAGTTCAATCCATTAGCTTGTCTTCAATTAGAACACCAACATTAGCAGCAGAGTCTGCATATTAGCAGCAGAGTCTGCATATTAGCAGCAGGCTAATTACATTAGCAGCAGGCTAATAACATTATTTGTGATGTGAAGTATAGCAATACCCATGAGTTTTGGTCGTATCAGTCATTTTTTGATAAGTAAATGGATCTAAGTTGTCGCTCTAAGTACTAGGTTCGAATCAGTGGTATGCAAAATTTAATAACAAATAATGTAAACATGCATTGAGGATATCGAGTGTATTCTGCTCAGCAGGATGGCTAGCAATTTACTTTGCAGAGGTACGTAGAGTCCTAATCATTACTAATTAACTTGTGTTATATTTGGATGAGATGAAGAGGTTTTTTGTGTACGACAGGGTCCTTTGGCACTGGATATCGGAAGACTAGCTACAGGATACGGGATGGGTGTGTTTTCTTATGTTGTCCCAGTGTTCATAGCAGAAATTGCACCTAAAAATCTACGAGGCTCGTTAACAGCTGCAAATCAGGTTGGAACTTTGAGATATAGTATATCCGAAATCACAACAACAATGCATACACTTAGTTAAAAAAAATTGCAAGCACGCTAATGTTTACATATAGTACATGTATAATTTGCATATGGTAGGCGATGTTGCTAAAAGTTTGGTCAAATACGTGATCTATGTATGCAGCTTATGATCACTGCAGCAGTGTCGCTTAGCTTTGTTATCGGAACCTCGATCACATGGAGGACCTTGGCATTAATAGGTAGAAACATTCAAATCACACACTCTTATTATCATTTGGCTCGAAGTTCACTAGTTGAGATTTTTTTATAATTACTTGAACCTTAAATGACATATCAGCATTGTACGTTTGCAGGACTGGCCCCCTGTATTGTTTTAGTTACGGGATTGTTTTTCATACCCGAGTCTCCTAGATGGCTGGTAAGATCTAATTTTTTGCGTGGTTAAATTCCCACATAACTAGTAATAAGAAAATCTTGTCTAACTAATGTGCAGGCTAAGACAGGTAACAATAAAGAGTTCCGTGTGGCGCTTAGAAAACTTAGAGGAAAAGATGCAGATATATCCGAAGAAGCCGATGAGATTCAGGTTCGTGTTCACAAATTTTTGCTTGATTAACAAAAAATAGTCATTTCCTATCATTGTTATAAACTGAAATGCAAGTCTTTTTCCATTGGTTTTGCACCTTAAAATCTCTGAGTTGGTTCTGCACAGAATCTGGTTGTGCAGGTCGCTCCTTACCTTCTTAGGCTGAGCTCGTTTGTAAGCATTTAATCTTGAACTCGTTCATGTGTTCTGGTCGAATTGGTCCTTGCATTGTCTAGCCATTTGAGTTCATATTAGATATGTTAAGGTGTAGGGCATTAGATTTCAGTAACGAGCTCGCTGCACAGTTTATGTGCATGTCGTTTCCATATAATCAGAAAGCAATTGAGTATTTGCTGCCCTTTGATTTGCAGACATGGCCTGTACGTATACCTCGGCGCCTGTTGCATCAAAGCTTGCTGCTGATACTTCTCTTTTTACTGGGCAGGTATTAATCACCAAATTAATATTCATTTGTCTATATTTTAGATCTTAATCATTGACCATTTGACCCTTAATGTACTCCTAATCATCTTGCATGTATTAGCTTGTTCTTGATATGATTGTGGAGAACGGAGCAGATAATGTGGAAATCCCAATGGTACTTAAACGGGAAATTTTGGTGAATCTAAATGAAGCTGCTTCAACTATCGAGCCTCCAGAAGATTGGGAAGGTATGGTGCCAGACCAACTCTTGTTGCAGTTAGCATCAGCATGGGATATCGATCTGCAGCAGCTAGAGAAGTAAACTTTGACGATGACATATTTAGATGAATCATGCTGTCTGCACAGGGGTAGTTTAAAAACTTGATCTATATAAAAACTAGGCATATCGATATGTAATTTTTGTCGTTAATTAACTTGTGACTTATCGTGAATTAGTACTTGAATTAACCTCATTGTTTTGATATATATATATGAAATGCGTTATTTTGATATTTGTGTTTTTAATTTTGTATTATCAGGTTTTTAATTGTCATTTAATAGAAAATTAGGAACTGAAAAAAATTATTTAAAAAAAAAAAAAAAAAAAATAGGTTATGACACGCAAAAAGGAGAGTCATAAAACGTGGGTCATAAATGCGCGTCATAGAGGGATGACGCACAAATGCGTATCATGAAGCTTTATGACTGGTCCATCCTTGACTCGCATTTGCGCGTCATAAGACCTCTTCTTGACTCGCATTTGGAGTCAAGGATAGCCCTTTTTCTAGTAGTGTTTATTGAATTTTGCACAATATATTATTTTATAAGTGTTGTTTTGTTTAAACAAGCCAATTTTAAAAGGGGCAAGTTATTTGGACCCTCCCATATGGAGGGTTTCCAATCATTGCGGGCATCGTTGATTTGTATGGTGTGCATCGCGGGTTGTACGGTTTGACCAAAACCCCCTGATGTGACAATATAGGAAGGGTTTGTATAACACAACCCTTAGAAAAGGGAGGTGTTATAAGAACCCTCCCTACGCATGGGTCCCGCCTATTTTTTATGGAATGTACAATCCGACAAAGCAGACAGTACAAGCGGCGGCAGCGGTAAAGTCAACACACCCTTCCTACCAGGGAGGGTCATTATAACCCAACCTAATTATAAAATTAAAAGATGTGATATACGAACATAAATAGGTAAATGAACATAAACGAACGTTAATGAACGCATAATCGGACGTTCACGAACATAAATGAATGGACGTGACTTTTATTCATGTTCGTTCATTTAACTAAACGAACGTAAAATATTGTTCATGTTCGTTCATTTAATAAATAAGCGAACATAAACGAACTTTTTACCAAACGATTCATGAAATGTTCACTGAACGTTCAGTTTGTTTACAACCCTACCGCTAGTGCTTACACTAGGGATGAGCTCGGTACCAATCCCGTCCCGATCCCGACCCGAATTGATGCTCCTGATTTTTTCCCGGGCATGAAAGGTGTGTCCCGGTACCGTACCGAACGGGATTTCGGTACCGGGATTCGGTACCGGGAAATCGGTACGTATCGGGTTATTCCCATTTTTTGTTAAACCATGTTGAGCTCAATATTTCTTTGCAGCTGAGTGATAAGATGACGATTAGAGATTGTCCTATTGTTTTTGCAGCCTTGTTGGCCAGTTTATACACATTGTTGGCCAGGTCACACCAGTTATAAACTATGTAATTTTAATCAGCAAATGAGTATTGGTATCTATCAGACTTCGTATACAGAAAACCGTCTGACGTTGGTGGTTAAACTGACAATTTACAATTTCTGCAAACTAGTTTAGATAAAAGTGTTGATGGAGGAAATATATTTAGTCTGTAAGCTATCAAATAAACTATGTTCCGGGCTTTGCATACTGTAAATTAGATAATTAGCTCTTATAATAAATCATGTTCAACAATAATACCATCAAAATACATGTTTGCAGGTGGTCTCATGTATCATTAGTAATACCATCAAAATAAACAAACTAAATCATGTTCAACAAAACAATTAATCTTGTGCGACTCCCATCCCTTTTCCTTTAGTGTTTTGCTTGGCAATCTTGTAAGATCCTGTGAAAAACCCTTGTAATCAATCTTAGTGATTAATAATAATCTCGTATTACTATTTCCTAACGCCTATTTTTGCTAAAAATTTAAACTTTTCGTTATTGTTATTAGTAGCAATGCATTATATATATATATATATATATATATATATATATATATATATATATATATATATATATATATATATATATATATATATATATATATATATATATATATATATTAAACGCAACAACACGTTTACACAACGACAAGTAATCATATTCGTCTAGTTCATTCACTACATTTAATCAAAGTTAATATCACATAATTCTATCTAACTAAAACACAAACACTAACAACAAACCTAATCCTAAACTACTACTACAACCCAACCGGACCCTTAATTGCTTGGCCCAACAACAAACACCAAATCCTAATAACACTAATCCATCGAACTAGCCCAACCCAAGGGAACATCATAGCCCACGTAACCCACTTATTAGAATGGTTGTATTTCTTTTGTTTCATTTTCTCTTCAACCGATCGATGCAACATTTATTCAAGAACTCATGCAAATCTTAAATATCAAACATAACCATTATACATTTTAACCAATAAAACCCAACTCCAATTTCACAACCCACCATCACCACGACATCAAAACTGTTTCATTAACCCGTCTTTATTTTCTTTCTTGCTTTACTCTTATCAACCGCTCGACATTATTATTTATGGCTAGCACGACTTTCGTTTAATATTACACATGCAAACGTACCTCTTAACTAATTACTGTAATAACAAAAACCCAACTAGAATTACCAACGATTAGCACAATAATGAAACTTGATTTAATTGTCCCCATTTCGAACTAAACATTATCATACATCCACTTATAAAATTCGAACCAAGCATATCATTTAAGACCTTGACCCAAAACGTGATCAAACTACGATAAATCCCACAAACCACTAGCCACATTACTAATTAAAATGTGTCATTACAAATGCAAAAATAGAATAGAAACCCAACTTGTAACTCCAACTTGTGATAAAAGGTGAAAGAACCAAATAAGCAAGAAGCATACAAGAAACTAGCAGCCAATTCACACCCAACCACACATGTTTTACACCTAAACTAACATACCATCACACAAGTGTCTTCTATCCACAGTGTTCTCTAATCATTGGTCAAGAAGTCAAACAAAATGTAGATATTTTGCTTATATAAGTCACCTCTATTCGACCTCCCCTATCACACATCACTTTCTATCAAATTCACCATATTCCTTAAACATCAAAACCACTTTCTGTCGTGTATTTTGGCAGCAAACCCAATCAATTCAAGTCATATAATAACCATTCTAACTCACTGTCTCTTCTTTGTATTTCATTCGAACCCCACAACCTCCTTCACACTCATTTCACTAACAAAATACCTTCATTAAAACCAACTGTTGTTCGACCGAGAGCTTAACCAGTTAGGAGTAAGAGAGTCCGAAGCAAGTGGGTCGTTTCATTTCGTGTTCCATCCTACAAGCATTAAGTCTCCACCACCTTTTCTCAAAGGTGTTGTAAGTTCTCTTGTTCCATCTTAAATACACTTCACATACTTACATGCATGCACATACCATGCTACATTCTAAACATGTCTATTTTACTTCATATATACCATACAGTCACCAACCCTTCGCACAATTATCACATGATCACTACATGCATTATATTGGTAAACACTGGATCGAACATGGCAACTTATCAATAATCTATACGCATCATTATACTTGAATATGTATGCAAACATTCCATGCAAATCTATATATACCACGCTAGAAATAAAACATGTTACTTAAATATTGTGGACGAAAAACAGTCCCAAGGTGGCCTCCAAAATAACCTCGTATCTCGCTAAGTAATGTAATGACCATATTCTTCGATACACGACTTAACATACCATGCAACTACCAACCCTTTTCATTTATACAACTTTTGAACACACACAAGTTTCGATTCTAAAAATGGACTATCTTAACTCTTACTTGAGCGGACCAGGTAGAAAACAAAAGAAAAATCTAACTAAGTATTTCAACTAAAAAGAACCATTCGACCTAACCAACTAGAGACATGTTTGCTTCGAAATCCACAAACGTAACATCCATATATTTTCACTCAACTCGACCAAACACTTGAGAAACAATATTTTTCATTCTCTAAGATTCCTCTCATAACCCCATCTCGACACTTAAAATAGATCCTTTTTAAAGCTACTCGACTAGTGCAAATACTTAGAAAATTACATGGCACATTTCACAAATTCATTTCGTTCGACCAGCCCAAAAACCGTGAATATATCTTCGAAATCTTGTATATAATATATCTATATTTTTATATCACTCGATCGACAACCTAGCAAACTATAATTTTCATATTCTAAATTCGACCCCATAAGCTCGTTATCGCGCCCAAAATAATTCATTTTGATCGACCATCATCTAGTAACTAACACACATTTTCAGAAATTTATTAAGACATTCGGTTGGGCCAAAAATCAAGCCCAACAAGGATTTTCGATAACGAGGCCCAACAGGCCCATAAAATATATTTTTAGAATCCTAAAAATAGCCCAAATCCTAGCCCAAAACAGTTTTCACGCCCTCGCCTCTAAATTTGTTAACGGACCTTAAACCAACTCGTTAATCAGCCTAATAAGGTAAAAATAACCTCATTTCTGGAATAAACACTTGAAATAAGTTAAAATAAACTTAATAAAGTTATAGAAATTTTCAGAATATTTTTTCCGTCATTTTTATGCAAAAAGGACTAAAAATGTAACGCGACTTAACCAAAAAGGACTAAAACTGCCAAACCTAGAAACTAAGGGACTGAAGCTGTGAAAACAGTTGTAAAGGACTGAATTTGACATACCATTGAACTCCAAGCATTATATGGACTATTGGACAATTATTGGACTATTATTGGACTATGGACTGAATAAGGACTAACGACGTAACGCGAACCACGGTTAGGGTAGAAAATGTAAAACCTGGAAAGATCAAGAACCAACTATTATAACTTGTCATTCTTAGCTTATTTTCTATTTTTGCACCATATCTTTACTTCATATGCATATTTGCATTATAATTGCATATTAGTTAATAGCGATAGAATTATTTCATAGTAATATTTTATTTACTCGTTGAAGATATGATCTTACAAGAGTACGAGCACCATAAGCATATAACATCTTCATTCTCAACGATTAGATCGTTGAATAATCATCATCCACCACTCATACACATACACCACTAGAAATTAGTAAGATTCTCAGATATTTATATATTTACCAGGTTCTATATCGAAGTTATTATAATCATCTCTGAATTTATCATCACCAAGTAACGCTTAAGGTGAGTCATGGCCTCACTTTTTAAACTCTTTATACTTTTTAAACTCCGTGAGGGGGATACATGCTATAGCTGATCACAAGTATTTTTCTGTATGCTACCTGACTTGATATATGCCTAAGTTACCATATTGCCACAAGACCCTTTTATCATGAGCCATTAATCACTGCGGTGAACGCGAATATAATGAATAGATCTATTAAGGACTGACAACCTATCCCACTAATACTAGGACGGAATGCTTTTTGCTAGTCGTATTAGTCGCGATGCATTATATTTGAGAAAAATAGGAATTGGCAAATCACCTATTACACGAGGGCAAAATCTTCATCATTAATTTGATGATCACCTCCGTTTATGCGGTACTTTGTTAACGTTTGCGTGTCATGAGACTTAGGGCAATATATGAACTGCGATATCAATTTTTAAACTGATTGTATCTCAAAATACAATCTTACTTGTGAATCAAACTGATATTTAAATTATAAACTCCATGATTTCACTCAACATTATGTTGACTTTTAAGCATGTATCTCAGGGAACTAGAGGAGCACGGCAAGGCATGGAGCAGGCATACCCTATCTTCAATAAATGGTGTAAAATAAAGTTGTAATCCAGTTAAAATAATGTTTCCTTGAAGAAACCTTAGCACTCTGATGTAATGTTTTATAACTGGATTTGTATTATGGACCTATGTAAATTAAAAATGCCGTCTTAGGCTGTTTTCTTATGATTTTGTTTTCGATCCTCACCGTAACACCCAGATTAATCTTCCGCTGCTATGTTTAAAAATTTGGGGGTGTTACAGTTTGGCATCAGAGCTTTGGTTATAGGGAACCAAGTGTTTTTTTTTTAAACGTTGGACTATAACTACATTTTTTTTCAAACAAATAAATTATACACCATGTTACCTTAAACTCTCCATGCCTGCTTGCTGCCGTGCTCGGTATGTTATACATTAGAATTATCATATATAAGCCTCTGCATACTTGATGGTTACTGTGCATAACTAGATCATCTTATGCTTATAATACACCACTTGATGTTAGTAAGTACTTATTTTACTATATATGGATTATTACAGTATTATGTCGTTTATCACCCACTTTAGTGTATCATCGGAGCTGGACTCCGAGGGATTACTAGCATCAGTCACGTCCCCCGTACTTCCCGATGCTGTAGTACCAGAGATTACGCCTGACGCGATTGAGCCCTTAGTAGAGGATAGAGCCGCCGCCATACCATTATTAGATGACCCCCATGTGCCAGCTTTGCCAGCACCGACTTTACCACCGCATTTTGTCTATGACACCTACTCTCCTTTCTATATACCACCCCCTGACGACTTGTACTATGAGAGTCAGCAATGGCTCCCTGCTGATGATTTACCCGAGCCCCATCATGTTGCACCACCATCACTACCTGACCATGTGCTTGACATACATACCCAGACATATCCACTACCACCTCGACAGCGGGATCCGATTCCTGCAGAGGATATTCCTTCATCGAGTAGACGTCGCATCTCAGACCAGATACACCCATCTTCACCCTCACTACCTTACCCTCCTGGTTTCACTCCCCCGGCTCAGACCCATGATGCCTGGGAAGGATTTAGACCAGTAGTCACCCACACCCTTATACCATCCACAGTAGTGACACGACTCGAGAGTCACGGAGAGCAGATTGAGTCACTTCTTAGGATGATCGACCATGTGCCATTGGATTCCCCGGGTATTATCAGCGATACTCTGCATAGGTTGGCTTCCAACAGAGCAGTGATACAGCAGTGCCTGAGACAGATGCAGACAGACTTGGCAGATACCCGTTCCCACGCGATATCCTTACGTAGAGAGGGCCAGGACTTAGCTTGGGAGGCTCACTTGGCACAGCGTAGAGCTGACACATTAGAGAGACTCATGGGAGACATACAGATAGAGCATCAGGCTGAGATACAGAGACTCAGAGACCAGATCTCAAAGCTCACGAGGCGTACGGATAGACCTGAGTAGTAGACATAGTTAGCATGATTGTATAGTTTGAGACATTGTAGTCTGCCGCATGTGGCAATTAATAAAGACTCTTGTATCGTTTTGTTGTAAAACTCAACTGATCAAGTTATTAATGTTGTAATGCCGGTACTAATGTACTATATATCTGTTAACTTATGTATTATGGTTGTTCGTATGTATTGTAATCGTATCCAGACATGTCGTGATGTTACCTGTTATTATTATGATTCTCTAATTGTGTAAATATTGTAAAACCTGAACACATAAAATATGGTGACATGAAATTCAGTTTGTATAATTAAATTGATTGTTCCTTAACAATCCCACATCTGTAAATTGATAAATTACAGAGACATCATAATTATGGGAAAATATTCAATTTAATTATCATTTCACACCATGATTACATTGTGCATATACTCAGCTATTCTATCCAAATTCTAAATCTATATTCTTGTGCCGTTAATAGAAAAATGGAACATAGCACACATGAAACTACCAACCAGACCGTAGCATTGACGCTTGATGAGGTTCGAAGAATGATTGATGAAGGCATCACCGCAGCACGCGAGGCTGATGCATTAAACCGTTCAAGCAATACTATGGGAGCAACAAATGAAAGTGAGGCATCTACTCCACGTAAATGCACTTACAAAGAATTCGTGAGTTGTCAACCCACAACCTTCAGAGGTGTGGAAGGAGTGACTGAATTAGCCCAGTGGTTTGAGTGCATAGAAACGGTATTCATGAGAAGCAACTGTGCAGAAAACAATAAGGTCACTTTTGCCACCGGAACCCTAAGGGGAGATGCACTATCTTGGTGGAATGCTACTGTCAAAATAATGGGTGCTGAAGCAGCATACCAAATCTCTTGGACCGAACTGAAGAATAAAATGCTGGAGAAGTACTGTCCGAGGACGGAAATCAGAAAACTTGAAGATGAATTTCACGAGTTAGTGGTGAAAAACTGTGACGTCAGTGCATACAACCGAAGATTTCTAGAATTATCTCTTCTGTGTCCACACATGGTATCTGACTTTGAAAAACTGTTGGAAAAATATGTGGAAGGACTACCTTCAAGCATTGAAGGAGATGTTACCGCATCCAACCCAAAGACCCTCGAAGCCGCATTCATGTTTGCTCAGCGAATGATGAATCGAGAGCTTAAACGAGGTGCTAAATCCACAGTCATTGGGCAAAAGAGGAACTATGATAACTTTGGCAGCAACAACCGAAACAGCAACAGTTATTACAATCACAACAGGAACTACCGCAACAATGACCGAAACAACCGCAACAGAGAGTATCAACAAAGCCGAAATGACCGTCATCGTCAACAGAACCGTCGTCAAGAAGCCGCAAGAGCTTATGTGGCTGCACCTGCTGAAGGAAAAAGGTATATTGGGACAAAACCCCAGTGCAATCGGTGCAAGATGCATCATACGGGACCATGTACCGCCATCTGCGGTAACTGTCGGAGGATAGGTCATGTGACCCGAGACTGTAGAGCCACTGGAGCAAATGCGCACCCTGTAGCAGTAAAATGCCACGGCTGTGGTGAAACAGGTCATTATAAAAGTCACTGTCCCAAGAATGACAATCAGGTTGCCCGAGGAAGAGCTTATGTACTCGGAGATGGAAACATGCCACAGAATTCCAACGTCACCACGGGTACTTTCTTACTGAATCAACATAGTGCTAAGATATTATTTGATTCTGGAGCTGATAGGAGTTTTGTATCTACTTCATTTGCTTTATTGCTTAATATTGCACCCGTAGAATTAGATACCGCATATGAAATAGAAATAGCCGACGGAAAACTGTTAAACACCAACACTGTACTTCAAAACTGCACCCTAACCCTTCAAAACAAATCCTTTCCAATCAATCTCATGCCTATCCAACTTGGAAGCTTTGACGCGATTGTGGGTATGGATTGGTTATCCAAACATCGTGCCCGAATCATCTGCGACGAAAAAGTTGTCCAAATTCCCATAGACAATGAAACGTTAAACGTTCGTTGTGATCACTACAAAACCCAACTCAATATCATCTCATACGTCAAAACGGTGAAATACATAAACAAAGGATGTCACGTCTTTTTAGTCCAAGTAACGGAAGATAAATCGAAAAAGAAAGAAAAACGACTAGAAGAAGTGCCAGTTGTAAATGAGTTTGCAGAAGTTTTCCCCGACGACTTGCCAGGTATTCCACCCATCCGGCAAGTAGAATTTCGAATTGATTTAGTGCCTAGAGCAGCACCTGTTTCAAAAGCACCATATCGATTAGCCCCTTCCGAAATGAAAGAATTATCTGAGCAGTTGAAAGAACTGTCAGATAAAGGATTCATCCAACCCAGCTCATCACCTTGGGGAGCACCAGTCCTGTTTGTCAAAAAGAAAGATGGAACATTCAGAATGTGCATCGATTATAGAGAGTTGAACAAACTCACAGTGAAAAATCGATACCCATTACCAAGAATAGACGATCTATTTGACCAACTGCAAGGATCGAGTGTTTACTCAAAAATCGATCTAAGATCAGGATACCACCAATTAAGAGTCAGAGAAGAAGACGTTCCCAAAACCGCCTTTCGAACACGATACGGACATTACGAATTCCGCGTAATGCCATTTGGTCTTACCAACGCACCGGCAGTGTTCATGGATCTAATGAACCGAGTGTGTAAGCCATATCTGGACAAATTCGTAATCGTATTCATCGACGACATTTTGATCTACTCACGTAACGAAAAAGAGCATGCGGAACATTTGAGAACCATTTTGGGTGTACTCAAACAAGAAAAACTATATGCAAAATTTTCCAAATGTGATTTTTGGATCTCCACCGTTCAATTCTTAGGTCACATCATCAACAGTCAAGGTATTCACGTTGAACCCGCCAAGATCGAAGCAGTTAAAGGTTGGGCTTCGCCCACCACTCCAACTGAAATTCGACAATTTTTAGGACTCGCTGGTTACTATCGAAGGTTTATAGAAGGTTTTTCCAAAATCGCAAAACCTTTGACAGAACTCACTCAGAAAAACAAGAAGTATATCTGGGAAGAGAAACAAGAGTCAGCATTTCAACTCCTAAAACAAAAACTCTGTGAAGCACCAATTCTAGCGCTACCCGACGGAAGCGAAGACTTTGTAGTATATTGTGACGCATCGCATCATGGTTTAGGTGCGGTACTAATGCAGAGAAACAAAGTCATAGCTTATGCGTCTCGACAACTCAAGAAAAATGAGGAAAATTATACCACTCATGATCTAGAATTAGGAGCAGTAGTATTCGCTCTTAAAATATGGAGACATTACCTATATGGTACAAAATGTACGGTATACACCGATCACAAAAGTCTTCAACACATACTGGATCAGAAAGAGTTGAATATGAGACAGCGCCGATGGATAGAACTACTTAACGACTACGACTGTGAAATTTGCTACCACCCTGGTAAAGCGAATGTCGTGGCCGATGCGTTAAGCAGAAAAGAAAGAACCAAACCTCTTAGAGTTCGATCATTAGAAATGACAATTCATTCACCACTCCCATCTCAAATACTCATAGCCCAATCGGAATCTCTTCAGGAAGAGAATCGAGCTCACGAGAAGATTAAGGGCATGCTAGAAACTGAGAACGGACTCATGCGAAGATCCGATGGAATGTTATGCATCAAGAAAAGATGTTGGATTCCTCTCTATGGAGGTATTCGTGATTTTATCATGCATGAATCTCACAAGTCTAAATATTCCATTCATCCCGGATCCACTAAAATGTACCAAGATCTCAAACAACTCTACTGGTGGCCAAACATGAAAGCCGACATTGCAACATATGTTGGGAAGTGTTTGACTTGTTCAAGGGTCAAAGCCGAAAGTCAAAAACCTTCTGGACCACTTGTACAACCGGAGATACCAGTTTGGAAATGGGAACGAATCACTATGGATTTTATTACCAAGTTACCAAGAACGTCGACCGGATATGACACCATTTGGGTTATCGTCGACCGTTTAACCAAATCAGCTCATTTTCTGCCTATCAAAGAAACTGACGAGTTAGACACACTCGCTCAGTTGTACTTCAAAGAGATCATAATCCGACATGGAGTACCAGTCTCTATCATCTCAGACAGAGACAGTCGATTTACTTCAGGATTTTGGCAATCTTTGCAGAAAGCCCTCGGTACTCAACTGGACATGAGCACCGCTTATCATCCTCAAACTGATGGACAAAGTGAAAGGACAATCCAAACCTTAGAAGATATGCTTAGAGCATGTGTGATTGACTTCGGAAAAGGTTGGGATAAACATTTACCATTGGTTGAATTCTCGTACAACAACAGTTACCAAGCTAGCCTGAAGGCTGCACCTTTCAAAGCACTTTACGGAAGAAAGTGCAGATCACCTATCTGTTGGACAGAAGTTGGTGACATGCAGCTTACCGGACCAGAACTAATCCACGACACAACCGAGAAAATATTCAAAATCAAACATCGTCTCCAAGCCGCTCGTGACAGACAAAAGAGTTACGCAGACGTGAGGAGGAAACCCATGGAGTTTGAAGTCGGAGATAGAGTAATGCTAAAAGTTTCGCCCTGGAAGGGGATGATACGCTTCGGAAAGCGTGGAAAACTCAACCCAAGGTACATGGGACCATTTAAAATCCTCGAGAGGATTTGGCCCAGTTGCCTATAAGTTAGAACTTCCAGAAGAACTCAGTAGGGTACATCCTACATTCCACGTCTCTCAACTTAAGAAATGTCTATCGGACGAGACTCTCGTCATTCCGCTAAAAGAGATTAAACTGGACGACAAACTTGTATTTATCGAGGAACCCGTAGAGATAATGGATAGAGAGGTTAAGCAACTCAAGCAAAGCCGTATTCCTATTGTGAAAGTAAAATGGGACTCTAAGAGAGGACCAACGTACACATGGGAACGCGAAGACCAAATTCGTGAAAAATATCCACATCTATTTCCGTAAACCACTCATAGTAGCCGTTTTAGACTTGAATTCCGGGACGGAATTCGAATGAGGGAGGAGTACTGTAAGATCCTGTGAAAAACCCTTGTAATCAATCTTAGTGATTAATAATAATCTCGTATTACTATTTCCTAACGCCTATTTTTGCTAGAAATTTAAACTTTTCGTTATTGTTATTAGTAGCAATGCATTATATATATATATATATATATATATATATATATATATATATATATATATATATATTATATATATATATATTAAACGCAACAACACGTTTACACAACGACAAGTAATCATATTCGTCTAGTTCATTCACTACATTTAATCAAAGTTAATATCACATAATTCTATTTAACTAAAACACAAACACTAACAACAAACCTAATCCTAAATTACCACTACAACCCAACCGGATCCTTAATTGCTTGGCCCAACAACAAACACCAAATCCTAATAACACTAATCCATCGAACTAGCCCAACCCAAGGGAACATCATAGCCCACGTAACCCACTTATTAGAATGGTTGTATTTCTTTTGTTTCATTTTCTCTTCAACCGATCGATGCAACATTTATTCAAGAACTCATGCAAATCTTAAATATCAAACATAACCATTATACATTTTAACCAATAAAACCCAACTCCAATTTCACAACCCACCATCACCACGACATCAAAACTGTTTCATTAACCCGTCTTTATTTTCTTTCTTGCTTTACTCTTATCAACCGCTCGACATTATTATTTATGGCTAGCACGACTTTCGTTTAATATTACACATGCAAACGTACCTCTTAACTAATTACTGTAATAACAAAAACCCAACTAGAATTACCAACGATTAGCACAATAATGAAACTTGATTTAATTGTCCCCATTTCGAACTAAACATTATCATACATCCACTTATAAAATTCGAACCAAGCATATCATTTAAGACCTTGACCCAAAACGTGATCAAACTACGATAAATCCCACAAACCACTAGCCACATTACTAATTAAAATGTGTCATTACAAATGCAAAAATAGAATAGAAACCCAACTTGTAACTCCAACTTGTGATAAAAGGTGAAAGAACCAAATAAGCAAGAAGCATACAAGAAACTAGCAGCCAATTCACACCCAACCACACATGTTTTACACCTAAACTAACATACCATCACACAAGTGTCTTCTATCCACAGTGTTCTCTAATCATTGGTCAAGAAGTCAAACAAAATGTAGATATTTTGCTTATATAAGTCACCTCTATTCGACCTCCCCTATCACACATCACTTTCTATCAAATTCACCATATTCCTTAAACATCAAAACCACTTTCTGTCGTGTATTTTGGCAGCAAACCTGATGAGGCGAAAAGTGTACCGCTTTTAAGGGGTCATTTAAGCCCGAAATCGTATTTATTTGATCAAATATTGCCCTAAATCGTTCCTTTTGTCATTTTAGGTACTTTTGAGGAGAAATCTGGAAAAGGAGGCATTTTGGACGTTTTTGGAGCATTAAAGTGAAGAAAACGGCAAAGTCTCAAGAATCGGCTGAAAGTTACTCTTGACGGCGTCACAATTAACATGGGACGGCGTCATGCCTTGGCAAGAAAAGTTGGATGTGAAATTTACTCATGACGGGCCAGTGAGTTAGCATGAGAATTCTGACGGCGTCACGCTTTAACTAAATCAAGGGCGTCACGGCTTAAATCATAAGGGGACGGCGTCACGTTCATGATCCGACGGCGTCAAGCCTTGATAAGCCAGAATGGATTTTTGAAGAGCTAAAGAGGGACGGCGTCAAGAAGGTCACCCGGGAACCCTAAAAGCGGCGAGGTGACGGCGTCACAATGCATAAGGTGACGCCGTCAGATCCAAAAATCTATATATAGTTTTCTAATCTTTTGTCATTAAGGAGGGCTTAGTGTGTGGAATTTTGGGATAAAACCCTAAGATGATTTTAGCTACTTTTTCAGGGCTTTTTGCCTTGAGATCTTCCATGTTTCATTGAAAGATAAGTTATCAATTAATCATTCAATATGTCTATGTGTTGTTTGATTCTATCTTATGCTTGTCTTTTGTTTAACATGTTAGGCTAATTTTATCTTGTGTTTGCTTAGATCTAATGAAACTTAGCTATTGATTATTGGTTGTTAGTGTGTTGTTAGTTGTATTGGATGATTGTTTATCTATGTTAGGCTTAAGAAAACTGGCTAACTTCCTATTCGGTAACTTGCTTGAACGTCTTAAGAAACATGAACCAAACGCGTACTAAAGGTTTTTATGGTTGTATTTAATGCACAAGCGAATTCTAGTGATCCCATGTTAGGAGCTTCCTAGCCGGCTCGACATAGGAGTGAAGTAGGAGCTTGTAGAGTTGGGGAAGTAAGTACGCCACCCCACGAATGGTATTAAGGAATACACCCGTCATCCACGCAACTAATACACACTAATTAACCGGTAAAAGATAGTTAGGGAGTAAGGAAATCTAAGTAAACACATTTCTCTACACATAAGTTTCTCACCACTTTTCATTTTTGTTATTTTATTTTATTTGCATTCGTAGTAAATTGGGTTAGTTGACTAGCAACTAATTCCGCCCACTCCTTCAAACCCGAGATTTTACTTGCTTTCATAAAATTATAAAAACATAAAAAGAATCTTCCTCGACCCTTAGACCTAATTAGAGTAGCCTTTCATACCTAACGAACACTATTCCCTGTGGAGAACGATCAATCCCCCGTACTTACCACTACACTATACTACATCGGTCAGGTACACTGCCTGGTGGGGTTGTAAGCCTCTTGAGATCCCTCGAGAGGTAAAACCTGTTGTAAGGTTACAAAACCACGCAATCAAGTTTTTGGCGCCGTTGCCGGGGAATAGTTATTGTTTAGGTTGAATTTTTCATTTCTATTAGGTCTACTCACTAGATTCCTTTCTAGTGAGATTTTTATTTTATTTTTCTAGGTTTTCTTTAGTCTATCTATTTTCTTCGTGTCTTTGTTCGTAACCATACCATCCAACATCATGGAAGATGGTAATATCCTTAACCCCCACAACCCACCACCACAACAACCACCACCACCTCCTAGAGCCCGTACTTTAGGAGAGTATTCCCGTCCTAGCCACCATGGCTATCGAAACACCATTGAGCTCACTCAAGGAGCCAATATCACACCCTTGCGATCCGACACCATCCGGTTGGTGCAAAGCGGATGCGCATTCCATGGACTTCGTTCTGAAGATCCTAATCAACATCTCAAGGACTTTCTTAAAATCGTTGATTCTATAGACCTTGATGTTGCCACTCGAGAGACGACCCGATTGCGTCTCTTCCAATTCTCTCTGCGGGACCAAGCTAGTCAGTGGCTAGAACGTCAACCCGCAGGATCCATCACCTCTTGGGATGATCTCACTACTCGTTTCCTTGCTCAGTTTTTCCCACCGGGAAGAACTACCAAGCTAAGGAATGATATCTTGATGTTCCAACAACGTCAAGGCGAAACTCTCTACGAGGCATGGACTCGATTCAAGGACTTACTCCAAAAAGTCCCTCACCATGGCATAGAACTTTGGCTCCAAGTCCAAATCTTCTATGACCATATCAATCTCTCCACGAGGCAAACCATTGACCAATCGGCCGGTGGCAAGCTACGTGATCTAAGTGCGGAACAATCATGGGCTCTCCTAGAGGATCTTGCTCTTTATGACAACGAAAGTTGGAGTGATCCCCGTGATTTGAATAAAACGGTCAAGGCAATATCTTTGCCTTCTAACAATTCAAGCACTTCCGACCGTAGGATCATAGAACTTGAAGACCAAGTCAAGTTCCTCATGAAATCCTACGAGGCTCCTAAACCTTCAAGCCAAGTGAACAAAATCACTTCTTCATGTGAATTATGTAGTGGTCCCCACGACACTCGTGATTGCATGGAACTCCCCGAACAAGCTTTTGTGGACTACGCATCCTCGCGTACCGACGGAGCGGGAGACAAGTGGTGCACTTTCAAACCCGAGCCAAACCATTACGGTGATTCATACAACCCCTCATGGAAAAATCACCCGAACCTTAGGTGGAGACAAAACCAAAACTCACAACAAACCAATTCTTCCAACCCACCTAATCGTTTCCAATCAAGCGGTTCCAACTCGAACCGTACTTTCAGCAACAATCCTTCCGGCAATGGTAGTACCAATAACTTTGAAGGATTGATTTCCCAATTTATGGCATCTCAAGAAGCTCGGATAGCTAGATTCGAGACCGAATTCAATCAACAACAAACTGAGATGACCAATAAAATTGACAACTTGTTGAAAGCCCTCCATAACCAAGTGTTATCACCTCCACATAAGGACGCTAGGAACACAAATAGCGGACCCCAAGTCAAAGACCCTTCTTCATCCAAACATGTCCACTTCGTCAACGTTGTCACTATTAAACCAATCGATAGGAGCATGGAAGAAAGTGACAAGAATGAGGGTAGGATAGAAAGTGAACCTAAGGATGAGGATAGGAAAGTCGAGGTTGATAAGGAAGTTAGGACAAGTGTGATTGAAGAAGTAGATGATGATGAGGACTACTTCAATAGGCTACCCACTAAGGAAGAGCGTGCATATCATACAAACCTATTCGATGACCCCGAGACACCATACTTCCTAGGTAGACCAATCATAGAAATAGGCGACCCTTCTAATCTCAACATACCATGCAACATCGGACATCTACATGTGTGGAAAGCTTACATCGACCTTAGATCGCCCATAAACATCATGACTAGAGCCCACTACAACTTGATAATGAAAAATCAACTTGGGTATAGGATGCTCCCTGACAAGGGTTGGATGAGTAACTTCACGGGAAGAGTTAAGGGATTACCGGTTTATGTAGGAAACTTCACCTATGTCACCGACTTTGTAATTGTAGAAGATATCCACCCAATAGTCGATGCATCCTTGACTCAAGTGGTTTTTGGAAAACCATTTGTTGAGGTCTCTAGAATGACTTATGAACCTTCCTTAGGGATAGTTAGATTTAAGGATGAGACCGATGAAGTAAGCTACCAAATGCCATATAAGATAGAACAATTCCAACACTTGTCAAATGTTGAGAAGGAGCTTAAGCAAGCGGTCTACTATAGGAATGATGAGGATAGAAGTAAAAGAGTAGACTATGTTATGGAAAGGATATTCGGTTTCTACAAGGATTGTTTGAAATTAGGACCGGAATATAAAACCGGGAAGGAGAATGGCCTAGGAACCGTGACCGATGATGGAGTCACGTAATGTACGTGACTTTGAGTCTAGCTACAAGACTCGTTAATAAAGAAAAGCGCTTCTTGGGAGGCAACCCAAGCTTTATTTGTTTGTTTGTTTGTTTGTTTGTTTGTTTGTTTGATTTTATTTGTTTCCGTATGCAAGTTTAATTGTTATTGTTTGTGCTCATGTTTCAAAGTAAATTGTGAAAATGCTTTATTTTGTTTTTAACTTCGTCTTAACTACATATAAAGGTATTTTGCAAAAGATAAGTGTAAGGGAATCCAAATTTGTTTACAAGAACAAGATTGAACATGAATCACAACAATATTAAATGAGCATGCATACTAGTAATTGTTAGAGTCAACTGCTTGTATCGAGTCATAATGAATATTTTGCAGGATTTCCAGGAAGTGAGGCATAAGTTTTTCCAGAAATTTTTCGAAAACTAACCATAAAATTTCTGCAGGTCACTTCTGACGGCGTCAAGGTTAACACCTGACGGCGTCAAGTGTAAAATTCTGGAAATTTTGCAAGTTTTGTTTTTCTACCGGAGTCATAAAGTTTTTGTTAAATCTTTAGTTTTATAAACTCCAGGAAATCTGCAAATATTCATTCTACAAGCATTATATCTTTAATCGTTTTGTTTTTATTTCTAAGTCTGGAATTACATCTAGTTGTGAGTTTTCTTTGTTCAGGTTGATGCTTTGGGTTTTTTGTGTTTGTTTTCTCAGGTTTAACAGGTTATATTGGACAAGAAGATGATTTATATTTCGGAAGGGAAGCTTTCAACGTTCATTTTCTTGGAGGAGGATTTAACCATGTTACCGGATTATCCACATCGAACGAATCAGGGGAGTATTTGTTTTCATTCTTTTACCTTATTTACTTTTACATCCTTTGAATGAACATTGGGGACAATGTTCAGCTTAAGTGTAAGGGGAGGGTAAATGATGATACCTTAGAGAATACAATTGCACTTGATTTTTGTTTGTTTAATAATAGATGTGTAATAAAACTGAGAGAAATACCTGTTAGGGTAATTTTAGTGCCAAATTTAAAATTTTTTACAACATATAGGAGTGAAACTTTAGTTCTAATGAGCGTCTCACGGATAGGAGTTATATGACTAGCACAAAAACCGTACCACTAAAAAATTTTCCACCCCAAATATGTGAGGTTCGCCCCTAGAATTGGTAGGAAAAGCATTTATGCTATGATGTGTGTACCGGTAGCACTTAGATTCTAGAACTTGCGTTAGGACCATTCCAAGGCCACAAGTGAGACTACATTCGTGTAGTTAGATTTACTACATGATAAGAGGCATTAGGATTAACCCATTGTTTTACACCTGTGTTTTTGTTATAATTACATTGGCTACATTGGTCAAGTAATTCTCCCACACCCTTTGCGTTGTACTCATTTTTAGTACACGATACCCCTAGTACACCCCTCAGAGCCTATCTTTTCGTTTCGACCTTTAAGCATTTTTTTTAAAGGAAGAATTTGTTACACCCCACTAAAATGTACACCCAAATCGCCTTAGCCTACCTTGTATGCACTCATCTTTAGTGCATTATTGTTACAACATTTGTTTAAACCCAAGTTAATGATCTAGTTGATTACATGGTTGCTAAGTCGAGTCATATCCTTGTACATATTGTTTTGGGACGATTGGGACTCATGGGTAAAGTACTAGTATAATGGAGTAATGGGGAAGAACATCATTTATTACCCCCATATGTGCTAAATGTTTTAAAAGTACTCCAAGTTTTTCAATTATCTTAATTCGAGTCATTAGATTAGTATTTGTAAAGTTATGTAAAAATTCAAGTGTAAGGGGAATGCAACGCCCCTATGATGTATTATTTTGGATGGTAGGGCAAAAGTGTATGCAAAAAAAAAAAAAAAAAAAAAAAAAAAAAAAAAAAAAAAAAAAAAAAATCAAGAAAAACACAAAAAAATGAGAAAATGAAAAATAGAAAAAACATACGGACTACCATCCCGTTTCATTTTATGTTTATTTTTATGTTTTTGTTATTTTGTTATTTTGTTTCTAGCTTAAGATTGAGTCGAGTCTTGGCTTAGCAACATTGTATAGTACATGTAATTGATCAAGATCTTTAACTAGCCACCAGTAAAATATCCCGTATCCAACAAAACCGTGTTTTCCTTTTCCCTACACCTAACGTTATAACCCATTTAAAAGCCCTCTTTGATAGTTTATCTTTGGTGCTTACGCCTAGTGGAGGAGGTTTTCGATCCTTTCCCAAGCCTATGGTAATCTATTTGCTATGACAGGTAGTGAGAGATATTTTCCGTTTTCATTTACGAGATTTATTTTGATGACACTTGAGAGATGTGAGTATCTAAACACTACTTGTGAGGTGCTAGTATGTAATCTCCGTGCTTATTATGATTGAAGTGGAACGAATATTTGTTGTAATTACTTTTATGTTTGCATTAAATGACCCCTAACTTGTATTTTGATTAGAATAAAAGCGCATTTGCTTGAGGACAAGCAAATCTCAAGTGTAAGGGTATTTGATGAGGCGAAAAGTGTACCGCTTTTAAGGGGTCATTTAAGCCCGAAATCGTATTTATTTGATCAAATATTGCCCTAAATCGTTCCTTTTGTCATTTTAGGTACTTTTGAGGAGAAATCTGGAAAAGGAGGCATTTTGGACGTTTTTGGAGCATTAAAGTGAAGAAAACGGCAAAGTCTCAAGAATCGGCTGAAAGTTACTCTTGACGGCGTCACAATTAACATGGGACGGCGTCATGCCTTGGCAAGAAAAGTTGGATGTGAAATTTACTCATGACGGGCCAGTGAGTTAGCATGAGAATTCTGACGGCGTCACGCTTTAACTAAATCAAGGGCGTCACGGCTTAAATCATAAGGGGACGGCGTCACGTTCATGATCCGACGGCGTCAAGCCTTGATAAGCCAGAATGGATTTTTGAAGAGCTAAAGAGGGACGGCGTCAAGAAGGTCACCCGGGAACCCTAAAAGCGGCGAGGTGACGGCGTCACAATGCATAAGGTGACGCCGTCAGATCCAAAAATCTATATATAGTTTTCTAATCTTTTGTCATTAAGGAGGGCTTAGTGTGTGGAATTTTGGGATAAAACCCTAAGACGATTTTAGCTACTTTTTCAGGGCTTTTTGCCTTGAGATCTTCCATGTTTCATTGAAAGATAAGTTATCAATTAATCATTCAATATGTCTATGTGTTGTTTGATTCTATCTTATGCTTGTCTTTTGTTTAACATGTTAGGCTAATTTTATCTTGTGTTTGCTTAGATCTAATGAAACTTAGCTATTGATTATTGGTTGTTAGTGTGTTGTTAGTTGTATTGGATGATTGTTTATCTATGTTAGGCTTAAGAAAACTGGCTAACTTCCTATTCGGTAACTTGCTTGAACGTCTTAAGAAACATGAACCAAACGCGTACTAAAGGTTTTTATGGTTGTATTTAATGCACAAGCGAATTCTAGTGATCCCATGTTAGGAGCTTCCTAGCCGGCTCGACATAGGAGTGAAGTAGGAGCTTGTAGAGTTGGGGAAGTAAGTACGCCACCCCACGAATGGTATTAAGGAATACACCCGTCATCCACGCAACTAATACACACTAATTAACCGGTAAAAGATAGTTAGGGAGTAAGGAAATCTAAGTAAACACATTTCTCTACACATAAGTTTCTCACCACTTTTCATTTTTGTTATTTTATTTTATTTGCATTCGTAGTAAATTGGGTTAGTTGACTAGCAACTAATTCCGCCCACTCCTTCAAACCCGAGATTTTACTTGCTTTCATAAAATTATAAAAACATAAAAAGAATCTTCCTCGACCCTTAGACCTAATTAGAGTAGCCTTTCATACCTAACGAACACTATTCCCTGTGGAGAACGATCAATCCCCCGTACTTACCACTACACTATACTACATCGGTCAGGTACACTGCCTGGTGGGGTTGTAAGCCTCTTGAGATCCCTCGAGAGGTAAAACCTGTTGTAAGGTTACAAAACCACGCAATCAGTCGTGTATTTTGGCAGCAAACCCAATCAATTCAAGTCATATAATAACCATTCTAACTCACTGTCTCTTCTTTGTATTTCATTCGAACCCCACAACCTCCTTCACACTCATTTCACTAACAAAATACCTTCATTAAAACCAACTGTTGTTCGACCGAGAGCTTAACCAGTTAGGAGTAAGAGAGTCCGAAGCAAGTGGGTCGTTTCATTTCGTGTTCCATCCTACAAGCATTAAGTCTCCACCACCTTTTCTCAAAGGTGTTGTAAGTTCTATTGTTCCATCTTAAATACACTTCACATACTCACATGCATGCACATACCATGCTACATTCTAAACATGTCTATTTTACTTCATATATACCATACAGTCACCAACCCTTCGCACAATTATCACATGATCACTACATGCATTATATTGGTAAACACTAGATCGAACATGGCAACTTATCAATAATCTATACGCATCATTATACTTGAATATGTATGCAAACATTCCATGCAAATCTATATATACCACGCTAGAAATAAAACATGTTACTTAAATATTGTGGACGAAAAACAGTCCCAAGGTGGCCTCCAAAATAACCTCGTATCTCGCTAAGTAATGTAATGACCATATTCTTCGATACACGACTTAACATACCATGCAACTACCAACCCTTTTCATTTATACAACTTTTGAACACACACAAGTTTCGATTCTAAAAATGGACTATCTTAACTCTTACTTGAGCGGACCAGGTAGAAAACAAAAGAAAAATCTAACTAAGTATTTCAACTAAAAAGAACCATTCGACCTAACCAACTAGAGACATGTTTGCTTCGAAATCCACAAACGTAACATCCATATATTTTCACTCAACTCGACCAAACACTTGAGAAACAATATTTTTCATTCTCTAAGATTCCTCTCATAACCCCATCTCGACACTTAAAATAGATCTTTTTTTAAAGCTACTCGACTAGTGCAAATACTTAGAAAATTACATGGCACATTTCACAAATTCATTTCGTTCGACCAGCCCAAAAACCGTGAATATATCTTCGAAATCTCGTATATAATATATCTATATTTTTATATCACTCGATCGACAACCTAGCAAACTATATTTTTCATATTCTAAATTCGACCCCATAAGCTCGTTATCGCGCCCAAAATAATTCATTTTGATCGACCATCATCTAGTAACTAACACACATTTTCAGAAATTTATTAAGACATTCGGTTGGGCCAAAAATCAAGCCCAACAAGGATTTTCGATAACGAGGCCCAACAGGCCCATAAAATATATTTTTAGAATCCTAAAAATAGCCCAAATCCAAGCCCAAAACAGTTTTCACGCCCTCGCCTCTAAATTTGTTAACGGACCTTAAACCAACTCGTTAATCGGCCCAATAAGGTAAAAATAACCTCATTTCTGGAATAAACACTTGAAATAAGTTAAAATAAACTTAATAAAGTTATAGAAATTTTCAGAATATTTTTCCCGTCATTTTTATGCAAAAAGGACTAAAAATGTAACGCGACTTAACCAAAAAGGACTAAAACTGCCAAACCTGGAAACTAAGGGACTGAAGCTGTGAAAACAGTTGTAAAGGACTGAATTTGACATACCATTGAACTCCAAGCATTATATGGACTATTGGACAATTATTGGACTATGGACTGAATAAGGACTAACGACGTAACGCGAACCACGGTTAGGGTAGAAAATGTAAAACCTGGAAATATCAAGGACCAACTATTATAACTTGTCATTCTTAGCCTATTTTCCATTTTTGCACCATATCTTTACTTCATATGCATATTTGCATTATATTTGCATATTAGTTAATAGCGATAGAATTATTTCATAGTAATATTTTATTTACTCGTTGAAGATATGATCTTACAAGAGTACGAGCACCATAAGCATATAACATCTTCATTCTCAACGATTAGATCGTTGAATAATCATCATCCACCACTCATACACATACACCACTAGAAATTAGTAAGATTCTCAGTTATTTATATATTTACCAGGTTCTATATCGAAGTTATTATAATCATCTCTGAATTTATCATCACCAAGTAACGCTTAAGGTGAGTCATGGCCTCACTTTTTAAACTCTTTATACTTTTTAAACTCCGTGAGGGGGATACATGCTATAACTGATCACAAGTATTTTTCTGTATGCTACCTGACTTGATATATGCCTAAGTTACCATATTGCCACAAGACCCTTTTATCATGAGCCATTAATCACTGCGGTGAACGCGAATATAATGAATAGATCTATTAAGGACTGACAACCTATCCCACTAATACTAGGACGGAATGCTTTTTGCTAGTCGTATTAGTCGCGATGCATTATATTTGAGAAAAATAGGAATTGGCAAATCACCTATTACACGAGGGCAAAATCTTCATCATTAATTTGATGATCACCTCCGTTTATGCGGTACTTTGTTAACATTTGCGTGTCATGAGACTTAGGGCAATATATGAACTGCGATATCAATTTTTAAACTGATTGTATCTCAAAATACAATCTTACTTGTGAATCAAACTGATATTTAAATTATAAACTCCATGATTTCACTCAACATTATGTTGACTTTTAAGCATGTATCTCAGGGAACTAGAGGAGCACGGCAAGGCATGGAGCAGGCATACCCTATCTTCAATAAATGGTGTAAAATAAAGTTGTAATCCAGTTAAAATAATGTTTCCTTGAAGAAACCTTAGCACTCTGATGTAATGTTTTATAACTGGATTTGTATTATGGACCTATGTAAATTAAAAATGCCGTCTTAGGCTGTTTTCTTATGATTTTGTTTTCGATCCTCACCGTAACACCCAGATTAATCTTCCGCTGCTATGTTTAAAAATTTGGGGGTGTTACAAATCTCTTCTTCTATATCTATACGTACGACAAAAAACTAGCAAAGTTAATAACTTAACAACAACCGAGGGTTCACTCTCCTTATTTGTTTTTTCATAAATTTCATACTCTTCTTCTTTGTCATCATCTCTTTTTCTTTTGCTACTTTGAGCTTTTGGTGCTTTTGTAACAACAACCGAAGGTTCACTATCATAACCCGAATCCAATTCATCAACATTTATCATTGGGGTTTCTTCAACAATTGTGTCATTTTCCTACATAAAATCAATGTGAATCAAAACCAAATTAGTTAATATCATACTCTTGTATATAAAGCAAAACCAGATTACTGATTCGTATTTTGATCAGTGAATCATAATTGAATAAGTGAGTCATTAAAACAAATTGGTAGTTATTGATTTTGAATCATATTCGGATTATTGGATCAATAGTTGAGTTCGTTTTGTTATCTTTTTTTCTTTGAATCATTATTCATTAAGCAATAACGATTCAATAACGAACTATTTTTAAGAGTATACAAGATATCACTTACATGAATTTATGCAGAAAAATTCAAAAGCTTTAATCAACATTCAAAACTTATGTTGCTATAGTGATATATGTTAAAAAGAAAAACAAAATTAAACATACCTCTATACTTTTCCAATGATAAAGATTGAGATGACTTGTGTGATTGATAATAAATTAGGGTTTAATTTTTTGGAATATTTTGTGAAAGAACTGTGGTTGTTACTTGTTAGTAACAGTAGGGTTTTTTTTACCTTTGGTTTGCTTGTTGCATGGAACAAATGGGTGTTTGGATAACACAATTCATTAAAAAAACATTGACTATTCTAATTTCGGTACCAAATCGGGATTTCCCGAATAATTCCCGTCCCGAACCCGAAATGTCCCCATTTTTTTTTGGCCTTCTTTAGTAGTCCCAGTACCGTACCGTGTATCGGGACTCGGTACCGTTTCGGTACGGTACCGGTACGGTTCCGGGATTCGGTTCGATATGATCATCCCTAGCTTACACCACCCATATTTTTTTAAAAGGTGTTGTCTTGGGCTTAGAACCAGGATGGTAAACCAAATATTTAATGTTGTGGTTAAAACACAATTGAGGCTCCCTTTCTTCAGTTTATTAAAACACCAGGACTCTATCATTTGATACCCTGGGCCGCCGCCCACTTCGCCCAGGGCCGGCCGTAGCACAACAAAGCAAACCACATAATTCAAAACAAATCCCACACACATAATAATGAAACAAGCATCAACTGCCATGCTCTTTATCGGTTTGCATTTAACAATCCTTCAAACATCGTTTCCTTGGTGTAACCCTCGTTTGTTCTCACTACGAGGCGCGGAAGCAGAACCGAGTCAGCCAACCTCCAATTGAAATGTATTTTTCTTTTTAGACATGCATGGTGGTCGCGATAACCAACCACCTCTCATTTACAATCTTTAAGATGGGTGTTTTTATATTTGCCTATTTTAGACCTTATCATGTTTATTTGCTAATTATTTGAGATCAAATTGTAGACTACCCATTTTGTCATGACTTTAAAATGCATACCCAACCACTGCCTATTTTTTGATCTGATGTACGCGGCCTAACAAGTATTTGCATGGCCGTTTTTGGACTTTTCCGTGGCAATCCCAAGATGTTCACCTACCGAGGTTTGAACCCGGGTTTCTCCTGTGACCTTAGAGCCACCTTAAATGATGTTCGAAGCAAGACTTATAAATAGTTAGAGAGTTCAGACATTAATTACCTAGTTTGATGTAAGGGTTCTTGTTATGCACAAACATAACAAGATTGTTTTTGTTCTTGATGTGTGTGTAACAAACATATTGATTGATTGAAACCTGACCTTGTTTTTTTTATTATGTATGGTATTAGTTCCCCATCTCCCCGAGGCTATTCATTAGGAAGAACTTAGGGTCCGTGATTGATTGATTATGAAACGTCTCTAGGAATAGTGACTCGTGTAGAGCTTCTTAATCTAGGGTCGCTTATGCAATATCTTTTATTAGGCGAAAATAATTTGTTTACTTTTAAAAAGTTGTTTTTTGTTTAGATGGTTAGCACATATATTGAATGATGGTCAATGAGCCGTTGCGTAGTTAGATTCGAGATATCGGTGTGTTCTTTTTTGACAAACATATGTGCACTTATGTGATCTTCTTTGATAGGTAGACTCATGTGTTTCATGTCCTCCGTGTTGGTCATGGGAGAGTTGGCGAGGGCGCCCAAAGATGACTTCGAAAAGACACCCGATGAGTTTGTGTATTAGAATTTGGTCTCTTTTTCATGTTTTTACATAAAAAGTGTTTACACGTAAGAATTGAGAGGTACATAGGTATGGAATTCATGGTAAACGTGCTATGCAAATAAGGCTAAGTTTAGGCAAAAATAAAGGCTGCGTTTGTTTTTTATTTTCTGGCTCTGAACAGGCTCTGAACAGCCTCTTAACGGTACTGTGTCTGAATCGGTCAGACCTTTTTTCCGTTCAGACCGTTTGGTTTTTTTTTTTTCGTTCAGACGCGTTCAGATGCAGTTAGATCTTAATGGTCAAGACTTGGGAGGGGTGTCTTAACGCGTCTGAATGCCTCTTGTTGACACAAAATAACCAAAAAAAAAAAAAAAAAAAAAAAAATTTCCCTTTCAAACATGAGTTTTTTTTTCCCGTTCAGAAGCGTTCAGATTCAGACATTTACGCCTCAGATTCAGATTCAGATGTGCGGTTCAGATTCAGATTCAGACCCTCTTAACAAACGTGCTATGCAAATACCATGCAAATAAGCCTAAGTTTAGGTAAAAATAAAGGCGGTCATTTAAGGATGTATCTCTGCATACAATGTGATCGTCATATTAACCGTATTTAAGGTATTCATTAAACTTGATATCTACCTTGCTTTCCCGATTAGTGTAAGTATAAACAAGCTCTCCTCATGAAGAATGCACAACGATAAAGAAAAGTCTAATCATATAAGAGAAGTTCCTTAGCCTTTTATGTTGTTGGGTTCGAGTAGCCCATTTATATCCTAGAATGATGAGTGGCGTGAGTGTGGCTCATGGGGGACATTTTGGTCTTTTTACCAAAAGAAGAGGGATTTGAAATTTGAAGATTAGTATTGTTTTTTAGTAAGCATTAATGGCTAAATGTGAAATTTATGATATATATATTAACATAGACTAGAGAGAGTAAAGGCGATAAAACCAGAGGCGGACTAACCTAGATTAATCTGAAATCGTGAGTGCTGTATTCATTCCGGCGAAAAGAAAGGTTGGTTTCATTCTACTAGAAAATCGATCAAATTTTTATTTGTCTTTGTACTTTGCAAGATCGCTGTTGATTCTTGATTTTCTTTCTGTTTCTTGGTTGTACGATGCTTACATCCCCGTCACTTATTTTTATTACCTTGATTCTCTTATGTGCCATGGATCTTCATGTTTTGACTCTTTTGACAATCAATAGCATGAAAAATACTGTTTGAATACACTATTGGATATGCGTTTTAATGCTCTATCTAATACTTGACTTGTTTAGCAGTTTCTGTGTTCAGCATGTGTTTAAATGTTTTAGATTGCTTATTTATTGCACTGTTGTGGAGAGAATTTTGACGGAGCAGTATTTTGTGAATCATCTCTGAATACAAACGCTTTATTGTTTTAATATATCTATTTGCAGATGAAAACGGGGTATTTTTTGCAAAGAATCTAATTACTGTATTAATCAAGCAATCTAAACGGTTGATCGGTTTTTTAGCTGTTTACAATGAAGGATCTGGAAACCTCAACTCAACCAATGGGTTATGGGTGTTTGGGCGTGCCTTTAAAAATCAGTTTATGAGTATTTGAAGAATTTTGGCTATGATTTGATTTTCTGATTAATTGAGGCTAAATATTATTGGAAGCATGTAATTTTAACATCCCGCTTCTCTGGTTATCTGATTCTCATTCTTCAAGTTGCTATAATTCCTTGAAATACGTGCTACTCTTTTTCGTCGTACGGGTAACTATAAGCATAACATATCCTTCTATTTTATTCCCTACGAGATTGTAACTAGATTTACTTTACTTTTCTTTTTGAGGTTCTTAGCAATGGAGAAGTCAAGGTTTGTTCGTTATGAATTATGATCCAAGCGTCCATGAAGTGACGCAACACCTAATGTATGAGTTGAGGCAAAGGTCAAATGGGGGGCAACTCGTTCCAACTAGTCTTAGAAGGAGTGAACTGCAATATGACCTGTTTATCCCGAGATACGAGGTATGTGCAAAAGTTGGTTTGGGGAAAATTTTCAAAATGTATTGTTTCGAGTGTGTGAGTATAATCTTTAAGTTTGATAGTTGGGTGTACTGTATGTATTATATCCATTGTCATGAAGTTTGTCCATCTTTTGCAATGATATTGCGTGATGACATATTTTATTAAAAGATCCAAAATTAATACATAGATATTTGTTAATTATATAAATTTTCTTTTATGTGTAGATTCTGCGCCCATCATCAGTCTCTTAATTCTATGGCAGATCATCTGAAAATTTTAGGGTAACTTTACATCACTTTCATTACAATTCTTATATATTCTTTACACTTTTTTCTTTGTTTTATTTTTTTAATTGAGATACTTGTATTTATTCATGATGATGTAGGTTTGTAGGTCGAATTGTTACCCAGATGTTTGTTAGAGACAAAAAGGTAAGCGTGTGTCATTTCTCTTAAGTTAGGTTCTATAATCCTATATAATGAAAAATTCGTTGTCCATGAAATAGCTATAAGAAAAGGGAAGTATCTTTGATGATCTTTCCAGGCTATATACGATTATAGGTCATGTCTTGCTGATGTCGCTTTTTGTAAACACCCCGTACCCGCTTAGACTGAAATTTAAAACTTTTGACGCGGAAACGCTTGACTTTACCGGACTCATACAATTTCTTCATTTACATATCCAAAATATATCACATTTAACCCTTTTAAATACTTGTAAGAACATATACTCTAACACCTCTCAAAACATTTCATAATCAATTGTATAACACAACCAAACGACCCTTCAGACCAATGATACGCCGTATCCTTTTTGAAGGATATGCCGTATTACAACTGAGAAATAATGCGCCGCATCAACCTAAAATGATGCGCCGCATCACCTTAAACTTCTGATACGTCGCATCTAATATACTAGATACGCCGCATCACCTTAACTTCTGATGCGTCGTATCTAATATACTAGATACGCCGCATCGACCAATTAAGACAGAACATCAGCAGGAAAACCTGCATATACTCAACACACCACACAATCCACTTTAACATCAACACAACATTATAACTTATGCCAAAACACTCATTTTACATTCAAAACCACAACAAACCATAATACACGGCCATTGACCCGTTTGACTCCAACATGAGTACGAATACACTTAAATCCAAACGCCCCTTAAACGTTCACTAAAAACGCTTAAAACCCATTTGACAACTCGTTAGACTCCCAAATCATTACCCGACTTTGACACACAATAAACGACTCATAAAGAAGACTCTCGGGGGCACAACCTTGACTCGAGCTCGGCGTTCTACCTAGCTCCTAATGCTCACTATCTTCCAACCGCTTCCAAATCCTTAAGCTACCACACATAGTCTTTCGTTCCGCCACACATGAACCTACAAAACGTTAACAACTAAAGGGGTAAGCTTACGCTTAGTAAGTAACCCATCATAAAACATATATCATACATATACTTTCACATAAGCATCATAATCACATAAAAGCCACTAAACTACTTCATACCTCCTACATCACTCCCAACTTCATAATACAAATGCATCCATTCATCACAACTATAATAAACCACATACCTTAGCTATTCCAAGTCCATCAAGCTATCTTACTTTCAATCAAGGTCTCTAGCCACCTAATGTCCAACTCATAACCATCCCCAATCCAAATCTCCTATTCTTACACAATCATAACACATATATGATAATACATACATAACACATGTTTTGAAGAGAGTTACTTACCTTCAATCCAAGCTAAGCTACTAACACAAATCCCACCAACAACATCTTCTAGCCATCATCATCATCATAATCATCCTAAAACACATAATCATATATATAACATATAATACATAATCATTAGCTATAATCATGGTTAATACAACCATAACTAACCTCTAAGCACCTCTAATCATCATATAATCATCTATTGATTATATGATAATAAATCCCATCATTTACTAACTTAAACCCATTATAAAATCCTTACATAATCATCATTAACTCTTAATTATCTTAAAACACCATTTACCCTTTAATCCCAAGCTAGGGTTTACAAACCCTAGTTTCATAATTCATCAATTAAACTCTAATTAAGCATCATAAACATCATACCTTATGTAGGAAACAAGCTATAGGCTTAACCCTTGAATTATCACCACTAAACCCTCATCATCTCATCACCAATTGCTCCATCATCTTCCCTCTCTTCTCTCTATCTCGGCACCACAGAAACACACAAGAATTGTGTGGAGATATCTAGAACCTAACATATATAAACTAGCTGAGAGGGCATTTCTGTCATTTCTACTTATTTTAGGTCGATGCGCCGCATCTATATTTTAGATGCGCCGCATCTTATATACGCCGTATCTCCTTCTCCAATACGGCGCATGGACCAAAACAAGTCAGTCCTACTTCCCATTTTACCATACGCCGCATGTAACTTTCTTGATGCGCCGCATCTAGGCCTCATCAGACATCCAACTAAAAGATTCAACCACATATCCTTAGTCAAACATACTTAGGCTCGGGTCAACTTCATCTAGGGTGGGGCCTATTTGTATTCCGGGAAACGGGTCTAACAATTCTACCCCCCTTATTTAGATTTCGTCCCCGAAATCTGTCGTTCTATTTCTAACCACACTTAGTCTCATAACACCTCTCATTCTTAGCCCCTTAACTCTTAGTTATTTAGTGCAGCGACTTAAGTGACCTCGCAACTTTGTGCATACTATAACGCATCACATGCCCTAATCCACATTACCCCCGCTTACTTTTATACCACACAACTCTCGCTTAGATTTTACATAATACCAGGCTTACTTATTATTGCTAATCATCATTCTAATCCGCCCTATTATCGCACATCATCATTTCTCTCGCCTTATCCTCTACCCTCATTCTTGACTACCCGATACTTAAGAAACTCGTACTAATACGTTCACATTCCGTTACTTTCGTTCATCATATTTCGTACCACACCGCAAGGCACATTATGCCACTATTATAATTTCTCCATCCCATCAAGGTCCTTCTAAGTCTCTTCTAAAAGCCATGGTCTAATTCTAACCCTCCTATCTTAATCCTTACAATTCCTAACTAACTCTAAACTCCCGCTTTCTACTTCTCTAACCCTACTTGTGCCGTGTCAGCAACACATAGCCCACTCGTTTATAATTCCTCATTTACATGGAAAGGCGTCCCAATCGATGTAAATCAAGAAATATAAACTCATGGTTATGCACTCCCGACATAACACTACTACTCCTATTTCCAAATTTAACTTTTATTATTTTCTCATTGTTTTTATTACATTATTTTTACTCTTCTTAGACTTGGATCCTTCACATTATCACATTCATCATGGAGATACTTTTATATGCCATGGACGTAGGCAACCCCTTGCCGGTGAAGGCAACACTTTCATCCCGAAGGATCTTTAACATTCATCCCGAAGGATTCCTTAACATTCCTTTACTTGGTCATCCCGAGGGATACCACATTTATCATTCATTCCGAAGGATCATTACATTCACACCTTATCACCTTAACAACGGATCCAAGTCATAAGCACCACACACACATTATTACATTCGATTATTATAGTAATTACCGCTAATCGCCTTAGCAGTAATATGAAAATTTTAGAACAACGCCTTTATCTCATACACACTCCTTACATTCTTAATCCGCTTTAGTTATTTTAACATCTTTACTTTACCTCTTGCATCCTTAGCCTTCGTTAATCATGTTCACATTCTTACATTACATTTTAGTCCACTCGACTCATTTACGTCTAGACTTCTCACATTTTACTAACCGAAACTCATGCATTCATTTTGGTGATTACAGCGCCGTAATATGATAATTTCAAGACAACGTCTTTATCTCACACATACCCCTCTCATTCTTTCTTACGTTTTTAATCCATCACCTTTTTATTTCCGTATCTTATCTCTCTTCTTTTAGTCTCACTCGCTTCCTTTACATGTAGACCTTATATATATCGTCAATTATAACACGCCCATTATTTATTAATGATTACAGCTAATCGCCTTAGCCGTAACATAATTATGTCATGGCAATACCTTATCCTCATACACGCCCATCTCATTATGGCTATTAGTACTTAAGAAATTTCGCTCTATTTCATTCTTTCTTACATTCTTAGCTCGTTGCATTCTCATTCTCATACCTCATCTCCTTTCTTAATTTATTTATGTATTTAAGCGATATTATTCTTTCTTGCCATTTACATATATGCCCTTCATAGATTAATAACGTTAAAACCTTCATTAGCGTTCCCTTTTCTTTTCACGCATTCTATTTACGTAAGTTCATTATGTTACCGCACAATGTATTATTATGTTATTGCTTGCACACTTGACTCGTCCTATTTGATCATTAGTGTTTAAACGTATTCTTTTTATCTTGTCATTATCTTACCCACACACCTTATTTAAATCCTACCAATTTTACGTCATGTTAAGTATACCATGTACATTCTTAGCTTATCGCATTTAATTTCTGACACTCAAACTTTTTCATTTAATTTCCGTCCGTTATATATATATCCCCGTTTAATCGCAACTTCACCTTCACACTTAACTCTCAAGTACTTTACCCTACTGTTACCCCGTCTCTATACCAATTTAACTTTAGTCCTTAATCACTAAATTTAATGAGACCCTATGTGGGTCACAATTCATGCCATCTTTTTCTATCCTCATTCTTTAACCCTCAAGTTATCAAACATCTTAATATTAACTCGTTAGTTTCGTCTTATCTCTTCACACTATACGTTAGTACACCCAATATCATCACGGTCCATACTTAAAGCATTGTTACTAAATCTTATTTGTTTTTCTTATGTCAACAACCCCTAACAATTTGCGTGTCAATTTCATCTTATCAATACACATTATGATTGAGTACACTTCTCGTCATCACAATTCATTATTTATGCGTTAACACTTTAAGTTACTTATTGATTCCATCCCTAATACCAGTTAGCATCTCTCTTCTTGTCTTGCTATGGCTATTCTTTTATCATACACAATCTTGTGTTGTTTACCCTTACGTTGATCCACTTACTTACACATCTACAACCCAACTATAAACTCATTCTTATGTTTGTCAACAACTCACTACGTGTCATCTTTATTTTAGGCAAGTTCTATATAATATTTGTCCATTATAGTTTACACATTCTATGTGTTCTTACAACGCACTTTTACTATTGCCCGTCAACCCTGTGTTGACCATATTCTCAACCTTTATCATTACTTCATTTTAGTCTATTCAACTTTTACGCATATAAACCTTACATAGGTTTATTCTATCGCACTCACATAAGTCTCATCATACACATTTCAATACAGATATATTGACATGATTATATTCATGTTTTACAATTCTTTCTAGCGCTCTTCAAGTTACTTTTGACTTCTAGCGGAATCTATATCTCATTCATCATTTCTACCCATTTGGTATTAATATGTTTTAGTTATCATGTTTTATATGATACATGACCTCACCACATCTTATTCATACACCCTTACTTTCTCATTTGGTTTTGCATATAAAAACTCATGCTCCAAGCATATATTCATTCATGTATTTCCAATCATCAGACTACTAACATACTTCGTTATTCATTTCTTACTTTATATTACGTTTCCCAAGCACCTACCCTGCTTCTTAACTTATTTCACATATCGATGTGTTCTTTTTAAATTTTTATTGACCACAACTAGGTCAACACATAATATGCATTCTAATGCATCATAACTCATACACTTCTAAGCCATCGTGCTCTCAAGCACACCACATAAAACTTAGACCTATAATGACTTACCATAGACTTAATATCGCATAAACGACAACACTTAACATCATATAAGCAATCATATCATAACCCTTAACACTTATCCGGCAAGTGTTAGAACATTTATAACATAATCAAAACATGAAGTCTATGGCATCATATATCATAACGCATAATCAATCTATGCCTAAGCATCAATATTCTAGCTATTCGCAAGCAATAGTCAACCTTATAACTAAGGCATCATAACCATTTAACTTACTTACTAGCCCGTCTCTAATACCAGTTAGCATTGCTACTCACAATTCATCACTATAGTTCTATCATACAATTCACATATCGCAATACGATCCCCGTCACCAACCAAGGTGCACGACTAACTAATCATCTAAGTACCTCAAGTCCCCATGGACTTGTAACTTAAACACAACAACACTATTATAAGCATACATCACCTACCATCAATAGGCTCAACTAGCATTAAACGTAATCCATCTAATCACTTAGCAATTAAATTTCGCGCAACCAACACTTATGTCCAACGCTTCTAAGAGTGGTTTAAGTCTAGGCAATCCTAAAGAAAACCTAATTCACTTAAACCGAAGCTTTGATACCAAGTTGTAACACCCCGTACCCGCTTAGACTGAAATTTAAAACTTTTGACGCGGAAACGCTTGACTTTACCGGACTCATACAATTTCTTCATTTACATATCCAAAATATATCACATTTAACCCTTTTAAATACTTGTAAGAACATATACTCTAACACCTCTCAAAACATTTCATAATCAATTGTATAACACAACCAAACGACCCTTCAGACCAATGATACGCCGTATCCTTTTTGAAGGATATGCCGTATTACAACTGAGAAATAATGCGCCGCATCAACCTAAAATGATGCGCCGCATCACCTTAAACTTCTGATACGTCGCATCTAATATACTAGATACGCCGCATCACCTTAACTTCTGATGCGTCGTATCTAATATACTAGATACGCCGCATCGACCAATTAAGACAGAACATCAGCAGGAAAACCTGCATATACTCAACACACCACACAATCCACTTTAACATCAACACAACATTATAACTTATGCCAAAACACTCATTTTACATTCAAAACCACAACAAACCATAATACACGGCCATTGACCCGTTTAACTCCAACATGAGTACGAATACACTTAAATCCAAACGCCCCTTAAACGTTCACTAAAAACGCTTAAAACACATTTGACAACTCGTTAGACTCCCAAATCATTACCCGACTTTGACACACAATAAACGACTCATAAAGAAGACTCTCGGGGGCACAACCTTGACTCGAGCTCGGCGTTCTACCTAGCTCCTAATGCTCACTATCTTCCAACCGCTTCCAAATCCTTAAGCTACCACACATAGTCTTTCGTTCCGCCACACATGAACCTACAAAACGTTAACAACTAAAGGGGTAAGCTTACGCTTAGTAAGTAACCCATCATAAAACATATATCATACATATACTTTCACATAAGCATCATAATCACATAAAAGCCACTAAACTACTTCATACCTCCTACATCACTCCCAACTTCATAATACAAATGCATCCATTCATCACAACTATAATAAACCACATACCTTAGCTATTCCAAGTCCATCAAGCTATCTTACTTTCAATCAAGGTCTCTAGCCACCTAATGTCCAACTCATAACCATCCCCAATCCAAATCTCCTATTCTTACATAATCATAACACATATATGATAATACATACATAACACATGTTTTGAAGAGAGTTACTTACCTTCAATCCAAGCTAAGCTACTAACACAAATCCCACCAACAACATCTTCTAGCCATCATCATCATCATAATCATCCTAAAACACATAATCATATATATAACATATAATACATAATCATTAGCTATAATCATGGTTAATACAACCATAACTAACCTCTAAGCACCTCTAATCATCATATAATCATCTATTGATTATATGATAATAAATCCCATCATTTACTAACTTAAACCCATTATAAAATCCTTACATAATCATCATTAACTCTTAATTATCTTAAAACACCATTTACCCTTTAATCCCAAGCTAGGGTTTACAAACCCTAGTTTCATAATTCATCAATTAAACTCTAATTAAGCATCATAAACATCATACCTTATGTAGGAAACAAGCTATAGGCTTAACCCTTGAATTATCACCACTAAACCCTCATCATCTCATCACCAATTGCTCCATCATCTTCCCTCTCTTCTCTCTATCTCGGCACCACATAAACACACAAGAATTGTGTTGAGATATCTAGAACCTAACATATATAAACTAGCTGAGAGGGCATTTCTGTCATTTCTGCTTATTTAAGGTCGATGCGCCGCATCTATATTTTAGATGCGCCGCATCTTATATACGCCGTATCTCCTTCTCCAATACGGCGCATGGACCAAAACAAGTCAGTCCTACTTCCCATTTTACCATACGCCGCATGTAACTTTCTTGATGCGCCGCATCTAGGCCTCATCAGACATCCAACTAAAAGATTCAACCACATATCCTTAGTCAAACATACTTAGGCTCGGGTCAACTTCATCTAGGGTGGGGCCTATTTGTATTCCGGGAAACGGGTCTAACATGTCTTGCTGATGTCGCTTTTTTTAAAAATCGTTATAGGTTCAACTTCCTCGCAAGTTATCCTATAAATTGGGCCTTTGTTCAACAAACTGGGTACTGCAAAAGATCAGGTTATTTTCATGACAAGTATCTGTGTATCTCATAAATCTGTATGACTCTATCTGTTAGAAACTTATAATTTAACTGTATGCCTTAATTGACAGTGTGCGTCTAGCAGCACAGAACATGTGCAAAAGTTTTTTTTTTTTTTTTTCTTTGAAATTTGCTTATTGAACTCTTTTTAAATGACGATGATTTTGACTTTTCACATCTTTGTCTTCAGAAAACTGATGATGATTTTGTGCCTGCTAGATATCTCAATGAATATAGCAGGTATGTATATTTTCATACTTTAGTGAGTATCGAGTAGTGTGGCATAATGATGATACATACTTATACAATTTTACTTGGGGTATATGAGTTTGTTGATTTGAGTTTTCTTTTAAAGTTAATGGGTCAATTAGGCAAAATAGACTTCTCAAAAAGAAAAAGAGGCAAGATGGAAGAAACTTGGCTAAAGAAAAACACCCCGAACATATTCAAAGTAAAGGACATTATTAAGTGTGTACGACTTTCAGAATTGTATCATTAACACACACACAAAAAAAAAATATATATTTAAATATTTGTTTTTACATATTTATAAATGAAGTTATGAAAAGAGATGGAGCTGGGCAACCTAAATGGGTCAAAACAGGTTGAAAGCTGTCCAAAATCCATCGTTGTTGCATGCACCCTCCTAATTCTTACTTTTATCCGAAAAATGTAACAGTCTAAGCGACATGCTCCTTCAGTTTAAGCTAAAAAATGACCCGTTTCAACCTGATCATGTTATGACCTGTCGCCCAAACCGCCTGACCCGCCCATCTTTCCACCTATAAGTTTTGCCCACATATTTTTTCTTTTTGTTTGCAGTGTTGCTGAAACAAAGCTTAGAAAGTTGCAATTGGAGGTTGGTTCTGCGTCCATGCCTCGTAGTGAGAACAAGAGAAAAAGGGTTACACCAAGGAAACGATGTTTGAAGGATTGCTAAATGCAAATCGAGAGAGTATTGCAGTTGATCCTGTTGTTTCATTATGCAGAATGTAGCTTTAAGTTTGTGTGTGGGATTTGTTTTGAATTATGTGGTTTGCTCATTATTGAAATTATTGTAGGAGCTTTTGTTGTGCTACAGGTTGCTTTTTATGTTTTATGTGAAACTTAATTAGGATTGAAAGTACTTGGGTTATGATTGTTGTGTTGCTGCTTATGGTATTGAGCTTAAAAAATTGGCTCTTACTAAATAAAGCTTTTCAAGTAAAATTTAACTCAAATGTAAGCTACTTAATATAGCTTACAAATAAGCCTCAGTTTTAGGTTAGAGCTCTACAGGGTTAACTTCTGGCATTGGGTTGGGTCCAAAATCCTTTTGTTCAACATTAGATAATATAAAACATGATTTTGAAGAACATATTTTATGATTTCAAAGAGCTAATTATTACAAAAATTAATCAATCTTTTGAACAAAGTGCTTTAGAAGGTTATTGTGCACTAGCTAACACTTGGGGTGAGTCTTGACTTGTTTGGCCTAGCTTGGCTCTGTTTAACGTGTTCGTTTCTTAGATAAATGTTCTGCTCGAATATGCTAATTTCATAAGTAAATAACTTTGAGTTGCCACCCTACTAAGAACTCTTATTATAAAGTAGCTTTAAAGCTTAATTTGGTTCTCTTATCAGATTTACTCGATCTTGCTTCTACAGCTGGGATTTGTATGTCGGATTCTAACAGCGAAAGGATGTGAACTTAATCTATATTAAAGGTACAAGATATGTATTTATATTTTTGAGTATATTCTTAGATTCTGATTAACCATTTAGTAATCTCCCAGAATATATTTTAGTTGCACGTAAAAGATATGTCATCGTACTTTTGCTCGAGTCTTCATCTTAAGTATTTGGTATACATAGCCTTGTTGCCTTTAGTTTACTATTGGAATCATTTTATTTGCTACAATCTTGATATCTAGTGAGAAATCAAATATGCTTGCCTGTGCAACAAGTTTAACAGAAACTGATCAAGTAATTAGCTTCAGGGCAAGTGAAAGTACTTGATGCATCATCAAAAGCATAGCTATAAGAATGAGGACACCCACTCTTGAAATATTGCGAGTAATTTGTCGGCTTGCAGGTGTTGGGATTTTGAAACTGCCCGGTGCAACAATACTCAGGTGCATGATAAGCAGTGCATCCGCTCTTACACCCCACAATCTCACCATCATTCCCTTGAACTTGCAAATCAGAGGGGCAATTTTGGTTCAAGTTTGCGTCACAGACAACACTTTGGCATAGGCCCGTGTCATCATATGGCGATATTGATATAGGCATATTGTAGCCGTCCACAAGGCTCACATCATAGAAATCAAGTGGGCTGTCGAGGGTAAACTCGGCTAGAGAAGCTGGTGGTACACCACCAGCACCTCGGCAATATAGCCCACTTCCACAATCTCCAGTTTCGCAAGTTCCTTCACCATTAGCATTGAATGTGCATCCACTTCGGGCCCAAAAGCGGCCTGACCATCCTGTTGGGGCTGTCACAGATATCGATTCTTGATGTCTAAGCTCAAGACCACCTTCCATGAGTACAGCCCGTCCACCAGAAGGTTGGATCCCAGGCCATATGGTCTTTTCACATCTGTTTTGTAATGTAAAAACTGCCGCATCAGTACCTGCAATTATAATTGCTTAAGTAATAGTTATAGTACCAACACAGATAATGTAAAATGACCAATGAATTTGTTATTACTTACCCAAAAAAGACAGAAGTAAACCAAAAAAGAAATGTAAAAAAGCCATAAAAGAAAGAGGGAATGAAATGTACATGTGTTAGAGGCACATTTATATGACATTATATTGTAGTAGGGAGGGCAGCACTCTTTAAAATGTACTGCAACACAAAGACTGCTAATTTTCTCTATAATATAGGGAGGGCAGCACTCTTTAAGCTTTATCGTCATTTCCGCTCCTTTTATCTCCCTGTTCTCGTTCTGTCTGATATGTATCACTTCAGTTATTATAGTTTGTAATAGTTTTTATTTTTGTCATATAATTTTCAATCTAAAAGACTCACTGCATTGTTCTAGAATAATTTTAGACTCATTTGTACCCATTTTGATAATCGTAGTGAAATTATGCAAAGACAGCCTCTAGAACAGAAGACTTCACATTAAACACCATTCTACAAAGGTTAAAGAGTAATCTTGAGTAGTAAGCAGCGGATCCCTCCTTATTATAAAAAATCATATTGTATCTTGATGGTATAGGTCATTATGATTTTTAATTACCTAATACAGTTTTCACTTCTCAGTTACCAACGTATACCAGAAGAGTTAATCGATACAACGAGATCCACACATATAACCTAAGTTAATTCCATGGGAGAACATAATATATAATTCTCGTATCAATGTAATGTTTGAAACCAAAAAGATTATGTTCCATCATCAATCCAGTCCTGTTCATGTACTTTTTTTTAATTATTTCTTACTAACGAATATACCTCTTAACCTCTGTTGCTAAATTAGATGTCTTGTGTTTCTCGAGATAGTGATCAGATTGATGGGATTTGGAATGCTGTGAGTAAACTACTGATGGTAGAGATGAAATTTCATTTCTGATGGAATATAGATTAGCTTCTATGTGGGAGCTTTATCTTTCATGTGGAAACATGAAATCAAATTGCCTTCTCATATATATGGGCTATGAATGTTGGATAATTTTTTTCATACAATTTTGGGTGTCGAAGGTAACTTCCTATTATAACAAATGTGCAGTGGCTTGTCTCCAATTCAGTACATCAAAATATAGGAACTAGCCGTAGTGACTCAAAATTAGGACTACAATCAAAATAACGTACTCCTGCTAACCAAACATTAGCAATTTTTCTCACTGATTGGTTTTGAATCATTAATTCAGCAGGTGTATTTTCAGTATTGTTATACTCTAACCGAGTTTAGATAACATTTAACATTTACGGAAAACATAAATCAACACAGTGACACGCTATGATTAGGAAAATTTATAGAACCAGATCACATAACATGCTGAATGAGATGTGTCACAAAGTTAGTTAATATATTTCTTTGAAATAATGTAGGACAATTATAAATTATTACATATAATGTAACCTTGAAATAGAGTGAATAATTAGAAAGAGCTTGCTTGTAACCATATTAACAGAATATGACCAAGTAATTCGCATCTCGGCAGGTGAAAGTACTAGCTCGATCGTCATAAGCATACGTGTAAGAAGTAGGGCAAGACCGCTTGAAATATTGCGAGTATTTAGTAGGCTTGCATCTGTTAGGATTTTGAAAATTCCCGGTGCAACAATGTTCTGGTGTCTGAAAAGCTGTGCATCCACTCTTGCACGCAACAGTCTCTCCACTATCCCCTCTCACAATCAGATTCGGTGGGCAATGTTGGTTCAAGTCCGTGTCACACCTAATACTTGGGCAAACACCTTCGTCGTCATATGGGACTATTGAGATTGGCATATTGAATCCGTCCATGAGGCTCACATCATAAAAATCCAATGGGCTGTCTAGGTTAAACTCAGCTAACGAAGCTGGAGGTTCACCAACTGCACCATTGCAGTAAAAACCATTTCCACAGTCTCCGGTGGTGCAAGTTCCATCATTATAAGCATCAAATGTGCACCCGGTTCGACCCCAGATGCGGCCTGACCATCCTCTTGGGGCTGTTATGTTCCTTGATTGTTGAGGGTTCAGCTCAAGACCACCATCCATGAGTTGCGGTTGGCCACCTGTAGCTTGGATCCCGGGCCATATAGTATTGTTGCATCTGTTTTGCAATGTAAATACGATTGCATCAACACCTGAAATAAAAATACCAAACACTAAAATATCGAGAAAATACTAAATTAAGGACTAACTTTTGACTTAGCAGTATCAAAATGTCTATCAACCAATATGTTGCGGCCTTGCGGGTTTAAGTTTCTACCATAAATAACGCCGTTACAAAAATATTTAATATATCTATTAGTACCTAATGTGGACAGAAGTAGGACAACAGCAAAATGTAGAAAAGCCATTAAGGATATAGGAATGAAATGTACATGTTTTAGAGACACAATAATTTATAGATGAATATTTAGAATGTTTGGTGAAACGCCAACTTCATGTTTCTACAATTTTTGCAAAATTATAAGCTATGCAGGTGTGCAACACAAAGACTGCCAGCCTCACTAATAGATTTCTTATCGTAACATTTTAGAAAGTGGGAATATAATAGGAGAAAATATTGGAACCAAGATAACTTGTTTTATAGTCGAACCTGTTCACAAATCAGTTAAGAGGTACTTTCATTTCGTATTTACTATTTAGTCTCTGGCTAAATCAAGAAAACTGAATCAGTTAAGAGGTAGTATCATATATGGAACATAAACAAGAACTCAATATACATAACAAGCCTGTTGATTATGTAAATAAAACTTGTTTTATATGTATTGTATGTATAGTATGTGTGTATGTAGAATAACAATAGATCATAAGTATGTGTATGTTAGTTAGTTACAATGTAATGGGCTGCAATATGGGTCGAAATGGATCAGAAGAAAAGGCTACAAAGATATGGGCCAGCATGTATTCGAAGCAGCAACACAAAGATAGAAGGTTCAATATCAGGATCATGGTGAAAAGTCAATAGTGCCCCTGACAGTTAAAGTGTTGGCGCCAATTCAAGAAAGGGTGGCCGTTATCTATGAAAAGACATACCTGTTCAGATTATAACTGTCAACAAGTCGTGACTTTTCATTTAGTATATATAGAACATGCCCTGTACATTGTATAGTTACCAAGATTGTTCCAAAAGATCAATCCACAAACTCAATTCTGTACAAAATTATCGATTATTATAGTTTCCTTTGTTCTTTGTTCTTTGGTTAATCATTGTTTCAGTTTGTTTGATCAAATCCGCTGTGTTTTATTGTTCTAAATCCAACAAAGCCGAACTTAAGCTTAAAAGGGGTCGGCTTGAACTCTTGTTAAAACAAATCACTACGCCTTTTTTGACTTCTCACGACGGGGTACTTATAGTGACGACGGATGTCGTTGCTATAGGTCCGCTAAACGACAAAAAACAACTTTCTTGGCCCCCTCTTTTACCAAAACCTTTAGCGACGACATGTCGTCGCTAAAGGTTGGCTAGACGACAAACTGAGCCCATATTAAATCTTTGACTCTGACTATAACTTATAGCGACGACAATGTAGTCGCTATAAAAGACAATTATATCAATGTCCTATATGATCAAAATTTTCAAGTTTCACATAATATGTACAGATATATATAAACTTTCGAGCTAGAAGTTGATTAGCTAGCTAACCAACTTCTAGGAGACACATAATTGACTGCATTGATCTCGGTAGCTACTCCACCCACGGAATTTAAAGAACCCAAAGGAGCATGGGTCATATATTCTGCGGAACGACGTTCTTGCCAAGGTTGTATGTCTTTTTTCAGCCGACTCAAGTCCAACCTGTTTGGGCCCCTTAAAGGTTCTAACCAAGGAGCACGCAGATCCCAAAAACGCATAGTTTCTCCTCCAATACAATTGGTACTTAGAACTTGGAACGAGCATGAAGAAATTAACGATACTTCTTTATCTTTTGAGTTGTTCTGCCGGATCGGTCACTCAAGATCTTTCGTCTCTACCCGGACCCGATGAAAAAAATGGGATCACTCCTTATGGACTCGTTGAGAATGATTCTGGTCTAGTTCGTGGTCTATTAGAAGTGGAAGGCGCTCTGGTGGGATCCTCGCGGACATGCAGTCAGTTTGATAAGGATCGAGTAGAATTTGATGGACGAGTATTTATCTGCTAGGCAAGAATCTCTAGCATCAATTTTCAATTTGGCAATGGATTGCATCTCTTTTTCACCTTCTCAAAGGATAAACATGGAAGAAACAGTGATCAGGCTTGGTAAAATAAAGAAAAATTTCCCAACAAGTAATTAGTCTTCAGTATTTGTCACCTTAACATTCAGGTGCATTTTATTTGAACGTCTATAGTCCATTTTCCAAATACCGTATCACAAACTTATGCTTATTTTCATTGTGACGTAGTAGGCCTCGACGTTTCCACAACAAGGCTAAACTGTAAATTAGCTATGAACTGTATGAATGTTTTGAAACGATTTGCTATTGACTATCTGCGTCTATGCATTAGAGTCTTATCATTCCCTACAACAAATTAGATATACATGTTTCTGTTGACTCTTCAAGCACAAAATGTAGTTCAATGACTATTGCCCTTTCGTTTTTCATTTTTTTTTTTTTTTTTTTTTTTTTTTTAACCATGATTTCCGACCTTTTGGCCGACTAATTCACGGGGTTTGAATCCACCGCCACACAGACTCAAACCAGGTAAAGCCCTCCCTTTTCAGGAGGTTGGCGTGGCCACTTAAGGTTGTTTGCACTCAGGAGGTTGGCGTGGCCACTTAAGGTTGTTTGCACCTAAGAGGAATTGAACTTGAGACCTCACATATTTTAAAGTGATAATCACAGGCCTTTTTGGCACTAGGCCACCCATGAGTTGTTATTTTGCCCTTTCAAATTCATGGTTACATATTTTGAATAAACTATGAGTCAACTCAAATATGATGCAATCTATATTTAGTGTTATCTATAAGTCTAGGTCCTTCAAAATGAACTTAAATTTCAATAACGGCACCCTTAAGTTGTTATTTTGCCCTTTCAAATTCATGGTTACATATTTTGAATAAACTATGAGTCAACTCAAATATGATGCAATCTATATTTAGTGTTATCTATAAGTCTAGGTCCTTCAAAATGAACTTAAATTTCAATAACGGAAAACAAAATATATATATATATATATATATATATATATATATATATATATATATATATATATATATATATATATCGGAAAACAATATATATATATATATATAAAACTGGATAAACATGACTAGATAAAGCCACATCATCACAATTAAGTCTACGCCAGCACAATTAAGTCCACGACAAAGGCCACATCATCACATTAAGTCCATGTATGCAAGAATCCGCCTGTTAATTTATAGGTCAAAAAATCACATGCATGGATTCGAACTCAATACCATGTTCATATTATGTCGTGTGTTACCCACTGAACCACCTTAATTTTTTTGTAACATTATGCAGACGAATTTCTATAAAAGATACTACGCAATCATCATATTTTTAGTATTTGATAAGTATGAAAATTATTGATTGTGATCTTAGCCTCATTCGGATTGGATGTGTATGTTTTTAACCCTAATTCTACATTATATATATGGTTTATTTTGTCATATCATAACCCATTCACAAACACACATTATGCACGATCCATATATGAATATGCAACCACAAAGACATTCAGCAAGGCTATCAAGATCAAACGTTAAAAAACGTCTGAAACTGGAACGCAAAAGAAGAAAAGCAAAAACACTATAGTTGATTCATCGGGTAATTTTTATAATAAACAGTTAAAAATTGATTGTTTGGTTATGAATATGAATCGTATTATGAGTTAAACATTGATTATTTGTTTATGAATATGAACCGTATTATGAACTGCTTATATACTGTTGAATTATGTGTTACTAAAAAATTTATCAGTACTAAGTTTAAGTTAGCAGTACTAACTTGAAAGTTAGTACTGCTATAATGAGTTTAAAGGAACAGTACTAACTTGCAAGTTAGTACTGTTAACCTAATTGTTAAATGAGCAGTACTAACTTGCAAGTTAGTACTGCTGTAACCTAATTGTTATAGTATGTATGATTAGGTTTCCAGATGTAATTAATAATTGTTTGTGTACAAATTTTCAACAGCAACAGGGGAGGCAAACAACAACAATATACTGGATTCAGCAGGTGGTTTGTTTATTAACAGTTAAACATGCATGGTTTTAAACATATTAAACATTCATTGCATAACTCATATTTTTAAATCAGCATGATTCATATATATTTATTAGATTAACAATTAAGTCCTCTTTAATTTACAGTGTTGAATGAAGCACCAGGTGATAATCAGGAGAATAAAAGCCTACAAGGTATTTTATCAGTTAACACAATTTATTAATTACTTTGTATTCTTAAAATCACATGAAAATAAAGACTCTTTAATAGATGGATGTTTGAGAGTGACACACCTGGAAGAAGATATAGACCTCATGTTTGAGAGTTCATACTGCTAAATCAAAATTTTTCCAAGAGTTAGTACTGCCAGGCATAAGTTTGTACTGTTGGATAGACGTTAGTACTGGTGCGAAATTACAGCTTTTTGAAAATAGCCGTTGAGAATTTTGCTGATATATTTACTGACAATTCCTTAACTTAAGGGTTTACTTTTTGGATATTTTTACTTTTAATATCTTATATTCACCTTTATTGAATCAAAAGTTATCTTTTACTTGAAGTCAGTCCAATAGAAACCCTCATAAGTATTTCATAATATCTCAATTCACTTTCTTCAACCTACTTTCTAACCTAAATTACTTTAATCCCAGCAGTCAAATCAATAATTTACTAACAATCATGGCTACTTTAACCTTTGTCGATACACACAACATGGTAGCTTATTTGAAAAAAGCAGAGGATGACACCAAATTCCATTAGATAGTGGACTTTTTAAATGGTTCTCACATAAGGTATTCTTTAACATTAAATCCCACTATTTATGTCTCCCAAATCAAAGAGTTTTGGCATACTGCTACTGTCAAAACATTTGAAAATAGTGACAAAGAATTAAATGCGATAGTGGATGGTAAATCTATCACTCTTACCGAATCATCACTCAGGAGACATCTCCAACTGAATGATGCAAATGGTATTAGTGTTATGCCAAACACATAAATTTTTGAAACTTTAACCAGGATGGGGTACAACATCCAATCACAATCTTTAACTTTTCAAAAAGGTTGTTTTGCCCCACAATGGAGGTTTTTGATTCATATCATCCTTCACTGTCTTAGTCCTAAGAAAACCTCATGGGAACAGTTCAGTAGCAATATTGCGACTGCTCTCATCTGCTTGGCCACTGACAGAACTTTAAATTTTTCTAAACTTATCTTTGAAGGAATGGTTAAAAATGTTGATAGCAAATCAAAATTTTTGATTTATCCGAGGTTCATACAAACTATTTTGAACATGAGGAAACATCAACTTCTTCCTCATAAAAATGTTTATTCCACACCCAAACTTACCCAAAAACTTTTCAGTAATATGAGGAAGGGCTCAAAAGTGTATAGTGGGAAAGAAGTTCCTTTATTTGATTCTATGCTACAGGTACAGGGTGAAGGATCAACAAGCCCAGTTGACTCCCATCACACACCCACAACATCAGAACAATCACTTTCACAACCAATCTCATCACCAGATAGGTCTATATCCAGAGAGGGCTCTGTTGTTCCTCAGCACAGAGACCCTACAACTCCCCATGTAGCAGATGAGGCTGACTTTGTCAATATAGAAAGGACTGCTTCTACTATCTCAGGCTTAGAAGCTGGGCAGGACAGAAGTAAGATACATAAGACCCAATCTATGGCATCACCAACGGTACCAAGTTCCTATGAACCCAGTACTATTGGTGGAATCCTAAGCCAACCAGAAATATTGGGTGGCTCAGAAGCTCACCATATGGTGGACTATGAGTCTATGCCCCATGATGCACCTCTCCCTGAAGGTAACACATTAGGAAGTGCTGAAGGCAGTAAAACACTACAAGAATTGACGAATTTGTGTACAAAATTGTCTGAGAAGGTAACTACTTTAGAGTCTGATCTCAAGAGTCACAAGAAGATTTTTGGGCAAGGTATATACAAAGTTGGTGCTTAAAGTCAAGAAATTGGAGCAACAGGTCAAAACACTTAAAAGAAAAAGATCAGCTAAAATGGTGACATCTACTGAATCATCTTCTTCCTCAAGCTCATCAGATGGTCACAGTGAAGATCAAGGTGAGGAATCTTCCAAACAGGGGAGGAAGATTGCCCAATTAGATCAAGATCCTAACATTTCTTTGGTTCAAGAGGAGTTTGATACTCAGGGGAGGCAAGAACAACAAATGGATCAAGGTACTGGTAGTGCTATACATGGTACTGTTAGTATTCCAGAAGAATGTACTTGTGGTTCTCAAGGTACTGCTGGTGCAATATATACAAGAAGAACAATGAAGTCAAGGACAGATAAAGGCAAGGGTATAATGACAGAAGAAGAACCATCTCAGAAGATCACCAAGAAAACTAAAACTCAGATTGCTCTTGATGAGGAGTTAGCTAAAAAAATTCATGAAGAAGAGCTAGCAAAGGCAGCTGATGAAGAAAATTTAGCAAAATTTATGGTTGAAAAGATGTCTCAGACTGAAGAAGAAGAAAGAGCTGCTCAAATTCTTGCTGATCAGGAGTTAGCTGCTAAGCTTCAAGAAGAAGAAAGGTCAGAGTACACCAAAGTAGAACAAGAACAAGCCATTGATGATATTTTGGAGCAAATCAGGCAGAATCAAAGAAAGAAGAAAACTTATCAGAATAAACCTCCTTCAAGAAGTGAACGACTGAGGTATATGAAAAATTATTTGAAACATCAAGATTATTGGAAGGAAAAATGGTTCATAGGAAAGTCTTATGAAGAAATAGAGAAATTGTACATCAGTGCTTATACAAGAATCCAGAGGTCTTTAAGAGATGAAACTGCAACAATTGAAACTGAGTCTAGCAAAGGTGTGAAAAGAGCAGCAGAGCAATTAGAATCTGAGGAATCCAAGAAGCAAAAGACAGGAGAATAAAGAGCATGATGAATCAGTTCAAGAAGAATCAGCTAAGGAAGAAAAGGTAGAAGTAAAATTAACTGATGAACAGATACATGGCATGATGGTGGTAGTTCCAGAAGCTCTTAATATTGATCCTATTCAAGCCAAACATCCCATCATTGATTGGGAGGTGTACTCAGATGGAATGATCAATGGATAGAAAATCATCAGAGTAGGAGGAAAGTTTGAAGTCTACAAGTTCTTTGAAGACATGATAAAAGCTTTTGACAGAGATGACTTGGATAAGCTGTGGAGCTTAGTTCAAGAGAGATTCAAGACTTCAGCTCCTGCAGATGATAAAGATAAAGAGCTTTGGGTAGAACTGAAGAGAATATATGATCCTGACACAGGTGAAGCTATATGGAGATTTCAAGCTCTTGGCTCAGACATCACATGGAGATTGTTTGATAATTGTGGTGTTCACATAGTTTCTACTAAAGCAGGGGTGGAAATTTATATGTTAGTGGAAAAAGATTACCCACTAAGAGCAGGAATATTAATGCTTATGCTATCATCAAGACTTAAAGTTGAAGAAGATTCAGAGATGGCAAAAGAGTTGATCAGAAAAATATTTCAGCTTGCAGAAGAAAGGAAAGCCAGAAGCCTAAGGTTAACTTTCATGAATAATAGCTACCAATGGCAGCTGATGAAGAAAGGTTAGCAAAATTTATGGTTGAAGATATGTTTCAGACTGAAGAAGAACAAATAACTGCTCAAGTTCTTGCTGATCAGGAGTTAGCTGCTAAGTTTCAAGAGGAGGAAAGGTCAATCAGAGATGGCAAGAGAATTGCTAGGGAAGATATTCCAGGTTGCAAAAGAAAGGAAAGGCAGAAGACTAAGGTTGACAATATAGTGTTTGGAAGAGTCCTCACAATCCTCATTTAATTCAAGAAACTTGATTAATTCAAGAAACATCATTGTTGCTAAAAAACTTTAGCAGTACTAATTTTAAATGAGCAGTACTAACTTCAAAGTTAGTACTGCTGGTTATGTTTTCTTTGCTTGTGTCTTAGTTAAAAAGTTTTAGAAAAAGTTCATTCATAAAAATAAGCTTATCTTAGCTTTTTAAGTTGCTATTCATTTATTTGACTTACTTTTATTGAATTGCTTTTGTTAGACAATCAAAAAGGAATATGATATGTGGTGTTATTATGAAAATTCAACCACAAGCAGCATTAACGATTTTACTTAGCAGCACTAACTCATAACGTTGAACAGTACTAACTTCTATAGCAGCACTAATCGTATCATAGCAGTATTAAAAACAAACTACCAGTACCAATCAACTGTATATCCAAACAAGTGGATTATTGATTCACAAGATATCATAATAATTTAAACAAATTAAAAAGATATCGATATATTTTTTAAAATAGTATTATATTTTAAATTCATCCTAATTAATTGCATGAAGGTTGTATTTTGGAATATAAACAGTTTATTTTTTTTCAATATTTAAAATGATATGACTTTACAATGTGTATATGATGATGATATAGCAAGTTTTATTAATGACGGCTCTACTGATTATGAAACGACCGAGGATGAGAATAGTGATGATGATATTTGATCAAGCATACAAAGAATCTCAAAAAATTATGTTTCTTGAATATTTTTATTTTAAAGAGTTGCGACTGTTACTATTTTATTTCTAATATGTTCATAGGATTTATGTTTTATTACCAATGGCTTATCTAATACTAAGCTAAAATTTGCAGTAATGTGGGCTATAAGCCAAATTCCATAGTCTATTATTTATATACATCATCAATTCTAATCTTTAAATGTAAGTTTATAAAACTTTTATACACAAACAAATGTTGATTTTAATTTAAAAATTCATAACAGATAAACATCTAATTCAAACAAAAAACATCCTACATATTTAGAATATTAAAAGATAACAATCTTTTAGATGTTTTAGTCGATAATAATGATAATCGTATAAGTTTACAATTAAAAAGAAATACTTAACATAATTACAAAAGAAGTTAAAACGTGATCATTATTTACAAAACTTGACTCTTCAAATATACACTTTCCAATGTTAAATACGGCTGCACTGTTCATATGTCATATCAGTTATAAAATTTTATATAAACACCATTGTATAATCATATTTGTAAATCTAACTAAAAAAAATATCCTAATCTGAACTTACTGTTGATCAAAAAATGTCATCTTCAAGAAAAAGAACACTAGAAGTTGCAGATATTGAAGACAACCAACAAGATCAACCAAAGTATGTAAAATTCTTTACAATATTTGTTATCCTATATATTTATCAGCTGAATATGTTTGATATCTTTATAGCAAGCAATCCAAACAGGATGAAAATGAAGTGTTAGGCACTGAAAATCAATCACATGCAGAAACATTTGAATCAGATGCAACATCTGAAGGTATATTGTTAACATTGTGTAATTAAGGTTAAAAACGACCTCATTAAACTGATATGCTATCTAACCACTATGTCTGATTTATATTAATTCATTTATTAGAAGTTGAAGGTTCTGAAAATGATCATGAAACGGAGACCATAAGTTTCGTTTATGAATGGTTGATTTCTGAGCAATCAGCCCAGAAAATAAGAAACTGGCAACAAAAAGAGGAAACAGATGAAAAGTTGAAAAAAGAAAGACAGGTTGCTAAGAAACTTTTGAAAGAAGTTGGTGCATTTAGGAAATCAAAAAGCAAGAATGAAGAATTTGATGTTGATCAAGCCGAAGACGACATTGACTCTGAAGACTTTGAAATTTTCTCTTATGATGAGTTGCATTTGGCATACTCTTTTACTTCAACACCCTAAATGCTTTATAAGTATTTCTATTTTTGTGTTTTGTAATTAACTAATTATGCGTAGGTTTTGCTGGTAGACGTGCATATGTTTTGTGAAAGTCATGTAAGTTGGCTGGTTATGTTTCTGCAGGGTTGTTTATGTTTAATCTATCATGTATTTTGTTCTTATGGTGTTGATTGTTAATGGTCTGTATGTATAAACCCATGTTGGTATTATGAATATAATTTCTTCTTAGTATGTATTTGCAACTGTGTTTTCTTTAATTGGTTTATGTTTTCATGTACTTTGTTATAACTTTTGGTTAGTAGGTTGTTTATGTTGAATTTGGTTGAGTTGTAGCTGGATTTGTTTTCAGTTTATGCAATGTTAATTGTTTTTTTTTGGCTTGGATGGTTAATGGGATTGAATTTGTCAGGAAAGTGGTATTGTCAGTATTTATTGTAGTTGATGGCGTGTTTAAAATAGTGGTGGTCCAGTTAGTATCTCAAAGGAGTACACAAGTTTTATCATCATTCTTATTTAGCACATATTTAGTCAAAAACATCATACATTCCACTTAAATATACACAGTGTACTCATACTAATCAAATAAATAACATGTTACGAAACAATATAAATGATGCATGGTTGATGTTTGAATATATAAAGGCATGGACATTTGTTTTGATGTTTGCTTGACCATAAAAAAGCCAACAAACAGATTATGGTTAAATTCTGACATAAAATTGTTCTGTTTGACTATAAAAAGTCAACCAAAACTAAAATGGGTATGGGCTAACTACACAGATAATTTATTGTTGTTGATTAACTATATATAGTTAAAAATAACATTGGCATACGTCTTTCACATGCAAGGTTCCACATATACAATATCAAAGAATGAAATTTTAATTTATCAGATTTGAAAACATAGCAATGATATAAATGATAATAGTACGCATCAATTATCAAAATTTCCTAAACGTTATATTAAAACTAAAGTTACAGATAAGTTTGATGTCATAGCATACAATACCTAATACCAACAAATTTTGTAACATGACATAAACAAAAACCAAAATATACAAAATATTGACAAACAATGTTTAAACTGACTAACGGCCATATTATCAACATAACAAACCTACCATAAAAATCCCCAACAGAAAACATACACAGTTCATTTATTAAGTACTAACAGACATGAAACACCGGGTAATCCTCACGAACTGCCCCATTCAAATCAGTAAGGATAATCATCAGTTTAAACCTTATCATCTTTCCATATTCAAATTCACATACTTGAAAGAAATTTCCCCACTCTCCAATTGCATTAACATGATTGACCCGTCCTGTTTTTCCCTGTGAAAATCCATCCTGATTTTCATTATGTACTCAACTGCATCATGTTTAAACAGACCTTTTTTAAAAATGTGTAGTGGATTGTCGTCCAGAAATTCAGCTGGTATTGCCTGTCGTTAAACAATATCAACCTGATCTCAACCATCATTCAACTAAAACCTCAATATAAATAACTGGTATGTGCTTAAACACATACCTTTTCTTGACCAAAACCGGTAAACCAAAAACTAACCAATTATGCCAAATATATTGTGTTTTTGTGTTTTTACATATGCAGGCACGGATATCGAAGAAAAGCACAAAAATTAAGATAAAACGGAAAACCGAGCACGAGATACGGAAAGGATATTTATAGCCGATGCCGGGATGCAAAAAGTCAAAGTCAACCCTGGAAGTTTCATCAAATGACATGAATGGCCCTTGGATATTACTTTTGAAAAATGGCAGATTTTGTCCTCGGAATTTCAGAAAATACAATATAAGTCCTTATTGCCAAAACAAAATTAAACACAAACCATCATCCGGATTTTATCTTTAAAATCCAATCCAAACATTAAAGCCCAATCCGCTCATCAAATTCCCCAGCCCATCTCCTTAAACCAACCAAACCCACTACCCTTTACCCATTAACCCACGACCCATACCCATTTACCTAAACCAAACCCCGGTCAATAGTTAATAAATATTGGTCAAACAAATAAAAATAAACAAACAAACATACCCGCCCAACTTTATCCCCAATTTACCCAGATGACACAGTAACCATGAACCCTAGTTACCCGTACATCAATTTTACTACAATTAAGGGCAATAATGTCTAATCATTGGGTGCCAGAGTGTCAGAAAGCACAGAACACGCACGAATGGCTACGTGGCGACATTTCATTGGACCGAACACCTCATAAGGGTTTGATCAGACGGCTAAGATTGAAGGAGTGATGCTCAAGAAATGATCTAAGGGTTGGAAATGGATCAAAGAAGCACAAATCCCTCGGATTGCCAGCATGGCAGAAGCTAGAAGGTTCTCCTTTCAGCTATAAATAGGACCTTGATCTTCAGTGTTTGGAGTTAGTTTTGAATGTAGTGTTACTCTGTCAAATTTATTTTATGTTTTGTAGTTTTAAATTTCTATTGTAACTTTTAAGATTTTATTAATGAAATTTTTATTTTAAGTTCCTACTATTGATTCTGTTTCATTTCTTCTGAATTTACCTTATTGAAATTATCAGTAGTGTATTTTAAATCATTTCTATTCTATTTCCATTTGTTATCTCAACTTTTGTTAAATCCCTTTTAAAATCCAGAAATATTCCAAAAATATTAAAAAATACAAAAAAATAAATCAAATCCCAGCTTCAATAAGCTGATTTCTAAATTGTTTAAGCTTAAATAAGCTCAATAGCTTATTATAAGTTTTTAGTAGGTTCAAATCTGTTGTTTATCTCAAAGGTCAAAAAGTCAAACAAAGTCAACAAGCTGGTCAAATAAGCTCCTCTGGAAGGATAAGCTGTTCTGATAAGCTTATTGGGTGATTTCTGGCTTAATTGGATAAGCCTGGGTAGATTGTAGTACTTGGTTCATTCATTTTTAGCATACATCACTTGTGAATTCAAATATTTCATTTTCTAGATTATTTTTCTGCATCCTTGTCTGATCAGCTTATTTTAGTGTTTATAGCTTATTGATTTCTGCTGTTTAGTTGTTAATTATCTTTAGTAGTTATAGGATTAGTTGGTATTATAGCTTAATTCAATAAGTTTTAGGGTTAATTTGCATTTTCAGTTTTATAAGGAAGTGTTTGGAATTGTGACTGATAGGTTTGTTAAAGATCATGTACTGTTCATTTGCTTCTTAGTGAATTTAGATCTTGCATATTTGAGGCTAGATAAGCTGAAGTTGTTAGGTAATAAGTTGGTTTGTGGTTTCTTGAGGTTTTGCATTGGTGAGCTAAAAATGAGAAGCTAACTGCCTTCATAAGCTTCTTTATAAGCTTAGCTTTTTAAGTGCATACTTTTGGCTTTTCTTTTGAGCATTTCAGTGGTTGAAATCATAGAACAATAGTTGGTTTAGATTCCTTAAGTCTGCAAAGATTTAAATGCTTAAACCCTTGTCTGCTGCAACAGAACACATGTGCAGCCGTGCACATCTCATGGCCCTCATCAGCTTTTTGATTGCTTAGTTTCTGCTTAATCAGATTGGTCTTACTGCATGAAATTGGTTTTCTAAATAGTTTGTAGTAGTAGTTGTTAAGATCTGATCTTAGATTTCTATTGGTAGCTTACTTAGTGTCTTAATGTTAGTCTGCAACATCAGCATTGAAACCTAAACTAGGCCTGCATTTTTCTGTTCACAATCACCAACTGATCTCAGCTCTAATTAGATAAGCAATTGTGCAAAACTTTTGGGCATTTTTGGTTTGATAGTAGATTTTCATATAAGCTTCAAGTAGCAGCTTCTGGGTTTCCCTAATAAGCTTTTATCTGGCTTATAGACTAGTCCAAAGTAGGTGCATCTGTCACTTTGAAACTGTCATTAGCATTCATCTTGCAGCTACTTATCAGCTTACTGCCTGAGCTTATTTAAGCTTTTTGAGTTGCTTTATGCTTGATACAGTCCTTTGCTTGAGCCCTGAGCTTTTTGTGATTTTTGGACAGCTTTTGCTTATTTTTGGCTTATTTCATAGTGCTTATTTACACTGTTCTGCTTATTAGGGTTTATTCAGTTTCTGAATTTATTTTTCTTAGATTAAAAATTTAATTTTAGATTTACTCAAATTTTTCCAGATTTTTCCAAACTGTTTTACTATTTTTAAATCATTTAAATAGTTTTAATTAGTTTTTAATTCATAAAAAATTATTAAAAAATCAAAAAAATATTTTTCTTTTTTCCAAAAATTTTCTTTTATCAGTTTTAATTTAGGAAAATTATTTTAATATTTTTAGGTTTAAATTTAAAAAATCACTTTTTATTTACGTTTTTAAATTTCGTCGCGTAACGTTTTTAAATTCAATTTTGTTCTTAGGACTTCATGCTTAGCTTAGTTGTTTCCTTAGCATAATTAGTTGTTTTTATTTCATATTTCATTGTTCGTAGTGTAAAATCACCAATCAGTCACTCTTTTCACACACATTTACAACACTTATTCGACACCGAAACAAAAACTCGAATTCGACCTTCGTTGGGACTACGACCCGGGGAAAACGCATCCGTTGCCTTTTCCTTTGGAAAAATATATACTAAAAACGAACAATCAAAAAATGGCGCCGCTGCCGGGGAAGGCTTGAAAAGAGTTGGAGTTTCGTCGAGAATCGTGTTTTGAAGACCCTTCCTCGGAAGTTTTTCGTTTTCATAAAAATAAAAATACAAAAAAATAATAATCAAAAAACACTTTTCCTAAAGTAGTTTTCAAATACAAAATAATATATCCTCGCTCTCGAGAGGGCGTTGTAAACCATTCCGAATAACAACAAAAGAGATCGTGAAATTAAACGTTACTCGGATTATTTCTTTCTTACAACCTATACACGGGGTTTAAGGATGGTCTTGACATTAAATTGCAGACCGAAAGAGTTTTAATCCTTCATTTCTCTCCCGCCACGCTGCGTGTAGTTTTGAAAGAAACGAGTACGGTTGATCAAACGATCACCAAAAAGATAATAAATCTAATTTTTCTTAAATATAAAAATCCAAAAATATTTTATTTTTCAAATTTGGTTTTCCTTTTTGATTTTGTGTTTGTTTTTTTTGTATGCACACCCGTTCTTCTATCTTCTCACCCTCTTCTTTCACCACTATCAAATCCCGAGAGGAATTATTCGTCATAACAACCGTGTTCATTTCTCAACCGTTGAGGAAATGGCCGACGACCCAAACAATCAACACCCGCCGATGGGTGGTGATAATCACATGCCAGCTCCCGATCTCCGAACGATGGAGGAGCTGTGCCAACCCACAATGCACGGACGTGGTGGCCCGATTGCCCCCGTCAATTCAAGCCGCCGATTTTGGACTTAAGCATCATATGATTCAACAAGTCCAAAACTCGTGCCATTTCATGGCTTGCCGGGTGATGATGCGAACAAGCATCTTGAAAATTCATACCGTCACCCAAAGTATGAAACAAAATGGGGTCTCCGATGACGCCCTCCGTCTATATCTCTTTCCTTATTCCTTGACGCATCATGCCACCGCTTGGTTTGATCGTCTTCCCAAGAACTCCATTCGTAGTTTCGATGAAATGGTTACGAAGTTCTTGGCGAAATATTTCCCACCGTCGATGGTGACGAAATTAAGGAATGAGATTAGCAATTTCCGTCAGCTTCCCGATGAATCATTGTTTGAGGCATGGGAACGCTACAAGTTATCGATTGATCGGTGTCCGAACCACAATATGTTATTGGTCACTATTATAGATACCTTCTATAACGGTTTGACATTACGACACCGTGATACGATTAATGCTGCTGCCGGTGGTACGTTTATGAAACGTCGACCCGAAGAGTGCTATGATCTTATTGAAAACATGACCGCCCACCATAATTTTTGGGATTCCTCTGCCGAGAGGAATGAGTCAACAAGATCTAGCACTGATTCTTCTACCTCCGAGATAGCCGCTCTCTCTAAACAAATGAATGATTTGTCAACGGCTGTCTTGAGAATTCATCAAAATCAGATTTCAACTCAAAACAACAACAATCAAGTTAATGTTGTTAACCATAGTTGTGAAACTTGCGGTGGTCCACATCCGTATTTCGAGTGCCCAGCCTCCGGTGGCTACACTCAAGAGAATGTTTATGCTGCTACGGGAACCTACAACACGGGTGGTAACGGTTACCAACCGCAAGGAGACCGTAATCTTCTCAGCTACCGTTCTAACAATTTTCTCGGACCACCCGGTTTCCCACCAAATCAAAATCAGCAAGTGCAAAACCGCAATGTTCAAAATAACCAAAATCAAAATCGGGGCAATCAAGGTTATCAAAACCAAGGGAATTATAACCAAGCCCCGAATCAAGGAAATTTTCAAAACCAAGAAAATCAGAATCAGGGAAATTTTCAAAATAACAACCGGGTTTTAATCAAAACAACCGAGGGCCAAATTTTAACAATAATCAAAATCAAGGATTTTTGCAAAACCAATCGCCCTCGGATGAGATATTGAAACAGCTACTCCTTCAAAGTCAACAACAACAAAAATTTAACAAAAACCAAGAAGAAACAACTAGGTTTTTGATTAAGGAAATGACTGAGATGAAAAAATCTTTAAATGATCGACCCTCGGGCTCTGGAACTCTTCCAAGCAACACGATCGCCAACCCGAGGGGCGATGCTAAGGCGATCACTACAAGGAGTGGTGTTTCATACGATGGACCCACGGCTCCGACTACCGATTCTTCTCTTCCTCCCAAGGTAGCCGACCGTGAGACCGAGGTGACCAAGGACATGGAACCTCCTACTAATAACGGAGGAACCAAAGACGTCCAACCTCCGGTCGTCCATCCATCTGAACCAAAGAATGTTGAGCCAAAAGAAATTCCCGTCAAAGCAAACCTTCCTTACCATCGAGAATGAATGATCAAAAGCTCCGCGATAAAGCTTCAAATCAAATGGAAAAATTCTTTCAAATCCTCCAAGATTTGCACTTTGATATAAGCTTTGCGGATGCTTTACTCCTAATGCCTAAGTTTGCTTCCACACTAAAGGGTTTGTTGAGCAACAAGGAAAAATTATTCGAACTTGCTAAAACTCCGTTGAATGAAAACTGCTCAGCGGCAATTCTCAAAAAGCTTCCGGAAAAGCTTGGAGATCCCGGGAAATTTCTCATTCCTTGTGAATTTCCGGGAATGGTTGAATGTTGCGCCTTGGCCGATCTCGGTGCTAGCATCAACCTAATGCCGTTGTCCGTTTGGGAAAAACTTTCTCTTCCGAAACTCACCCCCACTTGCATGACCCTCGAGCTTGCGGATCGTTCCATCACCCTTCCTAAAGGGGTAGCCGAGGATGTCTTTGTCAAGGTGGGGAAGTTTCATTTTCCCACCGATTTTGTGGTGGTTGATTTTGATGCTGACCCCCGGGTTCCTCTTATTCTCGGAAGATCATTTTTGAGGACCGGGCGGGCTTTGATTGACGTGTACGGAGAAGAAATAACTCTAAGAGTTGATGATGAAAAAGTAACGTTTCAAATCAATCAGAACTCTAAACCGCTAACCACCAAAAGCAACGTTGTTGTGGTTAATCAAAAATCTGATCCAGCAATTGCTTCCAAAAGAAGTGATTCGATTCTCTCAAGATTTGCGGTTAAGAGTATGTCTGAAAAACGTGCCGAACTTAAATCTCTGAAAATTGCACCCGGTTCAACCAAATGGTTTGAAATTTGTTCCGCGAATGTTAAGAGTATTCTTGATGATGATGAATCGGATTCGGAGACCACAACGGAAGAGGTGGAAATTGCTAGCTCTAAGAGCACACCTCTTGTCCCACCTCCGGAGACGGTTTATCGTGTAGAGATTGTTGATTCTGTCCTTTCCGACTCTTCCCATCCTTCTCCTTCGATTGAGGGAAGTGATATCTCGAGGGAAGAACTCGAGGTGTTGTCTGATGATGCTCCAATTTCGCCAAAAATTGTTGAGACCGATAGTGATCCTGGGGAAGATGTCTCATTATTAAAAATGAAATTGGATGAACCATTATTTTCCCTTCCCCCGGAAGATGTTAATGAAAAGCAGCCTAAATCAGTTCAAGTTGTTGATTCAAAATCAGAAGAGTAAAGTAGTGGCAGTACCACTTCTAGCATTGATTCTCTTCTTGAGGAGTTCGCCGATGAACTCGCTCACATCGATCCAATCCCACCGGGGGATGAGGACGATGAGTTTGATTTTGAATCTGACTTAAGAGAATTGGAATTTTTGCTGAACAGTGATCCGTCTAAATGTGATTCTTATCCCGAGGAGTTCGCCGATGAACTCGCTCACGACGATCCACTTCCATCATATGATGATGATCTCTTTGAAAATCTTTCATACCATGCTCCATCATCTGATTCTTACACCGAGCTTAATGATTTACAAGATGATGATGACCTCTTCGATTTTAGGGCCGATCAAACCGAATGGAAAATCTTTTGTATGGCAAACCTACTGAAAAAGGCCCTAGAATTGAAACCATAATTGAGGATGCTTCAATTGTTTCTCATGACTTATCTCCTCATTCTCCCGAGGATGATTTCTTTTTCTCCATTGAGTCCTCCATCGAGTACCCTGATGAGTTTTCTTGTGAAGACAAAGTGTTTAAGCCAGGCATACTCAATGATGGTGAAATTCATCCTTTGATAAAATTAACTCTTGATAAGAATTTAAAGTTTCCTGCCTCTTCTAAGGAACTTTTAATTCTGAAGAAAAGTGATTCCTCTCTGCTCATTTCTGATCATGAACTCCCGTTCTGCATGGATTCATCTCTGCTTGAAACTTTACTATCGTTTCCAGCCGGAAACGAAGACAAAGTTTTTGACCCCGGCATCACCACTTTTATCTTCTAAAGCCGTGGGTATCTCAATCGGAGTGGAACTTTCGTATGCTTCAATGTTTATCCAAACATCTTGAACGAAAGTCCGATTGAGATTATCTCTTCCACTTGCTCCCCCAAGGACAATTAAATTCGGGGTCGAGTCAAGCTCATGTGACTCGGTTAACAAAAACAAGCGCTTCGTGGGAGGCACCCCATACTTATCCATCTATCTTCTTATCTATTTTCTAATAAAGTGACATGAGGAGGATTCCCTTCTCCATTTCTTGTGCCTCGTTGTTTTCTGTGGTATGTCCAGGAATGCCCGATGATGAAGACTCTCGTGCTCGTAGTTTCCTTCACGCTACTCGAGTTTCATCATTCGCTGCTTATCCGATATCCTAAATCTTATCGTTTTACATCTATCTTTTGGCATAATTAATAAACGGCCTTAGATTTATGTAGGAGAACCCTTACCTTTAAGACATTGAGGACAATGTCTCGTTTTAGTCTGGGGGGGTAATATTGCGATTTGATTTTTGCCTTGCATTTTTGCCGTTTTCTCATGCAACCCCGTTTTTCCTCCAAAATTGAAAAAAATCCAAAAAAATTAGAAAAATTTAAAAATTTTGTGCAAAAATATAATAAGTTTTGACATTTTTGTTGACTTTCCGCTGGAGAGAGTAGGAATAAAATTCTGACTTGACCGGGCGTGTTGAGCCCTAGCTTGTCTCCTTAACCTTTATAATCTATAAGCTCGTGCTAGTCTTTTACACAAGGAGCTATAAAACGCGAATTCTTTTTAAGAGTTTGCAAGTTCCCGTATTCGACTTTATATATGCATGGCTTGATTATTTGGCTAAGCATTCGCAGATCATATTACTTAAGATTTTAAATTTGCGAAGAACGAGAAATGATAGAGTTGTTTATAAGTTAGATTGCTAAACATGGAGTAGTTGGATCTCTTTAGAGCTCATCAAAGTTACTTGTGGCTTCTTGTTCCCATAAGCTTGTTTCACTCAAAAATAATAATCTAGGAATAATTAAAGCTATTTTGGTTTTGGCGATGATTAGTTTTTATTTCTACCTTAGAGAATCCTTGCTTATAGAAGTTAGGTACACATCAAGGTACTGCGAGTGTTACGGTGTAATAGACTATTCCATCTTTCCGGCTCGCAACCGATGTTGGGATTGTTATAAAAGCCGTAGGACTTGGGGTTTGGCAACACAAATAATTAATAGATATGATAATGTATAATAATAATCCAAAGCCATAAAAAGTTTTCTACATCTTGCCGGTTCGCAGCCGATGTTGTAGACTTCTAATAAAGGCAGAGGAAAAATTCCAAGGTCATAATAGACTATCACATCTTGCCGGTTCGCAGCCGATGTTGTGATTGTTATAAAGGGCTAAGGATTAAATACGTTAATGTGCTTAATAATGTTAAAAATGCCAAACTTCGACTCCGGGGATATCCTAATAAAAGCTTCTGTCTCTGGACTCGTAGATGAGTTATTTCGGTCGTATATAAAAGGGATATCCTCAAAATCGTGTTAAATCAGAGACCTTGATGTGGACCTCATTTTTGTATGCAACGATTTTCGAGGGAAGGTTTGAAAACTACTTAGCGTCTAAACTAGGTATCTTTATCGGACTAAAAATTATCGAAATGAGAATTTGAAGAAATTCATTTCTCACCAAAAACAAAATAAATAGAGGAAAATAAGGAATTTGGGAACGAGAAGTAATACACAATTAACTTCCATGGGTAGTGATGGCAATCTAACTTGTAAATGACAATGATTTCGTTTTTAAGCTTAGTTTGGGGACTTGTGAAAAATCAGGGACGACGAATTTTATCCGTATGGTCACTTCTTTATGAGTCGTGTTTCCTGCTCGAAGACCCTAAAAGTTATCGTGAGATAATGATTGTCAACAAAGCCGTCACATGAATAATAAGAAAAATACAAAAATAGAATAAAAAGGAAAATGGGAAGTTTTTAGAACTTAAGATTTCTTGATCTCTTTTGAAAATTTTGCTACTTCTCAAAGTTAGTAAAAAGAGATTGGAAATTTTCGGTTTCAAAAACGTGTTTTTATAACATTGCATGAGGATATTGCAATAGCTTAGTCTGGGGGAATTTGGTATGTGCTTAAACACATACCTTTTCTTGACCAAAACCGGACCCAAATAAACCAAAAACTAACCAATTATGCCAAATATATTGTGTTTTTGTGTTTTTACATATGCAGGCACGGACATCGAAGAAAAGGACAAAATTAAGATAAAACGAAAAACCGAGCACGAGATACGGAAAGGATATTTATAGCCGATGCCGGGATGCAAAAAGTCAAAGTCAACCCTGGAAGTTTCATCAAATGACATGAATGGCCCTTGGATATTACTTTTGAAAAATGGCAGATTTTGTCCTCGGAATTTCAGAAAATACAATATAAGTCCTTATTGCCAAAACAAAATTAAACACAAACCATCATCCGGATTTTATCTTTAAAATCCAATCCAAACATTAAAGCCCAATCCGCTCATCAAATTCCCCAGCCCATCTCCTTAAACCAACCAAACCCACTACCCTTTACCCATTAACCCACGACCCATACCCATTTCCTAAACCAAACCCCGGTCAATAGTTAATAAATGTTGGTCAAACAAATAAAAATAAACAAACAAACATACCCGCCCAACTTTATCCCCAATTTACCCAGATGACACAGTAACCATGAACCCTAGTTACCCGTACATCAATTTTACTACAATTAAGGGCAATAATGTCTAATCATTGGGTGCCAGAGTGTCAGAAAGCACAGAACACGCACGAATGGCTACGTGGCGACATTTCATTGGACCGAACACCTCATAAGGGTTTGATCAGACGGCTAAGATTGAAGGAGTGATGCTCAAGAAATGATCTAAGGGTTGGAAATGGATCAAAGAAGCACAAATCCCTCGGATTGCCAGCATGGCAGAAGCTAGAAGGTTCTCCTTTCAGCTATAAATAGGACCTTGATCTTCAGTGTTTGTAGTTAGTTTTGAATGTAGTGTTACTCTGTCAAATTTATTTTATGTTTTGTAGTTTTAAATTTCTATTGTAACTTTTAAGATTTTATTAATGAAATTTTTATTTTAAGTTCCTACTATTGATTCTGTTTCATTTCTTCTGAATTTACCTTATTGAAATTATCAGTAGTGTATTTTAAATCATTTCTATTCTATTTCCATTTGTTATCTCAACTTTTGTTAAATCCCTTTTAAAATCCAGAAATATTCCAAAAATATTAAAAAATACAAAAAAATAAATCAAATCCCAGCTTCAATAAGCTGATTTCTAAATTTTTTTAAGCTTAAATAAGCTCAATAGCTTATTATAAGTTTTTAGTAGGTTCAAATCTGTTGTTTATCTCAAAGGTCAAAAAGTCAAACAAAGTCAACAAGCTGGTCAAATAAGCTCCTCTGGAAGGATAAGCTGTTCTGATAAGCTTATTGGGTGATTTCTGGCTTAATTGGATAAGCCTGGGTAGATTGTAGTACTTGGTTCATTCATTTTTAGCATACATCACTTGTGAATTCAAATATTTCATTTTCTAGATTATTTTTCTGCATCCTTGTCTGATCAGCTTATTTTAGTGTTTATAGCTTATTGATTTCTGCTGTTTAGTTGTTAATTATCTTTAGTAGTTATAGGATTAGTTGGTATTATAGCTTAATTCAATAAGTTTTAGGGTTAATTTGCATTTTCAGTTTTATAAGGAAGTGTTTGGAATTGTGACTGATAGGTTTGTTAAAGATCATGTACTGTTCATTTGCTTCTTAGTGAATTTAGATCTTGCATATTTGAGGCTAGATAAGCTGAAGTTGTTAGGTAATAAGTTGGTTTGTGGTTTCTTGAGGTTTTGCATTGGTGAGCTAAAAATGAGAAGCTAACTGCCTTCATAAGCTTCTTTATAAGCTTAGCTTGTTTAAGTGCATACTTTTGGCTTTTCTTTTGAGCATTTCAGTGGTTGAAATCATAGAACAATAGTTGGTTTAGATTCCTTAAGTCTGCAAAGATTTAAATGCTTAAACCCTTGTCTGCTGCAACAGAACACATGTGCAGCCCTGCACATCTCATGGCCCTCATCAGCTTTTTGATTGCTTAGTTTCTGCTTAATCAGATTGGTCTTACTGCATGAAATTGGTTTTCTAAATAGTTTGTAGTAGTAGTTGTTAAGATCTGATCTTAGATTTCTATTGGTAGCTTACTTAGTGTCTTAATGTTAGTCTGCAACATCAGCATTGAAACCTAAACTAGGCCTGCATTTTTCTGTTCACAATTACCAACTGATCTCAGCTCTAATTAGATAAGCAATTGTGCAAAACTTTTGGGCATTTTTGGTTTGATAGTAGATTTTCATATAAGCTTCAAGTAGCAGCTTCTGGGTTTCCCTAATAAGCTTTTATCTGGCTTATAGACTAGTCCAAAGTAGGTGCATCTGTCACTTTGAAACTGTCATTAGCATTCATCTGTGCAGCTACTTATCAGCTTACTGCCTGAGCTTATTTAAGCTTTTTGAGTTGCTTTATGCTTGATACAGTCCTTTGCTTGAGCCCTGAGCTTTTTGTGATTTTTGGACAGCTTTTGCTTATTTTTGGCTTATTTCATAGTGCTTATTTACACTGTTCTGCTTATTAGGGTTTATTCAGTTTCTGAATTTATTTTTCTTAGATTAGAAATTTAATTTTAGATTTACTCAAATTTTTCCAGATTTTTCCAAACTGTTTTACTATTTTTAAATCATTTAAATAGTTTTAATTAGTTTTTAATTCATAAAAAATTATTAAAAAGTCAAAAAAATATTTTTCTTTTTCCAAAAATTTTCTTTTATCAGTTTTAATATAGGAAAATTATTTTCAAAATTTTAGGGCTTAGAATTTAGCATTTCACTTTTTATTTACGTTTTTAAATTTCGTCGCGTAACGTTTTTAAATTAAATTTTCGTTCTTAGGATTTCATGCTTAGCTTAGTTGTTTCCTTAGCATAATTAGTTGTTTTTATTTCATATTTCATTGTTCGTAGCGTAAAATCACTAATCAATCACTCTTTTCACACACATTCACAACACTTATTCGACACCGAAACAAAAACTCGAATTCGACCTTCGTTGGGACTACGACCCGGGGAAAACGCATCCGTTGTGTTTTTACTTGGAAATATACTATAAAAAGAACGAATCAAAAAATGGCGCCGCTGCCGGGGAAGGCTTGAAAAGAGTTGGAGTTTCGCCGAAGAATCGTGTTTTGAAGACCCTTCCTCGGAAGTTTTCGTTTTCATAAAAATAAAAAAATACAAAAATATAATAATTAAAAAACACTTTTCCTAAAGTGTTTTCACCAATAATAATATATCCTCGCTCTCGAGAGGGCGTTGTAAACCATTCCGAAATAACAACAAAAGAGATCGTGAAGTTAAATGTTTCTCGGATTATTTCTTTACTACAACCTATACACGGGGTTTAAGGAGGTCTTGACATTAAATTGCAGACCGAAGAGAGATCCATTCTTCTCTCCCGCCACGCTGCGCGTAGTTTTGAAAGAAACGAGTACGGTTGATCAACGATCACCAAAAAGATAATAAATCTAATTTTTCTTAAATATAAAAATCCAAAAATATTTTATTTTTCAAATTTGGTTTTCCTTTTTGATTTTGTGTTTGTTTTTTTTGTATGCACACCCGTTCTTCTTCTTCTCACCCTCTTCTTTCACCACTCTCAAATCCCGAGAGGATTATTCGTCATAACAACCGTGTTCATTTCTCAACCGTTGAGGAAATGGCCGACGACCCAAACAATCAACACCCGCCGATGGGTGGTGATAATCACATGCCAGCTCCCGATCTCCGAACGATGGAGGAGCTGTGCCAACCCACAATGCACGGACGTGTTGGCCCGATTGCCCCCGTCAATATCCAAGCCGCCGATTTTGGACTTAAACATCATATGATTCAACAAGTCCAAAACTCGTGCCAATTTCATGGCTTGCCGGGTGACGATGCGAACAAGCATCTTGATAAATTTATCACTGTCACCCAAAGTATGAAACAAAATGGGGTCTCCGATGACGCCCTCCGTTTATATCTCTTTCCTTATTCCTTGACGCATCATGCCACCGCTTGGTTTGATCGTCTTCCCAAGAACTCCATTCGTAGTTTCGATGAAATGGTTACAAAGTTCTTGGCGAAATATTTCCCACCGTCGATGGTGACGAAATTAAGGAATGAGATTAGCAATTTCCGTCAGCTTCCCGATGAATCATTGTTTGAGGCATGGGAATGCTACAAGTTATCGATTGATCGGTGTCCAAACCACAATATGTTATTGGTCACTATTATAGATACCTTCTATAACGGTTTGACATTACGACACCGTGATACGATTAATGCTGCTGCCGGTGGTACGTTTATGAAACGTCGACCCGAAGAGTGCTATGATCTTATTGAAAACATGACCGCCCACCATAATTTTTGGGGTTCCTCTACCGAGAGGAATGAGTCAACAAGATCTAGCACTGATTCTTCTACCTCCGAGATAGCCGCTCTTTCTAAACAAATGAATGATTTGTCAACGGCTGTCTTGAGAATTCATCAAAATCAGATTTCAACTCAAAACAACAACAATCAAGTTAATGTTGTTAACCATAGTTGTGAAACTTGCGGTGGTCCACATCCGTATTTCGAGTGCCCAGCCTCCGGTGGCTACACTCAAGAGAATGTTTATGCTGCTACGGGAACCTACAACACGGGTGGTAACGGTTACCAACCGCAAGGAGACCGTAATCTTCTCAGCTACCGTTCTAACAATTTTCTCGGACCACCCGGTTTCCCACCAAATCAAAATCAGCAAGTGCAAAACCGCAAAGTTCAAAATAACCAAAATCAAAATCGGGGCAATCAAGGTTATCAAAACCAAGGGAATTATAACCAAGCCCCGAATCAAGGAAATTTTCAAAACCAAGAAAATCAGAATCAGGGAAATTTTCAAAATAACAACCAGGGTTTTAATCAAAACAACCGAGGGCCAAATTTTAACAATAATCAGAATCAAGGATTTTTGCAAAACCAATCGCCCTCGGATGAGATATTGAAACAGCTACTCCTTCAAAGTCAACAACAACAAAAATTTAACAAAAACCAAGAAGAAACAACTAGGTTTTTGATTAAGGAAATGACTGAGATGAAAAAATCTTTAAATGATCGACCCTCGGGCTCTGGAACTCTTCCAAGCAACACGATCGCCAACCCGAGGGGCGATGCTAAGGCGATCACTACAAGGAGTGGTGTTTCATACGATGGACCCACGGCTCCGACTACCGATTCTTCTCTTCCTCCCAAGGTAGCCGACCGTGAGACCGAGGTGACCAAGGACATGGAACCTCCTACTAATAACGGAGGAACCAAAGACGTCCAACCTCCGGTCATCCATCCATCTGAACCAAAGAATGTTGAGCCAAAAGAAATTCCCGTCAAAGCAAACCTTCCTTACCCATCGAGAATGAATGATCAAAAGCTCCGCGATAAAGCTTCAAATCAAATGGAAAAATTCTTTCAAATCCTCCAAGATTTGCACTTTGATATAAGCTTTGCGGATGCTTTACTCCTAATGCCTAAGTTTGCCTCCACACTAAAGGGTTTGTTGAGCAACAAGGAAAAATTATTCGAACTTGCTAAAACTCCGTTGAATGAAAACTGCTCAGCGGCAATTCTCAAAAAGCTTCCGGAAAAGCTTGGAGATCCCGGGAAATTTCTCATTCCTTGTGAATTTCCGGGAATGGTTGAATGTTGCGCCTTGGCCGATCTCGGTGCTAGCATCAACCTAATGCCGTTGTCCGTTTGGGAAAAACTTTCTCTTTCGAAACTCACCCCCACTTGCATGACCCTCGAGCTTGCGGATCGTTCCATCACCCTTCCTAAAGGGGTAGCCGAGGATGTCTTTGTCAAGGTGGGGAAGTTTCATTTTCCCACCGATTTTGTGGTGGTTGATTTTGATGCTAACCCCCGGGTTCCTCTTATTCTCGGAAGATCATTTTTGAGGACCGGGCGGGCTTTGATTGACGTGTACGGAGAAGAAATAACTCTAAGAGTTGATGATGAAAAAGTCACGTTTCAAATCAATCAGAACTCTAAACCGCTAACCACCAAAAGCAACGTTGTTGTGGTTAATCAAAAATCTGATCCAGCAATTGCTTCCAAAAGAAGTGATTCGATTCTCTCAAGATTTGCGGTTAAGAGTATGTCTGAAAAACGTGCCGAACTTAAATCTCTGAAAATTGCACCCGGTTCAACCAAATGGTTTGAAAGTTGTTCCGCGAATGTTAAGAGTATTCTTGATGATGATGAATCGGATTCGGAGACCACAACGGAAGAGGTGGAAATTGCTAGCTCTAAGAGCACACCTCTTGTCCCACCTCCGGAGATGGTTTATCGTGTAGAGATTGTTGATTCTGTCCTTTCCGACTCTTCCCATCCTTCTCCTTCGATTGAGGGAAGTGATATCTCGAGGGAAGAACTCGAGGTGATGTCTGATGATGCTCCAATTTCGCCAAAAATTGTTGAGACCGATAGTGATCCCGGGGAAGATGTCTCATTATTAAAAATGAAATTGGATGAACCATTATTTTCCCTTCCCCGGAAGATGTTAATGAAAAGCCGCCTAAATCAGTTCAAGTTGTTGATTCAAAATCAGAAGAGCAAAGTAGTGGCAGTACCACTTCTAGCATTGATTCTCTTCTTGAGGAGTTCGCCGATGAACTCGCTCACATCGATCCAATCCCACCGGGGGATGAGGACGATGAGTTTGATTTTGAATCTGACTTAAGAGAATTGGAATTTTTGCTGAACAGTGATCCGTCTAAATGTGATTCTTATCCCGAGGAGTTCGCCGATGAACTCGCTCACGACGATCCACTTCCATCATATGATGATGATCTCTTTGAAAATCTTTCATACCATGCTCCATCATCTGATTCTTACACCGAGCTTAATGATTTACAAGATGATGATGACCTCTTCGATTTTAGGGCCGATCAAACCGAATGGAAAAATCTTTTATATGGCAAACCTACTGAAAAAGGCCCTAGAATTGAAACCATAATTGAGGATGCTTCAATTGTTTCTCATGACTTATCTCCTCATTCTCCCGAGGATGATTTCTTTTTCTCCATTGAGTCCTCCATCGAGTACCCTGATGAGTTTTCTTGTGAAGACAAAGTGTTTAAGCCAGGCATACTCAATGATGGTGAAATTCATCCTTTGATAAAATTAACTCTTGATAAGAATTTAAAGTTTCCTGCCTCTTCTAAGGAACTTTTAATTCTGGAGAAAAGTGATTCCTCTCTGCTCATTTCTGATCATGAACTCCCGTTCTGCATGGATTCATCTCTGCTTGAAACTTTACTATCGTTTCCAGCCGGAAACGAAGACAAAGTTTTTGACCCCGGCATCACCACTTTTATCTTCTAAAGCCGTGGGTATCTCAATCGGAGTGGAACTTTCGTATGCTTCAATGTTTATCCAAACATCTTGAACGAAAGTCCGATTGAGATTATCTCTTCCACTTGCTCCCCCAAGGACAATTAAATTCGGGGTCGAGTCAAGCTCATGTGACTCGGTTAACAAAAACAAGCGCTTCGTGGGAGGCACCCCATACTTATCCATCTATCTTCTTATCTATTTTCTAATAAAGTGACATGAGGAGGATTCCCTTCTCCATTTCTTGTGCCTCGTTGTTTTCTGTGGTATGTCCAGGAATGCCCGATGATGAAGACTCTCGTGCTCATAGTTTCCTTCACGCTACTCGAGTTTCATCATTCGCTGCTTATCCGATATTCTAAATCTTATCGTTTTACATCTATCTTTTGGCATAATTAATAAACGGCCTTAGATTTATGTAGGAGAACCCTTACCTTTAAGACATTGAGGACAATGTCTCGTTTTAGTCTGGGGGGGTAATATTGCGATTTGATTTTTGCCTTGCATTTTTGCCGTTTTCTCATGCAACCCCGTTTTTCCTCCAAAATTGAAAAAATCCAAAAAAATTAGAAAAATTTAAAAATTTTGTGCAAAAATATAATAAGTTTTGACATTTTTGTTGACTTTCCGCTGGAGAGAGTAGGAATAAAATTCTGACTTGACCGGGCGTGTTGAGCCCTAGCTTGTCTCCTTAACCTTTATAATCTATAAGCTCGTGCTAGTCTTTTACACAAGGAGCTATAAAACGCGAATTCTTTTTAAGAGTTTGCAAGTTCCCGTATTCGACTTTATATATGCATGGCTTGATTATTTGGCTAAGCATTCGCGGATCATATTACTTAAGATTTTAAATTTGCGAAGAACGAGAAATGATAGAGTTGTTTATAAGTTAGATTGCTAAACATGGAGTAGTTGGATCTCTTTAGAGCTCATCAAAGTTACTTGTGGCTTCTTGTTCCCATAAGCTTGTTTCACTCAAAAATAGTAATCTAGGAATAATTAAAGCTATTTTGGTTTTGGCGATGATTAGTTTTTATTTCTACCTTAGAGAATCCTTGCTTATAGAAGTTGGGTACACATCAAGGTACTGCGAGTGTTACGGTGTAATAGACTATTCCATCTTTCCGGCTCGCAACCGATGTTGGGATTGTTATAAAAGCCGTAGGACTTGGGGTTTGGCAACACAAATAATTAATAGATATGATAATGTATAATAATAATCCAAAGCCATAAAAAGTTTTCTACATCTTGCCGGTTCGCAGCCGATGTTGTAGACTTCTAATAAAGGCAGAGGAAAAATTCCAAGGTCATAATAGACTATCACATCTTGCCGGTTCGCAGCCGATGTTGTGATTGTTATAAAGGGCTAAGGATTAAATACGTTAATGTGCTTAATAATGTTAAAAATGCCAAACTTCGACTCCGGGGATATCCTAATAAAAGCTTCTGTCTCTGGACTCGTAGATGAGTTATTTCGGTCGTATATAAAAGGGATATCCTCAAAATCGTGTTAAATCAGAGACCTTGATGTGGACCTCATTTTTGTATGCAACGATTTTCGAGGGAAGGTTTGAAAACTACTTAGCGTCTAAACTAGGTATCTTTATCGGACTAAAAATTATCGAAATGAGAATTTGAAGAAATTCATTTCTCACCAAAAACAAAATAAATAGAGGAAAATAAGGAATTTGGGAACGAGAAGTAATACACAATTAACTTCCATGGGTAGTGATGGCAATCTAACTTGTAAATGACAATGATTTCGTTTTTAAGCTTAGTTTGGGGACTTGTGAAAAATCAGGGACGACGAATTTTATCCGTATGGTCACTTCTTTATGAGTCGTGTTTCCTGCTCGAAGACCCTAAAAGTTATCGTGAGATAATGATTGTCAACAAAGCCGTCACATGAATAATAAGAAAAATACAAAAATAGAATAAAAAGGAAAATGGGGAGTTTTTAGAACTTAAGATTTCTTGATCTCTTTTGAAAATTTTGCTACTTCTCAAAGTTAGTAAAAAGAGATTGGAAATTTTCGGTTTCAAAAACGTGTTTTTATAACATTGCATGAGGATATTGCAATAGCTTAGTCTGGGGGAATTTGGTATGTGCTTAAACACATACCTTTTCTTGACCAAAACCGGACCCAAATAAACCAAAAACTAACCAATTATGCCAAATATATTGTGTTTTTGTGTTTTTACATATGCAGGCACGGACATCGAAGAAAAGGACAAAAATTAAGATAAAACGAAAAACCGAGCACGAGATACGGAAAGGATATTTATAGCCGATGCCGGGATGCAAAAAGTCAAAGTCAACCCTGGAAGTTTCATCAAATGACATGAATGGCCCTTGGATATTACTTTTGAAAAATGGCAGATTTTGTCCTCGGAATTTCAGAAAATACAATATAAGTCCTTATTGCCAAAACAAAATTAAACACAAACCATCATCCGGATTTTATCTTTAAAATCCAATCCAAACATTAAAGCCCAATCCGCTCATCAAATTCCCCAGCCCATCTCCTTAAACCAACCAAACCCACTACCCTTTACCCATTAACCCACGACCCATACCCATTTACCTAAACCAAACCCCGGTCAATAGTTAATAAATATTGGTCAAACAAATAAAAATAAACAAACAAACATACCCGCCCAACTTTATCCCCAATTTACCCAGATGACACAGTAACCATGAACCCTAGTTACCCGTACATCAATTTTACTACAATTAAGGGCAATAATGTCTAATCATTGGGTGCCAGAGTGTCAGAAAGCACAGAACACGCACGAATGGCTACGTGGCGACATTTCATTGGACCGAACACCTCATAAGGGTTTGATCAGACGGCTAAGATTGAAGGAGTGATGCTCAAGAAATGATCTAAGGGTTGGAAATGGATCAAAGAAGCACAAATCCCTCGGATTGCCAGCATGGCAGAAGCTAGAAGGTTCTCCTTTCAGCTATAAATAGGACCTTGATCTTCAGTGTTTGTAGTTAGTTTTGAATGTAGTGTTACTCTGTCAAATTTATTTTATGTTTTGTAGTTTTAAATTTCTATTGTAACTTTTAAGATTTTATTAATGAAATTTTTATTTTAAGTTCCTACTATTGATTCTGTTTCATTTCTTCTGAATTTACCTTATTGAAATTATCGGTAGTGTATTTTAAATCATTTCTATTCTATTTCCATTTGTTATATCAACTTTTGTTAAATCCCTTTTAAAATCCAGAAATATTCCAAAAATATTAAAAAATACAAAAAAATAAATCAAATCCCAGCTTCAATAAGCTGATTTCTAAATTTTTTAAGCTTAAATAAGCTCAATAGCTTATTATAAGTTTTTAGTAGGTTCAAATCTGTTGTTTATCTCAAAGGTCAAAAAGTCAAACAAAGTCAACAAGCTGGTCAAATAAGCTCCTCTGGAAGGATAAGCTGTTCTGATAAGCTTATTGGGTGATTTCTGGCTTAATTGGATAAGCCTGGGTAGATTGTAGTACTTGGTTCATTCATTTTTAGCATACATCACTTGTGAGTTCAAATATTTCATTTTCCAGATTATTTTTCTGCATCCTTGTCTGATCAGCTTATTTTAGTGTTTATAGCTTATTGATTTCTGCTGTTTAGTTGTTAATTATCTTTAGTAGTTATAGGATTAGTTGTTATTATAGCTTAATTCAATAAGTTTTAGGGTTAATTTGCATTTTCAGTTTTATAAGGAAGTGTTTGGAATTGTGACTGATAGGTTTGTTAAAGATCATGTACTGTTCATTTGCTTCTTAGTGAATTTAGATCTTGCATATTTGAGGCTAGATAAGCTGAAGTTGTTAGGTAATAAGTTGGTTTATGGTTTCTTGAGGTTTTGCATTGGTGAGCTAAAAATGAGAAGCTAACTGCCTTCATAAGCTTCTTCATAAGCTTAGCTTGTTTAAGTGCATACTTTTGGCTTTTCTTTTGAGCATTTCAGTGGTTGAAATCATAGAACAATAGTTGGTTTAGATTCCTTAAGTCTGCAAAGATTTAAATGCTTAAACCCTTGTCTGCTGCAACAGAACACATGTGCAGCCCTGCACATCTCATGGCCCTCATCAGCTTTTTGATTGCTTAGTTTCTGCTTAATCAGATTGGTCTTACTGCATGAAATTGGTTTTCTAAATAGTTTGTAGTAGTAGTTGTTAACATCTGATCTTAGATTTCTATTGGTAGCTTACTTAGTGTCTTAATGTTAGTCTGCAACATCAGCATTGAAACCTAAACTAGGCCTGCATTTTTCTGTTCACAATCACCAACTGATCTCAGCTCTAATTAGATAAGCAATTGTGCAAAACTTTTGGGCATTTTTGGTTTGATAGTAGATTTTCATATAAGCTTCAAGTAGCAGCTTCTGGGTTTCCCTAATAAGCTTTTATCTGGCTTATAGACTAGTCCAAAGTAGGTGCATTTGTCACTTTGAAACTGTCATTAGCATTCATCTGTGCAGCTACTTATCAGCTTACTGCCTGAGCTTATTTAAGCTTTTTGAGTTGCTTTATGCTTGATACAGTCCTTTGCTTGAGCCCTGAGCTTTTTGTGATTTTTGGACAGCTTTTGCTTATTTTTGGCTTATTTCATAGTGCTTATTTACACTGTTCTGCTTATTAGGGTTTATTCAGTTTCTGAATTTATTTTTCTTAGATTAGAAATTTAATTTTAGATTTACTCAAATTTTTCCAGATTTTTCCAAACTGTTTTACTATTTTTAAATCATTTAAATAGTTTTAATTAGTTTTTAATTCATAAAAAATTATTAAAAAGTCAAAAAAATATTTTTCTTTTTCCAAAAATTTTCTTTTATCAGTTTTAATATAGGAAAATTATTTTCAAAATTTTAGGGCTTAGAATTTAGCATTTCACTTTTTATTTACGTTTTTAAATTTCGTCGCGTAACGTTTTTAAATTAAATTTTCGTTCTTAGGATTTCATGCTTAGCTTAGTTGTTTCCTTAGCATAATTAGTTGTTTTTATTTCATATTTCATTGTTCGTAGCGTAAAATCACCAATCAATCACTCTTTTCACACACATTCACAACACTTATTCGACACCGAAACAAAAACTCGAATTCGACCTTCGTTGGGACTACGACCCGGGGAAAACACATCCGTTGTGTTTTTACTTGGAAATATACTATAAAAAGAACGAATCAATAACCAAAATACAAAACTAATACTTACAAGTCTTGAAAAGGCAAGAATCTCAGAAGACCTTTTGTAGAACACATCAGCCCTTCACCAAAATGCTCCTGATGACCAGCCCATTTACAAATGTGTTGCATCCGCTTATCCGCTGTTTCAAAAAAAAAATTATAAACAGATCTTTTTATACAGAATATACTATACGAATAAGGCAAACAATTCAATATCACTTTCATATTGCTGCACAACAAACAAAATATATGGTAACAACAACATATCTAACCTTCATCTTCAGGATCTAGCATTTGTTGGTGTAATACAAGCTGAGTCGCACCCAAAAACATAACATCTGTCTTTGCACTTCCATCAACATTATATGACATTAGATTGAGCCTATCATTCGCCACTTTTGTGAAAACAATAACATCTCCAAAATCAATATCGAACTCTTGAATAACAACAACACACATAGCTTCGTCCATAACATATACAGCATTATTCACATCACCTCCTGGATGCACAAGATTAACATCGACATCAAACTCATTTCCTTGAACAATAATAGCGATGGTAGCTTCCAAGCCTACCCCAGCCAAAAAATTGACAGGAAAATCCTGAAACCAACAATATAATCATCAATAATACCTGATTTTTAATTTCACACATTCCAAAACAAACATATATAAAGTTATGCTTTTCTTAAAATTTTATTACAAATAATACCTGAGGAACATGAGGGTATGGCAACCTATAGCTCTGAAACCTTAAATGACGCCCAATTACACCAACATATCCACCAACTTCAATCCCGTTAGAGTCGTAACCAGTTATGTAAAACGAATCATCTCCTTCCTGGACAAAGTGTAGCATGTGAACATCTCTATACATGTTTTCATTAACAAACTCCACCCATTTATTACCCTTAATCTTAATAGGTCCTCCTAATGGGGCAACTATCGTAACTTTTTTCCGTTGCCTTTCAATACCAGTTAAATAAAAATGCCTATTCCCATTAAACGCATTGTCAGAGAAAACTTAAGGTAGTACAAGCAACTCAGGATATGTGTTTCTGTTTGGACGCACCACAAATTCAATCGGCATAATTTCCTAAAACAACATACAACAATTAAAAACACATTAACTCTTTACTTAATATACAATCCGAAAAACAATGTATAACAAATAAGATTCCTAAATAATAACCAAAATCAAACTTTCAATTTTTAATGAAAACAGTTTTAGAGGTCGCAAGGGTATTTGCATTAGTAATTCATAAGCAGCTTAAAATCTATATGTCCCTTTTAGCTAATCTTTATATGATATGTCCCGTTAGAGATAAAAACACAATCCACTTCGTACTAGACAACATAAATGTGTCAATATCCTTTATAATTACTACCTAAAAAAAACAACCATCTACCATTACCTAACGCATTCATAACATTTCGAGTGACCAAAATAGGGAAAACATACATTTCCTTAAGAAATTAACAAGATCCTATGAAATCTATACTCATTTAACACATACATTTGTTTAAAAGTACTAAAATCAATTTAGAATAACCTATTTAAGAAATAACTTATATGTATTTCACAACCCACATATTACAAATCAAATAGGAATCACATATTACACGTTTCCTTAAACACATTTAGCCAGAAATAAGCCAAACATAACCAACAGTACTAACTTTGAAGTTAGTACCGCTCCTTTGAAATTAGTACTGCTAAAGTTTTTTTAGCAACAATGATGTTTTATAGGTATTGTATTTTCACAATAACCAACACACAAGTTGGAAATGCAATGATTATATGTATTACTACAAGTAAAATAGATTTTGGGTATCATGTGTAACAAATATTTATTAATTTTTTTTTAACAAAATATCCAAAGTGACTATCTAATGTGTATATCGTTTTTACATTCTATAACAAAATTTGTTAACCTCTTTTTTTTTTTACCATTCATTTGTACACTCAACTTATTTCATATAAGCAACTAAAAAAAATTGTATTCTAGAAAAAAAAAATGCAATGTGTTAGACATCTAATTATTTTGCATACAATATATGGTTATTTTGTTGATAGATTTTTACTTTCATCTTCAAGAAACAAGTTTTGAATTAAATTGCACACTCACACACTATAATTTATAAGGATCTTACTTATTTATATGCAATGATCATAAAAATGTGGGCTTCATGTGTATTTTATAAAATGAAACAAATGCCAAACCGAATGATATTCATCTAACGCAATCAACATTTGTATTGCCTACTTTAACATAGACGCACATGCATAACATATATGAGATGATCTCAACATTTTATAGTTTATGTATAGATTTTTTTTAGTGTTTAAATGGAAATTGAGTAAAAATGGAGTTAAAGTATAATGTTTACCTTAATTTGGTGTTGGATTTATTGGTTTTTGACGATATCTGATCGGAATCTATGAAGATGAGGGATTGAAGGTTTGATATCACACAAACCAAAGAAGAAAGAGTTTATTACTATATGATTTGATGGTAGAGTTATGAAGAAGCTAACTCTGTTTTTTGTATTCAATTTGCACTTAAGTGCCTATGTCCAATTGTAAATACTAGGCCACATTGATTTATGTATGTAACCATTTTACTGTTTTTGGTTTGGTTGCACTTTGAAGTATTTTTCCCTTAATATTATGATAATATAACATCTTATAAACTTTGAATGTATATCATAATATGTTAACCACTTAACCATTGTGTGTGTTGTTTTATTTTGTGTTATTTTCTAAAATACTTAAAAGATAATCTTACAAAAAAAATGTATAACAAACCTTTGATATGGTTCACATTATCTTTTTTAAAGTAGTAGGGGTAATGTAACTCTATAAATTTATGTTTTTTTGTTAGTCACAACACAATTTATCTTATCTTCAAAATTCAAAACATAAATAAAACTTGAAATACAAATATAAATATGTAAAGTACCCAATTAATATATCAAAACATAATTAAAACTTGAAAGAAAAATTTGGTTTATCTCCTCTAAAGAAACATAGCATGATCAAATTACTTAATACATTATTGTAAAAAAAAAAAAAAAAAAAAAGTCCAACCAAGTCAACCACAAGTCGGTTTGGGTCTTTGGGTTAACAATAAAACATGCAAACCAACTCTCCCTATATCCCATCCCATCATAATTATTCGACTGAATCTCCTCCTCGATTAAGCTTCTATCAAATCTTGGAAAATCAACATCTCTTTCAAAAATCTTGAGGTAATCACGACATTTAATTTTATAACAATCTATAAATCTGATCATGAGCTAACAACTCACCAATTACCAGTGCAACATCTTTTTCGATTTATATACTAGGTTTGTTAGTATTATGCCACAGTTACTTTGATGTTAGCCGAAGGTTTATAATTGTGAATTACTGTTCAATCGTAGTGGTGACGATTATATGATAATCAACCCCCACAGTGTTTAACCTGTTACTTAAACTTTGTGTTTTTTAATATTATTATCACACTCACTAAATGCTTTATAGTGCAAAGTCGTACCCTCTAACATATTGTTAAACATTCATACATAAACTAAATACATTTGTATTTTGGGATTTATGTTTAAGATAGGTTAACACCAAATTTTAACTCTGCCATAATTGACATATTTGTCTTCTTAGATGTGTATTAAACCTATATTCATGTTAACCTTAGGTTAATCATAGTGTGTTATAGTCCACAATTACTTAAATAGTTACCTGACCAACAATGACAGTGATAAATACTCTTACTGGATTTGTTAGTATTATGCCAGAGTAGCATGATAATAGTAACAATGTATAAACTTCTAATCTTAGAAATAATTTAATCATAGGTTTACATTAAGCATACACTGATGATAGTCGTAACCGGCCTAACAATAGTGAAAACAAACGTGTGATTGCCGCTGTGCTTGAATGTACACAATGTATTCCTCTGTGTTATTTTTGGCCTAACATTCAAGTATTACTTTTTAAAAAACCATGATTTACACCAGTTTACATACCAGATTCACTTCAAACAAGATGGCTCAACAATTTCTGTTCAAATACACGCATGACACATTTGAAAATCAACAGGTAAACCTTATTCATATATATTTATGTTATATATTAATGCATAAACAGTTATGCAATTTAAGTCAAGGAATAAAAAATTTTGGTTTATGTTACGATTCTCAACAATAGATCTTGCCGGATGTTTTTGCCGAGTACTTCAAGAATGAAAGCAACATGCTTTACCTGAACGGCACCGACAGGTACCGTTATAAAAAGAGCTCCAAAACAGAGACGGAAAATGGGTGCTATGTGACAAAGAGTGGTCTGAGTTTGTTGCAGCAAATGTTCCTCGCATTGCAACTACAATGCATTTTGTTAGGATCGGAAAAGACGACTACTACGTGACAGTCTACGACATTAGTGGATCAGAGTGTGCGGGATACGATAGACGAAAAATAGGACCAAGAATGACCAGGTGTTTGGCAACGTATGCTCCAGGAATCACGGTAATCAAACATCTATATTGTAACCATACTCTCGATTCAAAACTAAATTAAACGTTGTTATCAATGTATAACTGAATTATAAAATACCTTTTTTTTCCGTGTAGTTACTACCAGGAAATTTCTTACAAGATATCTGGAAAAACAATTTCAACCTCATCTACGCAGGAATGGCTTTCCATGTTCGCCACAAGAGGGTTAAACCGTGGGACGATAGGACCGTCAGAATGAATGGCTTAACAGGTTACGGGTGGGACGACTTCGTTGTGACAGCGGGGATAGAGTGGGGTCAACAACCTGTGTTTACAAACCTTGAAAGATACACATTATCAGTTGTGGTCATAGGAGTATATGATGGTCTTGGACTCAACAGGGAAGACATACGAACTACTTTGTTAAAGAGACCACCTAGACCAATTCTTTATCGAGATCGTAATGGTAAGTCAAAGTCTTTGTTTTTCAGTTTTACTTATAATTTTAAAACAAATCAAATCATCATAACCATCTATTGTCAAACTGCATAACAACGCAATCACACTATTATTGCAGACCCGAGAATGCATCACATTTGCACATGGCACCATCACAATGCTCATGTAAATGAAGACATGGTCGTTTACACACGGTTCTGCCCAGAAGTTGGATATTACTATCCACTGGTAAGATACAAACAATAAATGAGCAAACCAAAAAACGTAAAATATCTATTTTGAAAAAATGAAACTAACCCCATAATCCGTTTTACAAAACAGGCGATCGAATCCAAAATCTGGGACAACTTGAAGTTGCACAAGTACAGGAAAGCAGAGATCGTACAAATGAAATGGGCTTACTCAGTCAAGCTGCATCTGGTTTTACACACAGACAACCCTTTTAAGATCAAAGCCCTGGTGATGGCAGGGAACTGGTATTAGTTTGGACAAGATTGCGGCTTTGAAAAACAGAAAATGATGCGTATAAAGCTGGTGCGTTATGAGGCTCAATCAGATGAAGGCCAACTACAGCGAGTCCCAATATTCCATGTTTGTTAATATGCTATCACAGGTTATCAGTGTATGACACAACAAGCAAATTAGAAACATTTGTATTTTACTTTTTTGGAAGTAGGATACTTACATCCTAACTTTATAAACCTTATAGTCTGTCTATATAAAATTATATGAATTGTATTATGAAATGCTTATATACTTTTGAATTTTGTGTTACTAAAAAGCTTTAGCAGTACTAATTTTAAAGAAGCAGTACTAACTTGAAATTTAGTACTGCTATTATGAATTTAAAGGAGCAGTACTAACTTGAACGTTAGTACTGCTGTCACCTAATTGTTATAGTATGTATGATTAGGTTTTCATATGTAATTAAGAATTGTTTGTGTACACATTTTCAGCAGCAACTGAGGAATTATATTATAGCATACTTGATTGTAATGTTTTAACGTCATTACAGAAAACCAATGTTCAAAATCAAAAAACATCCTAACTTGATAAAACTTTTAATCTGTTATGTTACACTTAATAGTGGTTATAATATATTGAGTTTGTAAGCTTTATGTAAATAGCTACATGATGTCCCACATAGATGAAATAGTAAACTTGAAGCTACTTTATAAAACGTGATGTGTATGAGAGGTACGTGTTGGGCTTAGTGGTTATTATATATTGAGTTTACAAGCTTTATGTAAATAGCTACATGATGTCCCACATAGATGAAATAGTAAACTTAAAGCTACTTTATAAAACGTGATGTGCATGAGAGGTACGTGTTGGGCTTAGTATGAAGTTCTATTATACCTTGGGCGGTAATTTGTAATTATACATTTAGCCGCTCAAGTTATAATAAAACATTATATGAATGCTTATTTTTTTTTAAAAAAATAACAATGCTATACCAATCAGAAAATTAAATCAGAAATCTGGGACGACTTGAACATGCACAAGTACACAAAAGGAGAGATCGTACACAGGAAACGATGTTACCGAGTGAATTTGCATGCGGTTTTACACAACTCTTTCTAAAATATAAATCAGTAATACCAAACAAACCCTTTTAATCTATATCTATATAAATATGAACAAAATCAATTCTATAATTATGTTCAAAAGATATATGTAATCTAAAATATATATGTAATCTATATTTATATTCAAAATTTAATGTATAAAAAATCGAATCCTAAAATATATCCACCTATATGTTCTATAAATAACGGCATTTGAAGATCATGTAAATAGAGTTATGCAATGTATAAAAAGGATCAAATATGTTCTATAATAATCAATCGAATCCTAAAATATATCCACCTATATGTTCTATAAATAACGGCATTTTATATACTGTTCAATCCTAAAATACGATTACTATTACAAAAAAACAATAACAATGCTGAAAGCAAAGACATCGAAGGTATTCATGTTTTAATCAAAATTAGTACATTAATTATGTGTTAAATTAAACTAATTGTATAGAATATCAAATACTAACACTTTTGTATGTTAATTATATGCACGAAAACAAAAAAGCAACAGCTAAAACCCATGCATGTGATTAGGGCTGGCAAATCGTGTCAGACACGACACGATAAGACACGACATGATAAGACACGACACGATAAGGGGCAAACACGAACACGACACGATAATTTTTCGTGTCAAATTTTCAAAACACGAACACGACACGAAACCTGTTAAGCCCAAACAGGTCGACCTGTTAACGACAAGAAACACGTTAAGCCAAAACACGAACCTGTTAACAAGTCGTGTTTTCGTGTTCGTGTCAAAATTGCACATAGAGCGTGTCAGACACGACCTGTTAAGACACGACCTGTTAAGACACGACACGATAAGGGGCAGACACGAACACGACACGATAATTTTTCGTGTCAAATTTTCAAAACACGAACACGACATGAAACCTGTTAAGCCCAAACAGGTCGACCTGTTAACGACACGAAACACGTTAAGCCCAAACACGAACCTGTTAACAAGTCGTGTTTTCGTGTCGTGTTTTCGTGTTCGTGTCAAAATTGCACATAGAGCGTGTCAGACACGACCTGTTAAGACACGACCTGTTAAGACACGACACGATAAGGGGCAGACACGAACACGACACGATAATTTTTCGTGTCAAATTTTCAAAACACGAACACGACACGAAACATGTTAAGCCCAAACAGGTCGACCTGTTAACGACACGAAACACGTTAAGCCCAAACACGAAACCTGTTAACAAGTCGTGTTTTCGTGTCGTGTTTTCGTGTACGTGTCAAAATTGCCAGCTAAAACCCCTACATGTGATCAAGTTCTTAATCATTGAAGTGCAACTCAAAGAAACACTATTCATTCCAGAAATGAGTTACATAATGAAAATTCAACAATAATTTACAAGGACGGCCTCAAATTATCACCAAACGCATCGAAAATATATTTCGATATGACATAAACAATATTTAAATAGTTTACTTTCCGGGGACGAAGTTTGTAGCGTAGGACCAGGCGTTGTTGGCAACGGGGTCAGCAAGATGGTCAGCAAGGTTTTCCAATGGTCCCTTTCCGGTCACAATGGCTTGAACAAAGAATCCAAACATAGAGAACATAGCTAGTCTTCCATTTTTAAGCTCCTTCACTTTCAACTCAGCAAAAGCCTCTGGGTCATCAGCAAGGCCCAATGGGTCAAAGCTGCCACCAGGGTAAAGTGGGTCAACAACCTCACCCAATGGCCCACCAGCAATTCTGTAACCCTCAACGGCACCCATCAAGATCACTTGGGTAGCCCAAATGGCCAAGATGCTCTGGGCATGGACCAAGCTTGGGTTTCCCAAGTAGTCAAGACCACCTTCGCTAAAGATTTGGGCACCAGCCTTGAACCATACAGCTTCACCAAACTTGACACCGTTACGGGCCAAAAGCTCTGGGAAGACACATCCTAGAGCACCAAGCATGGCCCATCTAGAGTGGATGACTTCAAGCTCACGGTTCTTGGCGAATGTCTCGGGGTCAGCTGAAAGCCCAGCGGTGTCCCATCCGTAGTCACCTGGGAATTCACCAGTGAGGTATGATGGGGCCTCACCAGAGAATGGGCCTAGGTACTTGACACGGTCTGGGCCGTACCATGGGCTTCCTGATGGTGCAACTTTCTTGGGTGCGGCAGTTTTCCTCATGGAAACTCTTCCATTTCCGAAAAGTTCTGAGCCGGATGGAGCGGTTTTCACCGCTTGTCCAGCGAAAGGAGATGAGAGAGCCATTGTGGAAGCAGCCATTGATGTATTTTCAAAGTAGATGGTAAGACTAATGAGAAAAATGGTAGTTGAAGTCGACTGCTTGTGTTGATGATAGTTTAGAGTGGTATAAATAGGTGTTTGTATTTTCTAAGGTTCTTATCTTAAAAGACATCTTTCTTGATTCTGATTGGTTGATGATATCTTTGATGGCTAAGAACGATCAATAATTAGCTATGTCCAATCAGAAGAAGACATGTGTACACTTGGTCCCTATCAAGATTTTCTATCCAGCAAACTAGGAGTCATGGGAGGATTCCCACCGACCAATCACAGAGTGGCATGTGACAGGAGGATTCTGTAGGATTTTGAACACAAAACTGTTGGCAGTGGGAGGATTCTGGAGGATTCGGAATCATGCCTCAATTTTTTTTTTATTTTTTTTTTATTATTTATGTATAATGTTATAAATAATAAAAATTAAATGTAAAACTATTTATTATCGCGTTTACACGACACCCCCTTCTTAGTCTCCGTGCAATAACACCATGCTTTAGCCAATCGCACTTCATCTTCTTCATCCCAATCAACCTTGGATTTTCCCTTCGGATCATCTTGATCCATTTCGTCGGCTTCTTGTTCGGTTGACGAACCTTGTACATCAACCGGCATGCTTTCTTGAGTCAGAATTTGTTGGTTGTTGGCAATATTAAACGCCAAAAGATTAGCATACGCCAACATGTTCGGATCGTTTAAAAAATCCGGAATTTGTGGGTTTTGTTGACCCGAACCTTGCGACGTAGCGGCCTTTTTCGTGTTCTTACGGGGAGGAACAAAAGTTTTTTTGGGTGCCATTTGGTCGAATTTTTAAAGAGGCAGTAGAAGTGTTTGTATATATGTGTGTGTTTTAAATATGAAGTGAATGTATATATATATCCTCCAACAGTCAAAGAAGCAAAAAAAAAAAAAAAAAAAAAAACATTAAAAGCCCTCAACGGCCAAATTTTTATCCTCCAAACGGTCGAATATTTGAAACAATTCACCCATGATTCTGCGTCTTACTCTTGCTTCCAAGTCCCACGATTCCAGCGTCCTGGGGGTTGGCGGCGGTGTTCACCGGCGTCCCCCCCCCCCCCCCCAAGACTCTGAGAAGACGCCACGGTTGCCATCACCCTTAGTGATCACTAGAATTTTGTGGCTGAACCTATAACTGAGAGAATGCTTTGTCACTAATTAAATGCCGTTTAAGTTGCTAATAATACTAACAAAGTCATAAAACTTATGATTCTATATGTGTTTTCTTTCCGTGTGTCATAGCAGGAAGGTCTAGACTCGTGTTTCCTGCGTTATTTCATATAGGATAAAAAAAGATTGCAAAATAGTAGTTGTCTTGTTCCCGTATCGATCTGGATCAGAGGAAAATAATATGCTTCATTTGGTGTAAAGGCATTGCTCTTCTATAAATTTGTTAGTTGCTCAAACAATCTGATTTTGTTAGAGATGTACTTTTTGATGTATGTAGGCGTGCCGGGATCTCCGCCAAGAAAGAAGCGCCTGTGAACTTTTTGACGGACCCGTCGGATGGAAGATCTACATTGAGACCGGCTGACATTTTGGTTTTTGGATGGATTGGAGGGAAACATGCTTGTGTGGATCTGACCAGGGTTTCTCCTCTCATGCGGTTGAGTAGTCGGGGTTTTACAGCTGGACATGCCGCTTTGAAAGCCGCCTCGTGCAAAGCGACAAAACACGAGAAAGCATGCATTGAAAATCAACACGTGTTTATTCCTTTCGCGTTTGATACATTTTGTTTCCTTGCACCTGATGCGGTGGAACTAATTAACAGATTACAACGAGTTATGAACAGTAATGTTATGGCACATAGATCCACGAATGTAGTTTTCAAAAGAATTAGCTTTGCAATCAAAAAAAGGCTAGCGACGCAGCTTGTTGCTCGTTTGCCTACAACTACTATGTAAATTATATTTTGATGAAATAATTAACAGATTACAACGAGTTATGAACAGTAATGTTATGACACATAGATCCACGAATGTAGTTTTCAAAAGAATTAGCTTTGCAATCCAAAAAAGGCTAGCGGCACAGCTGGTTGCTCGTTTGCCTGCAACTACTATGTAAATTATATTTTGATGAAATAAAATTTTAAATTCCCTAAAATTGTAAAGAATGATGACGTAAGGCTAGATGGCAAGGGAGGTGATCCCTTCCCCATCCAACTCCATTTCACGCGCTGAAAGTCACGCGCGACACACACATAACCCAAGAATACTTATGGTGATCCCTTCACCTTGCAGCAATACACAAAATTCGGGTCCCACTTGTACTATATTAACGTTAGTATGCAACGGATTCAAAAAAAAAAAAAAAAATCAACAACCCCAAAATTTTCTTCTATAAATACACATAAAACCACTATTTTTAAACACAATCTCAAATCTTTTACACTCTTTATATATTTTATTATATATATATTTTATAAAAATATATAAAATATTATTTAATATATATATTTATTAAAACCCTTTTAAATTTTTTTTCCCCTTGGGGGGGGGGAATAGTTTGGGTTTCCGGGGGTTTTTTAAAAATTTTTTTAAAACCCCCAAAAATTTTTAAAAAATTTTTTATTTTTTTTTTTTTTTTTTCCCAAAGGGGGGTTTTTTAAAAAAAATTTTTTTTTTTGGGGGGGAAAAAAAATTTTTTTTTTCAAAAAAAGGGTTTAAAAAAAAAGGGGGCCCCGGGTTTTTTTTTTAAAAAAAAATTTTAAAAAAAAAATTTTTTTTTTAAAAAAAAAAAAAAAAACCCCCCCAAAGTTTTTCCAAAAAAAGGGGGTTTAAAAAAATTTTTTTGGGGGGAAAAAATTTTTAAAAAAAAAATTTTTTTTTAAAAAAAAAACCCCAAAAAAAAAAGGGAAGGTAAAAAAGGGGGAAAGGGTTTTCCCCTCCGTAAAAAAAACCCCTTTTTTAAAAAAACCCCCTTTTTTAAAAAAAAAAAGTTAAAAAAAATTTTGGGCCCAAAAAAAAAAAAAAAAAAAATTTTTTTTTTTTTTAAAAAGGGGGTTATTTTTAAAAAAAAAAAAATTTTTTTGGGGGGGGTTTTTTTTTTTTTTAAAACCCCCAAAAAATTTTTAAAAGGGTTTCCCTTTTTAAAAATTTTTTTTAAAAAATGGTTTTTTTCCCTTTGGGAAATTTGGGTTTTTTTTTTTTTTTCCCCCCCCCAAAAAAAAAAAAGGTTTTTTAATAAAATTTTTAAATTTTTTAAAATTTTTTTTTTTTTTTTTAAAAAAAAAAAAATTTTTTTAAAAAAAAAAGGGGGTTTAAGTTTTTTTTAAAAAAAAAAAAAAATTTTTTCCCCAAAAAAAAAAAAGGGGGGGGCCCCTTTTAAAAAAAATTTAAAAATTTTAAAAAAAAACAAAAAAACCCCAAAGGGGTTTTTTTTCCGGGGGGTTTTTTTTTTAAAAATTTTTTTTTTTTCCCAAAAAAAAATTTTTGGGTTTTAAAGGGGAAAAATTTTTAAAAAAAAAAACCCAAAAAAAAGGGGGGGTAAAATTTTTGGGGGTTTTAAAAAATTTTTTTTAAAAGGGGAAAAAAAAAGGGGGGGGGTTTTTTTTTGGGGAAAAAAAAAGGGGGAAAACAAAAAATTTTAAAAAATTCCCAAAAAAAAAAAGGGAAAAAAAAAGGGGGCCAAAAGGGGGGAAATTTTTTTTGGGTTTTTTGGGTTTTTTTTGGGGGGGGGTTTTTTTTTAAAAAAATTTTTGGGTTTAAAAAAAAAATTTTTAAAAATTTTTTTAAAAAAATTTTTTTTTTTAAAAATTTTTTTTCCCTTTTTTTTTTTTAAAAAATTTTTTTCTTTTTTTTTTAATTTTTTTTTTTTTTTTTAAAAAGGGGAAAAAAAAAAAACTTAATTTTAAAAAAAATTTTTTTTTTTTTAAAAAAAAAAAAAACCCTTTTTTTAAAAAATTTCCCAAAAAAATTTTTTTTAAAAAAAAAAAAATTTTTTTTTTTTTTTTAAAAAAAAAGGAAAACCCTTTTTTCCCCCCCTTTTTAAAAAAAATTTTCCCCCCCCCTTTAAAAACCCCCTTTTTGGGGGGAAAACCAAAAAAAAAACCCCCCAAAAAAAAATTTTTAAAAAAAAAAAAATTTTTTTTAAAAAAATTTTTTTTTTTTTTTAAAAAAAAAAAAATTTAAAAAAAAAAATTTTAATAAAAAAAAAGGGGGAAAAAAAAGGTTTAAAAATTTTTTAAAAAAAAAAAAAAAAAAATTTTTTTTAAAAAAAAATTTTTTAAAAATTTTCCAAAGAAAAAAAAATTTTAAAAAAATTTTTTTTTTTTGGGGGAAAAGGGGGAAAAAGGGGGGGGGGGGAAAATTTTGGATTTTTTTAAAGGGGTTTTAAAAAAGGGGTTTTAAGGAAAAAAAATTTTTTTGGGGGGGGGAAAAAGGGGGGTTTTTTTTTTTGGGGGGGTTTTTTTGGGGGGGTTTTGGTTTTTTGTTGGGGTGTTTTTTTTTTCCGGGGGGGGGGGGAAAAATTTTTGGGGGTTAAAAAAAAAAAATTTTTAAAATTTTTGGGGGGGGTTTTTTTTTTTGGGGGGGGGGTTTTTTGGGGAAAAAATTTTTTTTTTAAAAAAAAAATTTTTTTTTTTTTCCCGGTTTTTTTTAAAAAGGGTTTTTTTTTTTAAAAAAATTTTTTTTTTGGGGTAATTTTAAAAAAAAAAAATTTAAAGGGGGGGTTTTTTGGAAGGGGGATTTTTTTGAAAAAAAAAATTTTTTTTTTTTAAAAAAAAAAAGGGGGGTTTTTGGGGAAAAAAAATTTTTTTTTGGGGGGAAAAAAAGAAAAAAATTTTCCGTTAAAAAAATTTTCCCCCCCCCCCCAAAAAAAAAAGGGGGGTTTTTTTTTTTTAAAAAAAAAAAACCCCCCCTTTTTTTTAAAAGGGGGTTTTTTAATTTTTTTAAAACCCGGGGGGCCCCTTTTTTTTTTAAATTTTTCCCTTGTTTTTTGGCCAAAGGGTTTTTTCTTTTTTTTTAAAAAATTTTAAAAAAAAAGGGGAAAAAAACCCAAAAAAAATTTTATGGGGTTTTTTTTTTAAAAAATTTTTTTTTTTAAAATAAAAAAAAAATTCCCCTTTAAAAAAAATTTAAAAAAAACCCTTTTTTTCCCCTTTTCCCCCCAAAAAATTTTTTTTTGGGGGGGGTTTTTGGGGTTTTTTTTTTTTAAATTTTTTTTTTTTTTTAAAAAATTTGGGGGGGTTTTGGGGGGGTTTGGGGGGAAAAAAAGGGGAAAAAAGGGGGGGTTTTTTTTCCCATAAAAAAATTTTTTTTGGGGGTTCCCGTTTTTAAAAGGGGAAGGGGGGAAGGGGAAAAAAAATTTTTTTTTTTTTTTTCCCCCCAAAAACCCGGGGTTCTTGGGTTTTTAAAACCAAAAAAATTTTCCCCCGGAAAAAAAAATTTACCCCCCTTTTAAAAGTTTTTTTTTTGGGGGGGGGGAAAAAAGGGGGGTTTAATTTGGGGGTTTTTTTTTTAAAATTTTTTGGTTTTTTTAAAAATTTAAAGGGAAAAAAAAAAATTCCCTTTTTTTTTTTTTAAAAAATTTGGGGAAAACAAACCCTTTTAAAATTTTTTTTTTGGAAAAAAAAATTTTAAATTTTTTTTTTTTCCGGGGAACCAAAAAAACCCAAAAAGGGCCGGGGGGGCCGGGGGGGGGAAAAAAAAAGGAAAAAGGGGGGAAAGGGGGGGTTTTAAAACCCCCCTTTTAAAAAATTTTTTTTGGGGGAAAAGGAAGGGGGGGGGGTTTTTTTTGGGTTTTTTTAAAAAATTTTTTTTTTTAAAAAAAATTTTAAAAATTTTTTTGTTTTTTTAAAAAATTTTAAAAAAAAAAAAAAAAAGGGAAAAATTTTGTTTTTTTTGTTTTTTGGGGGGGGGGGAAAAAAAAAAGGGGAAAAAAAAAAAAAAATTTTTTTTTTTCCCCTTTAAAATTTTTAAAAAATTTAAATTTTTTTTTTAAAAAATTTTTTTTCCTTTTTTGGGGGTTTTTTGGTTTAAAAATTTTAAAAAAAAATTTTAATTTTTGGGTTTTTTAAAAAAAAAGGGGGTTTTTTTTTGGGGAAAAAAAAAATTTTTAAAAAAAAAAAACCCAAAAAAAAAAAAAAAAACCCAAAAATTTTTTAAAAAAAGGAAAAAAAACCCAAATTTTAAATTTTTTTTTTTAAACCAAATTTAAAAAAAAAAAAAAAATTTTTTTTGGGGTTTTTTTTTTTAAAAAATTTGGGGGGTTTTTTGGTTTTTTTTAAAAAAAAAAGGGGGGGGTTTTTTTGGGGGGGGGGAAAAAAATTTTTTAAAACCTTTTTCCCTTTTAAAAAAGGTTTTTGGGTTTTTTTGTTTTTAAAATTTTCCAAAATTTTTTTTTTAAAAAAAAGGGAAAAAAATTTTTAAAAAAAAAAACCTTTTTTTTTTAAAAAAAAAAACCCCAAAAAAAAAAAAAAGAAAAAAAAAAAAATTTAAAAAAAAAAAAAAATTTTTTTCCCGTTTAAGGGTTTTTTTTGGGGGGAAAGGGTTAAAAAAGGAACCCCCTTTGGGTTTTTTTTTTTTGGGAAAAAAAAATTTTTTTTTTGGGTTTTTTTTTTTTTCCCAAAATTTTTTTTCCAAAAAAAACCCTTTTTTTTTTGGGGGGGTTTTTTTTCCCCCCCCCCTTTTTGGGGGCCCTTTTCCCCCCCCTTTTTTTCCCCCCGGGGGGGGCCCAAAAGGGGAAAAAATTTTTAAAAAATTTTGGTTTTTTTTTTCCCGGGCAGATTGGAAAAAAGGGGGCCCGGTTTTTTAAAATTTTGGGTTTTTTTTGGGGGTTTTTTTAAAAAGGTTTAAAGGGGGGGTTTTAAAAAATTTTTTAAAAAAAAGGGGAAACCCAAAAAAAAGGGGAAACCCTTTTTTTTTAAAAACCCCAAAAAAAAAAACCCCCCCCGGGTTTTTTTTTTTTTTTTTGGGGGGGGTTTTTTCCCCCCAAAAAAAAAAAAAATTTTTTTTAAAAAAATTTTGTTTAAGGGGAAAAATTTTTTCTTTTTTTTGGGGGCCCCCCCCCCCCTTTTTTCCCTTTGGCGTTTAAAAAAAATTTTTTTCCCCCAAAAACCCCAAATTTTTTTTTTAAAAAATTTAAATTTAAATTTTTTTTTGGGGGTTTGAAACCCTTTTTTTTAAAAAAATTTTAAATTTTAAATTTTTTTTTAAAAATTTTTTCCCAAGATTTTTTTTTTTTTTTTTTTTGGGGTTAAAAAAAGGGGTTTTTTTTTCCCCCAAAAAATTTTTAAACCCTTTTTTTTTTTTTTTTTTTTTTTAAAAAAAAAAATTTAAAGGGGCCCCGGGAAAAATTTTTAAAATTTTTTTTTTTTTTTTCCCCCCCCTTTTCCCCCCCTTTTCCCAAAAAAAATTTTTTTTGGGTTTTTTTTTGGGGGGCCCCCAAATTTTTTTTTAAAAAATTTTCCCTTTTTTGGGTTTTTTTATTTTAATTTTAAAAATTTTTTAAAAATTTTTAAAATTTAATTTTAAAAAAAAAAAATTTTTTTTGGGAAAAAAATTTTTGGGGGGAAATTTTTTTTTTTTTTTTTGGGGGTTCCTTTTTGGGGGTTTAAAAAAAAATTTTTTTTTTTTATTTTTTTTTTTTTTCCCCCTTTTTTTTTTTGGGGGTTTTTTTGGGGAAAATTTTTTTTTGGGGGGTTTTGGGAAAAATTTTTCCGTTTTTGGGGTTTTTTTGGAAAAAAAAATTTAAATTTTTTTTTTCCTTTTCCCCCCCCCCTTTTTTTTTATTTAAATTTTAATTTTTTTTAAAAAAAAAAAAATTTAAACCAAAATTTTTTTTAATTTTGTTTTAAAATTTTTTTTTTAAAATTTTCCCCAAAAAAAATTTTTTTTAAAAAGGTTTTTTCCCCCCAAAAAATTTTTTTTTGGGGGGGGCCCCCTCTTTTCCCCAAAAATTTTTTTTCCCAAAATTTTTTTGGGGGGGAAAAAAAAAATTTTTTTTGGGGGGTTTTCCCAAAAAAAAAAAAATTTTAATTTTCCCCTTTTTGGGGAAAAATTTTAAAAAAAAAATTTTTTGGGGCCTTTTTTCCCCTTTTTTTAAAAAAAAGGGGCCCCTTTTTGGGTTTTTTTTAAAATTTTTAAAAAGGCCAAAAAAAAAAAGGGGGTTTTTTTTTTTTTTTTGGGGGGGGGGGGGGTTTTTTTTGGATTTTTTTTTGGAAAAAAAAAAAAATTTTAAAAAGGGGTTTTTTTTTTAAAACCCCCCAAAAAAAAAAAATTTTTTTTTGGGGTTTTTTTTTTAATGCCAAGGGGGGCCAAAATTTTTTGAAATTTTTTTTTTTTGGTTTTTGTTTTTTTGGGGCCCCAAAATTTTTTTTTTTTTTTTTGGGGGTTTTTTTTTTAAAAAAAACCCCCCCCTTTAAGGGTTTTTCCTTTTTTCCTTTTAAATTTTAACCCCTTTAAAAAAGGGGTTTTTAAAAAATTTGCCCCCTTTTTTTAAAAATTTTTTTTAAAACCCCCCCCCCCAATTTTGGGCCCCCCCCCCCCCAAAATTTTAAAAACCCCCTTTTTTTTTTTTTTTTTCCCCCCCTTAACCAAACCCCCAAAAAAATTTGGGGAAATTTTGGGGTTTTTTTGGCCGGTTTTTTGGGAAATTGAAAAGGGGGGAAAACCAAAAAAGGGGGTTTGGGAAATTTTTTTAAAAGGAAAAAAAAGGGGGGGGTTTTTTTTTTGGGAAAAAGGGGGGGAAAAATTAAATTTTTTGTTTGGGGGAAAAAAAAGGGGGGTTTTTTAAAAAAAAATTTTTTTTGGGGGGCCTTTTTTTCCCCCAAAAAATTTTTTAAAAATTTTTGGTTTTTAAAACCCTTTTTTGGGGGGAGGGGGAGGGGGGGGTTTTTTTTTTCCTTTCGTTTTTTTTTTGGGGGTTTTTTTTTGGGGGTTTTTTTTTTCCTTTTAAAGGGTTTTCCTTAAAAATTTTTTTGGGGGGGGGTTTAAAATTTTTTTGGGTTTTTTTTTTTTTTCCGGGGGGGGGGCCCAAAATTGGGGGGGGGGTTTTTTTTTTTTTAATTTTTTTTTTTTGGGCCCCAAGGGGGGTTTTTTTTTTTTGGATTTTTTTTTTTTAAAAAATTTTTTTTTTTTTTTAAAAATTTTTTAAAAAGGTTTTAAAAAAAAAAAAATTTTTTTTTTTTTTTTTTCCCCCCAAAATTTCTAAAATTTTTTTTTTAAAAAATTTTTTTTTTTTTTTTTTTTTTTAAAAAAAAAATTTTTGGGGTTTTTTTTTTTTAAAATTTTTTTTTTTTCCCCTTTTAAAAGGGGGGCCCCCGGGGGGAAAAAAGGTTTTTTTTCCCCCTTTAAAAAAATAAAATTTTAAAAAAGGGGGAAAAAAAATTTTTTTTAAACCCAAAAGGGAAATTTTTAAAAAATTTTAAAAAATTTTTTTTTTTTTTTTTGGGGGTTTTTGGGTTTTTTTTTTGGGGGGGGAAAAGGAACCCCCCCAAAAGGGTTTTTAAACCCCCCTTTTTTTCCTTTTTTGGGCCAAATTTCCTTTTGGGGGTTTTTTTTGGTTTTAATCTTTTCTTTTTTTTTTTTTTTGGGGGGTTTTTCCCCCCTTTGGTTTTTTTCACCCCTTTAAATCCCCAAAAAAAATTTTTGGGGGGAAATTTTTATTTTTTGGGAAATTTTTTTCCCTTTTTTTTTTTTTTTTTTGGGGAAAAAAAATTTTTAAATTGGAAAAAAAAAAATTTGGGAAAAATTTTTTAAAAAAAAAATTTTTTCGGGTTTTTAGGGGGAAAAAGGTTTAATTAATTTTAAAAAGTTTTTTTTTTTTTGGGTTTTTTCCCTTGTTTTTTCCCCCCTTTTTTTTTGGGGGAAAAAAATTTTAAATTTTTTGGGGGGTTTTTTTTTTTTTTTTTTT
>CP139507.1:65117933-65182933 GCA_021014915.2 Artemisia tridentata subsp. tridentata
AAAAGGGGGGTTTTTTAAAAGGGGGGGGGGAAAAAAAAAAAAGGGGGGGGTTAAATTTTTAAAAAAAAAACCCCTTAAAACCATTTAAAGTTTTTTTCCCCCCAAAAGGGGGAAAAACTTTTTTTTTAAAATTGGGCCCTTTTTTTTTAACCAAAAAAACCGGGTAGAATAGAATTAGACATGTTTTTGTTTTTATGATTTTTTTTTTTAAAAAAAAAAAAAAATTACACGGAGGGTTTTTTTGGGTTTGGGTTTTTGTTTAGGGTATTTTTATTTTAATTAGCCACGATACCTATTTTGTCAAACGTTTTCACGCGGGTTTTGGGCCCTAAGTTGGGTTTTCCGTTTACTTTGACCGTTAAGTGTAAAAATATAATTTGCCCGTTAGTCCTTCCGTTAGTATTTTTTGTATCGTTAGTCCTATTTTTTGCATCGGTTAGTCCTTCTCTCTACCACAAATACATAAAAACAAACACAAATACATAAACACAAATACACAAAACACTACACACTATAATCTCTCTCTCTTCAAATCCTCCCCTCCTCTCTTTAGCCACCCTTAGCCGCCGACCTCCACACCACCACTTCTGCTCCACCCGACATCACCACTAAACCTTATACCACCACTCTGCCACCACACGCGCTACCACTTCTGCCATCACACGCACGCGCTACCACTACTTTATACCACCGTACGCGCTACCACCACCTTATACCACCGTACCACCACCACATCTCACGCCACCGCCATCATTTTGATTTGTTTTTCGTAGGTAAGTAAAGGTGAGCATAGATCGAGTAAAATATTGAATAAAAACACCGATTCTTCACCTTGTGGTGGTTTAATTATTCATAGATGGGTTTTGGTTTTGGTGGGTTTAATTATTCAAGTAAAATATCGAGTAGATCGAGTAAAATATTGATGGGTTTTGGTGGTGGTAGGTGGAGATGGATATGGTGGTGGTTTAATTATTCATAGAACTTGGTCCAACTGTTGAAGCACTATTTTGAGGTTGCTTCTCGATTCGATTTGAACTGAGGTTGCTTCTCGATCTGGACTGTGGAAGCTGAAAAACAAAGTGGCAAAAAGGTTCAAGTTGAAGAGGCAAATGATTCGTCTCAAATATTGGGATGAAGACAATGATTTGATACTATTTTCCAGCAATGATGACTTGGAATTTGCCAAGATTGCTTCAGGCAATAACAATCGAATCAACTTAATCTGTGAGGGTATGCGCCATCGCGTTGTGTACAAGAGTTGGTTAAAAGTTTTTTGTGATTTTCTTAATAGGCTAGAGTTATTATTCCCTACCACCTCTTAGTATTCTAACGAGTGGGAACATACCCACGCGTTGCGGGGGCTAGTTTGTTGCCGAAGGTTTATTTTTGTTGGATGTAGCTACGTTTTTTGTTGATAATTTTCTATTATATTGGTGCTTTATTATTTACGTTGATGGCGGAGGTTTGTACTTTTTGTGGTGATGGCAGAGGTGTACTTTTGTGGTGTGGCCGGTTATGGAGGTGGTTCAACATGGGTCAAAGGTAACACCTAAGCAAAAAAAACTTGGTCAACGTTGGTTTATACAATGAGGACTAACGATGTAAAAAATACTAACGGAGGGACTAACGAGCAAATAATATTTATACACTTAACGGTCAAAGTAAACGGACATCCAACTTAGGGACCAAACGCGTACAACGTTTCACAAAATAGGTATCTATGGCGTAATTAAAATGAAATAGCTCCTAAACATGAAATCCGAGTAAACCACAAGGACCATCCGTGTAATTTTTTCTAAAATAAATATATCCAATTTTGTGTTTTAGAGAGAATGGTTATTACTAGCGTGATCAGTGTCGATTAGCTATTTTGATTAATTGACATTTATTTGAGATCAAAGGGGTTAGGTTAAGTTCCGATTCGACTGGTTGTATAGACTATAGAGTGTTGGTGATTTTAGTGTCATCACTTATATTTTATGTAATTCTGATTTACTTGAGCTCAAGGGCTTAATCAGGTTTAGCTTATGGTCGAGTTAGGAGGTGCGGAGTGCACACTCGTTCTAGCTAGTTTGATGCCGCCACTAACAAAGAGCGGGAGGTCAAGGGGCAGCGCCCCTTGCGGGGTCCCGCTCCCAAGTGAGAGGGGCGGGGGTTGAGGGGGGCCGCCCTCGTTGGGGTTTGGAGGCAACGACCCTAGCGGGGTTCGGGGCAGCGCCTCGACCCAAACGGTATATTTGGTGCTCCAAACGGTTTTTCCACCAAAAGTCATACCTTTTCCCCAACAGTCATGACCCTTCCTGTCAACCGATTTTAACCGAATATAACTTTCGGTTGGGTTATATACACCATAATTGATCTCTTCCAGGAAATAACAAACATAACAACTTTCTGTGTATTGCTTTGATTTCTCATGCCTTAGAAACAAAGTGTTGTTCTCTGTCTTATCCAATTAAGAATTTCATGATACCCGAGGCATATAGGGTCGAAATACTTCAATCTGAAAGTGATTTCTACACGATTCAGAGAATATATCAGGATTATTACCACCCACAGACACCAAAATTCTAACATAGAGTGCACATTTGTATGAACTAACCTAATACCACCAAACAAATAGTAGAGTCAAGGGGCATCACCTACGGTTTTCATGAATTGCTACAACTTACTTTTCCCACCAAACATTATTCCTCACGGGAAATGATTTGCGTACTTAACTTTTTGATTGAGACACACCAATTTATGCATTAAACAGTTATATTGTGTATTCATTGTGCTTTAACTCGTTGTACATTAAAGTGTAGAAATCAAAAATCCATGTGTGCAAATTATCTCCTAAAAGTGAAGGACACATTGGTTGATAGATAAACCGACATAATTGTCATAACTAAATAGTTGTTTCGGTTATTAGGTATTATAAACCAGGCTTGGTCTCGAGAACAAAATATACAACACCTATAGAACTCTCTATTTTGCTCTAAACGTCGTGGCTTAGAATTAGAGTGCATTTCTGAGTATTCCGGCTGTAGATCTCGTGAACCCCGAAGAAGTACTTGGATCTTGAATCCATTCGAGCCAAATACATCTACATTATTCTCATCCAACTTCCATAAAGATTACTATCTCGAAAACTATGTTTGAGTATGCATGTAAGCTTGCTTAAAATACGGAAATCTAGTGAACTCATAGTAATAGATCTCGTACTAAAGTGTTTTAGCTCGGTTGGTACCCACTTTCGAAAAACCCACGGACCTACTCGAGAGATTTTGTGGATAAAAGGTCAAGGTTCGAGTCTCGACACTTGCTCACTCCGGTTGGTGCCCCACTGGGTCAGGAGAGTTGCTGGAGTTATTACTTGTGGGGTGGACAATAGCTGGTGACAAAAGGCACCCAGGGTCGGGGTGTTCCCACCAATTCAGATAATAGATCTCATTCTATATTAAATTTTGCATGGCAAGTTATCAAGCTCTTAAACAAGTAAATTTGAAAATGAAATGAAAGACCACACACTCGTGAATGTTAGAAGTTGTTAAAGAACAACGTATGAGGGATTGGTGCAAATTACAAACAGTTGTTACATAAGTAATATTAACGGCATACAAAAGCATTGTGGTCCAATGTAAAATGATATTTTATGTTTCCATGGCTACCTTCAAATGTATAAGAAATAATTTCTATGGCTACTATCTGAAAAATCTAAGATTGTGGAGCTCAGAGATGCCATGTGGACATTACCAACCACAAACAGATAAAACGAATATTGTCAATACAAATCTGCTATACTTACAAAGGGTAAAATAACAGTTAGAATGTTAGATTGGTTAAACTCATGGATATAGATTTGTGAACAATCTAAAATTGTTTAATGTCTATAATAGTTGTTGACTTGTTGCAAGTTACTCTAAAAGTTGTTACATGTATAATCCTAATATTGTATCTTGTGTATGAGAAGTAATTTTGATGATACAAAAATCATATTTTTACTTTTCTCTTTAGAATAAAAGTTTACAATAAAAAAGTTCTACCAGTTTGAAAACCTATTATGAATTTTAAAGCTGTAAAAGTAGAAGAACATGGCTTGATTAAATGGCAAAACAATAACTGATCTAGATAGGTAACCTAAATTTGTAGGCAAAGAATATAAAGTTTTGATAACATTTTATTTTTTTGATTCTGTAAAAAATCTTTGTGTGACCAATCACAATAGACGTAAAGATATATCAGGATAACAAAGGCTTGGCCCTTTCACCCTATATATAGACTCCAAAATGAGAACATTTTCACAACTCAAACAATCAAAACATCTTCCAACCAACTTCAACAAATGGCTTCTTCAACCATGGCTCTCTCATCTCCTTTCGCTGGACAAGCCGTGAAAGCGGCTCCATCCAACTCCGAGCTTCTCGGAAATGGACGGGTTTCCATGAGGAAAACCGCAGCACCTAAGAAGGTTGCACCATCAGGAAGCCCATGGTACGGCCCAGACCGTGTCAAGTACCTAGGCCCATTCTCTGGTGAGGCTCCATCATACCTCACTGGTGAATTCCCAGGTGACTACGGATGGGACACCGCTGGGCTTTCAGCTGACCCCGAGACATTCGCCAAGAACCGTGAGCTTGAAGTCATCCACTCTAGATGGGCCATGCTTGGTGCTCTAGGATGTGTCTTCCCAGAGCTTTTGGCCCGTAACGGTGTCAAGTTTGGTGAAGCTGTATGGTTCAAGGCTGGTGCCCAAATCTTTAGCGAAGGTGGTCTTGACTACTTGGGAAACCCAAGCTTGGTCCATGCCCAGAGCATCTTGGCCATTTGGGCTACCCAAGTGATCTTGATGGGTGCAGTTGAGGGTTACAGAATTGCTGGTGGGCCATTGGGTGAGGTTGTTGACCCACTTTACCCAGGTGGTAGCTTCGACCCATTGGGCCTTGCTGATGACCCAGAGGCTTTTGCTGAATTGAAGGTGAAGGAGCTCAAGAATGGAAGACTAGCCATGTTCTCCATGTTTGGATCTTTCGGTTCAAGCCATTGTTACTGGAAAGGGACCATTGGAGAACTTGGCTGACCACCTTGCCGACCCTGTTGCCAACAACGCCTGGTCCTACGCTACAAACTTTGTCCCCGGAAAGTAAATGTAATAAAGTTTGCTGTAAAACGATATGTGAATTAATATATTGATATTTTGGGGCATTTGGTGTTTTTTGTTGGTATTTGGTCACTTAAAATGATTTATCATGGTGAAACAGCAATGCTTAGTATCTCTTAGAGGGTTCTCTGAAAAAGAACTAGGAGTAAGTAGTAGTAGGCAGATTTAGACCATTTATTTAACTAAGCTTGATTATCTTCAAAGCATGAAATGAACAAATTTACAATACGGTAAATCGAGACAGATGAAATTGGTGGAACCCCGGCTTAAAACTGGTTAAACACAGTGACCAGAGATGCTTTCTAATTATATTCATCCATTAACTAATTATAAACTAAACACATACTTGAGTAAACATATAAATAAACACATACTTGAGTAAACACCTGCTTCTAGTTATAACAACAAATACATAATGAATCGCGCAATAGAAAAACCACGCATTTTGTGTGCTTTATGAATCACTGTATTTTATTGACAAGGCGCAACTTCTCAGTTTACATGTATACGAATGAGAACCTCGTTGTGTACAGTTTGTCCAATGTTTCTCTCTAAAATCACATATGTACATGATTTACATCAGCAATAAATTGTGAAGAGTGCTAATATGGACAAAGGGGATACTAGATGTCATGAACATTTCTCTATCGGGTATTTAACCATTTGGCTATTGTCTCGTCTTCAATACATGAAGCCGTATCATTTACACTTCACTTCAATACATGAAGCCGTACAATGCAAGTTCACCCGCAAAGTGTATATTGAGAGAAAACTGGTCTAGCTTTTAAAAATTACCCAGCTGCACGACGAGCTGCTCTTGCTTTGGCTACAGATTGTTGGTAAAGTTCTTCATACTGTGATGCCGATGTGTCCCAACTGAAGTCTATGCTCATAACCTTATGCATTAGTTCTTCCCAACCTTGACTATCACTCAAGTAATGTTTGAAGGCACGGTCAAAAGCACCATTAAATCCCTGCACATTTTTATTAAAGCAACATTCTTATACCAACATAACTAAGCAATTGACTAAGAACAGAGTAATGAAGAAAAAAAGTTTAGTGGAAATTTCTGCCCATGTATGATTAAATGGGCGATCCGGGTTATTTTATTATTGAGTTAACTGGGAAAAAAAGCAGCTTAAAAAGAAACGGTCAAATGGGTCACAAGTCACAAAGGTGCATTTTTAATGCATAACATCCATAAATATTTTATTAAAAAAATTAGAGTACTTTTGAGATATCTATTTATTAGTTCACATTTGACACACTAACTATATATAAACAAATTTATAATTGTCTAGAAAAAAAGGTTTCGCCTCCGCCAACTCAGCCGGTACAAAATTTACTCATTTTGACCTGAAATTTCACTGACGTTCAGAAGATGATGAGTCATGAAAGGATTAGTTTAGATTTCTGAGTATTGTATGTGCCACTTCATTGTCAGCGTGTAGCCGTGTACAATGGTTCTTTTGCAATGAAATGACCATTCTATAGTCCGAAAACTCAAGGAATTGGAACCTTTGGTGGTCGTTTATGCATTTTCAGAAGTAAAATGACCGATGTACAACAAAGTGATGAATACTATTGTCGGATATCTGATTCACTCTATACTTAAAGAGGTCATCTTGATCGTATGAAAACATATTAGAGGTAAAGGATGACATGAAGTATTAATAGAGGGTTGGTACCTGTTCATCCGGTGATACAAATGTAAATCCATTTCTTAACTGAACTGGAATGGTATCGTCATCAATGTCAAAAACACTGCAAAGAAACAAGCCTTAAAGAATCAAATCCCCAGAAATATCACCAAGAGGAAATTCTATACGAACAAAGTAACATTCTACCTATCATTTAGACCCCCTGTCTTTCTAGCAATGGGGATTGCACCATATCTCATGGCTATCATCTGCACATGTAGAAACCAAAAAAAGTTAAAGGTATGGTATCCCGTTTAAACATGCTATTGTTCAATTAAATCTAGAAATGGTGCACCTGTGTCAAGCCACAAGGCTCAAATATAGATGGGATGATGAACATATCTGATGCTGCATATATTGAATGGGAAAGAGCCTCATCATACTTCAGAATCAGTCGAACATGCTCATGAGTTTGAAATTTGTTTGCGATCTCCTCGAATTCCCTCTATTATAACATTACAATAAAAAAACATGATATATCAAATATGCCAATTATAAAACAAAAACAAATTTAAGAACATTTAAACCTTGCATAAATGCAACAACTTTTCACATAATCAGATCTAAAAATTGGACACGTAACAAGAAAGTTCCTTGTATTGAAAAGTCAGAAAATTACATGAATACTTGGCACAGGGCTCGAACCAAGCAACACAAATTGTCCACCTAATTCCAATGCCCGATATATTGCATGCCTGATGAGATGCACACCCTTTTGTGGCACCAATCGTGTTATACAGCCAACCTGTAAAAAAATACATCAATATGCTACAAGACAACAAAACTTGTTGTATGGTATTTTACAAGACAGTCAGCACACACATTAGGAAACACATTATTAAGAAGTATATAGAATAACAAAGCTCATAAATTAGTTTTCACAGAAGGCGTTTAATGAGACAAGAAAGTTACCAACGGTCTCCTACTATCTGCAACAGAAAGCCCAAGATGTCTTCTTAAAGCTTTTTTATTTTCAAATTTCCCCTCAAGATCATTAGCATTGTACTGGAATCTGAGATAGCCGTCAGTAGCAGGATTCCAAGCGTCAGTATCAATTCCATTCAGAATCCCCACAAACTTTTGAGCATGAGCATTTAGGGTTGCATGGAGCCCTTGACCTCCCTGTATAGCAAAAGAAACTTTCCTTAGTTTATCATTCACGAGAATGAAAACAATTTTTAGGACTACAATGCAGTGAACACAACAAATCTTTTAAGCCAATGGATGAAATAGACATACCTGTGGGGTCCTGACCTCTTGTGCATAGGTTGGTGATACTGTTGTAACAATGTTAGAGAACACAATTGCACCCTAAAATATGATAAGAACATTTTAATAATTACACTCATACAAACATCATGAAAAAAACTAGAAAATGCCATAGAAGCATAAATTTGACGAAAGCAGGAACAGTAGGGGAAAACGCATTTAAACTGCAATACCTTGACAGGATTAACTCTGTCAGTTGATGAGTGGTCCTGCATCCTATCTGGTCTGTTTAGATGGTGAATATCAAGACCACAAGATGCTATTTCTGCAGCAGGTGCAGTGCCCTGATACTCAAAATTATGACATGTGAAGCATATCCTAGCTGAATTTAGTCCTTTGGGTGCATATAGATCCCAGTAGAGGGGTGCCTGAATATCATGAAAATGTCATCATTCTGAACCTATATAAAATATTAAGAAAATTATTATTAAAAAAAAAAAAAAAAAAAAAGGATCATCCATACAACAAAAGCTGTCTGCCAATCATGACAGTGAATAATATCTGGTTTTTTTCCAGCTTGATGAAGCAGTTCAAGTGCAGCCCTGCTAAAGAATGAGAAGCGCTTCAAATCATCAGGTTCTCCATAGGTTTTTCCTCTCCAGAAAAATTTAGCAGGATGAAGAGGCTCAATAAAGTAAACAGGAAGCCCTAGATAAGCAAAAAAAATAAAAAAATAATAAAAAAAATAAAGGTTAGATCTCAAATCATCATGCAAGTGAAACACTTATAATCTGGTGCATATACATGATATGAACATTCAGACCTTCAACAGTACCAATCCAGATCTTATTTTTGTGTAACTTGCCATCAAAATACGACTCTACCACTAAATCCAAGACCTGTACAAAAAGAGATAGATACGTGAACAATTAAAACTTGGAACAATGATCAGCATAAATTAAAAGGGGAGGGGACCATACCCTTAAATCCTGAATACTTTCATACTGCATGCAATCGTATTTCGGGAGAACGATTTCCACAAGGTGCCCCTTCTTCTGCAGTGCTTTACTAAGAGCAGACAACACATCTCCCAGACCTCCAACCTGGAAATTACAAAAATAAAAAATAAATAAATAAAGGGAAAAATACAAAATTATCTCAGGTAGTAACCATGAAAGATGCAAGTGAATTTTAAGAATGCTTTTTATGACAAACTGCTATCGAAAAATGACTGGTGCAGTAAATATAGAATAATGAAATATTTAGATAAGAGCTATTTCCTAAAATGCAGTACACTAGGAAGATTGACTCTTAAATTCTCACATGGAGCAAAACATATCGTTTATTTAAAGAGTAAACTACAAAGATGGTCCTTGTGGTTGGCGTTGATTTTCACATATGGTCCTTGACTTTTGTTTTTGCATTCCGGTCCCTAACTCAGAAACTACTAACACAGATGGTCCCTTGACCAAACGTTGTCAGCTTTGACGTTAAACACACCCTCATGTGACTTGCACATGAGGGTATTATAGTCATTTTAATGGCTAACCCAGGGACATATGTGAAAAACAGATCAAATCTTATATATCCCTTGTAAAGCCCATTTCACCACTACCACTCAAAACCTACTTCCTCTCTCCCTCCTTAAACCGGCCGCCACCTTCATCACATAGCCGCCACCACTGTGGTGCTCCACCACGTCAACACCGCAACCACCACCATCTTCACCTTCATCCGTCACCATCAAACAACCCAGCCATCATCCACCATCTTCACCTAATTACAGATCTTTAACGATCTAACAACAAACCATCACAGATCTTGTACAAAACACAAATCAAACAAAACCTACCGAGACCTCATTATATAGATCTTAAAGAAATGATTGAGCCACGGGTTCTTGTTTGTTTTTGAATCTTTAAAAGGAACGAGCTGTGTTGTGTTTCTGGTTGTGTTCTCAAAGGTAATAAAAGGTGGGATTGAAGCTGTGATAATTGGAGTAATAAGGATGGTACGATGACATGCTGCGTTTTCTAGGAGATATGAGGAGAGATTTGATACGAGTTTATTGGAGTTATAAGGATGTGTCAAAGAAAAAGGTTTTATTGAAATTATGTGGCTGTGATTTGGATATGAAAAATAAGGAAAATAAAAAGGTGATTGAAATTATGTGGCTGTGATCTAATCACCTCGCCGCCATATCTCTTCTACTTTTTTTTTTTCCTTGGTAAGCAAACGATTAAGTTAGTGCACGTTTGGTTGTTGGGTGATCAAGTATTGAAGCTTGTCTTGTTTGTGCTGGTTAATGGGGTTTAAAGTGGTTATGAGGTTGATCACATTCTTGGTTTCGTTTGTTGGTGGTGATCCTTTGGCTCTTAGATCTTCTGGTATATTCTTTTGATGTTCTATTGTGGTCATTAGTAGGCACTGGGAGTTTGGGATCAATGATTAGAATTCTATGTTCTTGAAATTGTGATTTTGTGACGATATTTGAAGAGATTGATCATATGAAATGCTAGCTAAATTAGTGTTGATTTTTTCAGCTTGTTTGGTGAAGTTTGTATGATGTTCATGCTATTAATTCACCATAATGTTTTTTACCAGGAAACATTATGATAACTTGGTTTTACCAGGAAAACATTATGATAATCGAAAGCAGATTTTTTATTCTTTCTTTCTATGTAGTATGATGCATTGGTTTGTTCTATGAAGTCAATGTTCTATGAAGAAATATACATCAAATTTGACTTTTTTGGTCAAATGAGTGATTTCGTTAATCACTAACTTACCATGATTTTATTAAGAAAGTCGAGAACTTTGTTTATTTTCATTTAAGAAAAACAATGCAGAGTCTACATGTTACATTATCATTCACTAAATACAAAAAAATCCATATTAATTTAGAGTTCTTAAAATGGCTCTTTTGACCTTAATAGTCAAACAAACTAATTGAAGCAAGTTCTTGTTGCAGACCTGTTAGTTTGCCTGCATTAACCCCACAAGTGATCGTTCATTAGCTCCTAATCATTATGACAAACATCCACCGTCAAAGCATCATGCAACAAGATGTCGGTGAAATTTTTTTTAGATTTTTGAGATGGGTTTTTGTTCGGTATAGGGTGGCCGGAGCGGCGGCGGTGGTGGTGGTGGTGGTGGCTGGAGTGGGCAAACTAATTAAAATGTACAAGTTTTAATGCCATAGGTACAAGAGAAAGTGTGAGGGTAAATTACACATATGGTCCCTGTGGACATTAAATGACTATAATACCCTCATGTGCAAGTCACATGAGGGGTGTTTAACGGTCAAAGCTGACGACGTTTGGTCAAGGGACCATCTGTGTTAGTAGTTTCTGAGTTAGGGACGGGGGGAATGCAAAAAAAAAAAAGTCAATGGACCATATGTGAAAGTCAACGCCAACCACAAGGCCATATTTGGAGCAAAACATATCGTTTATTTAAAGATACAAAAGTTTTGCCTAAAGAAGATAGTTATGGCATATCAAAAAGACAACCTTGCCAAAATACGGAACAAAGCTAATAAAACTTCTCCCTTGTAATATAATTATGGACAATTCAAGAAGAGAAGGTTTACCTTAGCAACTGGTGCCATCTCAGCAGCAATGTGAATGACATGCAATCCTGGACTACAATGAACAGTAGGCATTCGTTTATACAGAAGTGTGCTGAAAAAGTGAACTAACATAAAATAATACATACCTGGATGAGGATGATGCTAATTTTCGAAAAGCAGCAAGAATTTCACGTTCACTCTTATCCTTGCATTCCATGTAAACATCATGAATGCGCGCATCCTTCTTCCATGTCATTTCCCTTAGGATCTTAGCCTCATCCTCGTGAATCTTCTTTTCAAGAAACCAAGCACTAACCATGAGCAACAAACGACTCCAAAATTCCCATGGCATATCCACATGTTTGCCTGCTGCTTTTTTCTTACTTTCTTCTTTCAAGTTATCAAGTGTATCTTGAAATTCCTTCACTGAATCTTGATATAACTGTACGTATGAATGTATCTCTGCATCAGACCTTTCAAGCCGTTCATCAAGTAGTTTTATTTTCTGTTGCATTAATTCATTATACTGCTGCAACTTTTCTGATGATAACTTGTATATGCTAGCATCTTCAAGAGATTCTTCCAGCCTCTCAACCTTCTTCCTCAACTCCTGGTTTTGTTGCAATACCAAAATAGCTTGATCTGCTTGACCAGTTGACTTATCAAGCAATTCTTGCAAATGCTCCACCTTATCCCACAGGGTCTCGCACTCTGATCTTAAAGTTGAAAGTTGTGCACCATCATCTTGGGAAAGAGTAAGCTTGTACTCCAACTCCTTTAGTGAAGACTCTAAAACATTGCGTTCTTTCTCCAGCATTTCAACACGTTCATCTGTTTTCTTCACCTCACTAAGCTGCTCCTTAAGTGTCATTATATCATCTTTCAGGAACATGTTCTCATTTCTTAATGCACTCAACTCCTCACTTAGAGCACGGGTTTGTCGATCAGGAGACCGGAGAACAACATCTTGAGTTCCATTCCTGTTAGACATTTCTGTTTGAAGTTTCTCTAAATGGTCTTGTAATAGCTCCACATGTATCTTATCTTGTGCGGCCACTCTGATTTTTGCATCAGTTTCAGCCAGCCTAACCTCCAAGTTGTTGATTTCACTTTGCAAGGCCTCTTTCTCAGTAAGAATATTTTGTAGGTCTTCAATTGCATGGATGCGAGCTTGGTTTAAAATATGGATATCTAAAAAACAATTATAAACATAAAAATATATGATTAGATGTGTTGGTTGTAAAAGATGCAAAAAAGAACATCTATACTAATACCAAATAAATTTACACGCGATAGGGAAAAATATATTACTTTTCTCTGCATTGCGTATCATCCCTATTACATCTTGAAGACTAACAGTTGTGAGTTTGTCCACTTTATCTGCACCAATAGACTGTTAAGATGACAAATTTAGATTTTCTCAAGCAGATGGATCACAAAGAAAAGAAACATATGTGAATAGAACGTCTTAAGTCTAATGAAGATAGCTCTTATCATTTTTACCGGAAATGAAAACTCATCGTCAAGAAGAAAATCACATACAATCAAAACCTGTATTATAACTTTTTGGAAGTTGTCGACTCAGTCTTGTCTACTTTTTTGGACAACTCAAATAATCAAATCCTAAGGGCTAGGCAGATACAACAGATTCCTCAAGTTGCTCTTAAGTATCAAATACAATTTATATATTAGTGAGTTCAAATTTACTTTCTACCTATTCTTAACCAAAAACACTATAGTGAGCTAAAAGCCAGTAGTACATACTAATGGATTCTGATCATAATACACAAAGTGTACAACCTGAAGAGAATACCATGACTGTTACTAGCAAACTAAAATTTAACTGTTACATCACTAAAGCAAGACCAAGAAATAAAGTTGGAAGATGACCCACTACAAGATAACTACTTTAAGGCCATGTCATGGACGACAGTAGCCAGGTTGAGAAGAGTCAAGAGGTTGCATCCAAAATTAGTACATAGAAATAAATTAAGGTGTAAGCAGTGTGCTGTCATCCGTATATTAAGAGAAAATGTGGCATACCGGGCTTAAATTTCTGTCATCAAAACGTTGGATCGCTACAACATCATCAGACGTAGACTTGTGAGAAGACGTTGAGATGTCCTCCGTGTCTGAATCACTATTACCACCGGCGTCTTGCATGAGGTTATCATTTTGGGGAACTTGCCCAGGGACGATTTTCTTTGCCTGAGGCCTCCTGGGTCGTGGTACGCTGCTACATTTTAAACGTAATAATGTGAAAAGTCAAAGTCAACCCCCCAAAAAAAAGAAATATAAGATACAACATATAAGAGTGTGAGGTATAAGATGAACGCCACTCAACTGAAATATCTCTTACTGTGTCACCGATAGATTAAGCAATAATGGGAAAAAATAAGAAATAAACATCATTATCATCGAGTAATCTTATGTGAAACTAGTATTCGATTCTCCTAAGCTAACAAAACCACTATTTTTTTTGTCATAATTTGATCAAACAAAACCTAAGAGCTTGGATTCTCAAGTACGCCCACCTCCGAGGTCAACCCCCAGACGCGTAGCTTAATTGGTTCCGGGGGAGAACTTTGCAAATATGGTCAAGTTTTCGTGCATGGGCAGCTACTCCTCTGAGTTGGCCACTGAGTGAGTCTAAACATTGTTTGGCACGACCACTCAGGGGTGGCCTAGTGGTAAAAGGCTTGTGGCTATCACCACTAAAAACTTAAGTTCAATTCAGATTCACTAAATAACCGAGATTGCAAATGATTAAATAGAAAATACAAAGACAAAACCCTAAGTGCAAGGGGCCGAAACAAGTGGGCCGGGCCTAAACAAGTAGGCCTTATTAGCTAACACCTCCTCTCAAACTCACAATGCTAAGAGTTTGACAGGAAAACTCCAAAATCAGACGGACAGTGGAGACAGACAAATGCAGATTCAACAGCAGAGAGATCCGAACAGAGGTAGACGAAGCAGACAAATTCAGACAGCAGCAGACAGACAACATATTCTAAAATTATTAAACCAATTCTAAAATTATTAAACCATCGTTTAATAAACCAACTAAGCCACCAAACCTTCAACCAATCAAAACATATAGTTACAAAATAAATAAGATATGGAAATAGTCGGCAAAAAAGGTTGTAACCCATGGTTACCCAAAAAAATCATTGTCTTGTGCATTTGGGGCGTTCAGTTATCGCGAAAAAGAATGCTAAAAAGTCAAACTGATATGTGTAGCTGAAATAGTTTGTACCATATCACAAAAGGAGTAATGTCAAAAAGTAACTCAATTCATTAAACCTCACGATAACTTAGTAAATCGTAAACGTTCTCCTTCATCATAACTAATCATCTACCATAGTAGTTATGCAATCTAGTTAAGCATAGAGACTGATTGATAACTAATTGTTTATCGGTATCCTCGGGAGCAGCCGCTAGTGCATATTATCCTCAGGATTGGACATTGCGCCATAACTAATGGTTAAATTCTGCGTCAATAAACATATACCTGGTATCTATATAAACATAAACATTAGGGAAAATGATTTGAGAGTCCTAAAAATGTGACTAATTATATGTCTAAATAATAAATTATTGGCAAACATTAATACGAATTAAGTGAAATGAATAACAATAAATAATAGTACCTAGAGTTGCGTTGTTTACAGGAAACAGTAAGCAATCGAGGAGGAGGAGGAGGAGTAATATAAAAGCGCAATCGAGGAGGAGTGTAATTGAAATGATGATGATTATTACAGTCGCTCACAGTCCATCCATTGCTACTTATATACCATGTCGACACCAGCCTAACCGCCATCCTAACAAACTCCCCACCTCCACTCCACTGTGTTTTAGGAGATGATGATGAACAGCACAAGAACAAAAAGTGTTTTATCTATTTCTGTTGGTTTAAAATATCTCACAAGGAAATATGTGATTGTAAGAGTCACGTGGATAAAGGTACACGTGATTTGGGAGTGGAGTGGAGTGTTGCATAAGTAGTGGATTATTTATTTATTTATTTATGCTTTTTCGATCTCGAGAAATAAAAGCCACAGGGGCTGTTGCTGCCCACGTAAGCATTCAATGTGAGGGGATTGCCTCTCTTTCAATCTTCGGAAGTGACTTTTGTTCTCTTACTTTTTTGCCAAATAACAAGTTTACCCTTAACCAATTAATTAACACTTCTTTAAAATTTGCAATATTAATTTCAACTAAGGATAATATAGTAAACTTTACCAAACTCCACTACCTATTCACTTTCTATTTTTGGTATGGGACAATAATTTTGGGACAACCGAAAAATGAAAGAGGGACAATAAAATTGGGACGGAGGGAGTAGTATATACAATCACTTAAGTTCAAAAAAAAAAAAAAAAGTATATACAATCACTGGTTTGTTGAAAATACGGATCTTGGTTTGTTATTTTTTGAATAATGTTTGGTTCATTTGGAACCACGTATAGAATATGTCGAGTTTTCAGATAAGTAAGCCGCCACTAGACAATAATGAACACCGTAACGATCTCTTTCTACCGGGTTCCGTGAGATTTTTGGGTTTAAAGAAGATTGAAACATGAATAACCGTAGCAATGGCCTCCATAAAAAACGCTAGTTCACTACTAACTTCATCTTCATCATTCGAGGATGGAAAAAAAAAATAGATGACATTTGTTTGAGATAAAATGTGTAAAATGTATAAGAAATAATGTGTTTGAAAGTGAGTATAAAAATGAAAAATTAATGAAAAGGTCGCTCAAGCGACCACTCACCCAAATTTGTCTCGACTGACCGATATCTCCCGGCCTAGTGTAATAGGCGACGACCGACCCAGTCGGTCTTATTACAACTACTCTTACAACTGTTAGACCCGTTTTCCGGGTATTGGGACCCCACCTTAGATGAAGTTGACTCGAGCCTAAGTATGTTTGACTAAGAGTATGTGGATGTCTAAGGGCAAATGGTTATAGTGTTAAGTGTTAGTCTGTTATAGCCTAGATGCGGCGCATCCAAGAAGTTACATGCGGCGTATGGTAGAATGGAAAGTAGAACTGACTTGTTATAGTCCATGCGCCGTATTGGAGAAAGAGATACGGCGTATATAAGGGGTAGCATGGATGCGGCGTATCTATGCAGATAGATACGGCGCATCGACCTTAAATAAGCAAAATTGACAGAATCGCCCTTGTAGCTAGAAACTTCCCCATTTATCTATAAGTTTTCACACTCTCCTGTAAAAGAGAGTGTGTTTTCTGTGGGTGTCGAACCAAAAGAGAAAGAGAGGGAAAGATGATGAGATGATGATGGTTTAATAGTGTAAGATCCTACAAAAAATCCGTCATGATAATCTTTGTTAATTAATAATACCTTTGACTTATCATTTAACAAAGCCCATTTTTATGGGGAAATTTAAACTTTTCTTTAATATACTATACTCACGACCAACACAAGATTTGGATAAGCCTACATATTTTATATGAACTATTTTCACTTTATTATTTTTATATTTTACATTATACGTAATACAAATATTTAAACCCTATTAGATTTTATTAACGTATATGCTTTCCGTTAAACTATTTTTCATGTCTAATATTATTAATTGAAGTATATTAATAAACTTTGATATTTTTATAAACGTTATATTTTTACGTTACTCGATTTTAAGTTTTGTTACTTAAGGACTTAACGTTAGTAATTACCGGAATCAAACTATATCATAAACTAATTTTATATATGCGGATAGCTACTATTTCCTACAAGGTTTGGCAAAAACATGCAATATTTAGCTAACATATGCTACAATGTAGACGTGTACATTTTTAAACCATGCATGCAATCTTTCTAATTAAACATTTACGTGCACTATTTCTTGTCATACAAAGATATCTAACGTGTAACATAAAATAACTATTCGAACGTGTAGTATCTTTAAACCATAAAATACAACAAACAAGAATAAGAACATGTGTGTATATTTTATATATGAACGTGTAAGCAGTATAGATATAAGAACGTGTAGGTAAAATCTCCATATATATGTGTAAGTAAATTTCACCATACAAGGTTATATATAACGTGTCCTATTTTGTTTCCAATACATGCTATAACCAACCCACATAAGAACGTGTCCCATCTTATTACCAAGCATGCATTGCAACATACTAATATATACACTCCCTCCTTCACGTAACCACTCACACACATATACAAACTTCTTTCTTTTTCCTTTATGGCGCTCGTACAAATGCACCTCCGTTAGTTTTGGTTCCTATCGTGTAAAGAAGAGAAGAAGGAAGGAGAACAGGAGGGCGTAGGAGACTATCTTTACAAGTTCTAAGACGTTTGGCGTTGTACGTGACGGATGGAAGGTCTTGGAACCATTGGTGTTACCTCGGAATTATTTACACGTTCATCCCGTCGTTATTCGTCTCCTTTCCACTGTTGGTGGTGTTGTAAGTCACACTTGATCTTTCATCTATTCCTTCTTTTATCTAAAATCATTTCATATATCGCACCGGTTCACTTCGATCATGTAGTTGCATCGTTCCAATTCCTTTTGCGTTTTCTTTAATCCATAACATACACAGAATGACCACCCAATCCTTTGGGATGGTTAGTGAATAAAAACACGTACCTCACAGTCACACGTACCATTTTATATAAATATCAAACGTGCAAGTGTTTCCTTTAATATTGTTTTTGGTTATTAAGAATTGAAGTACATACTCAGCCCCCACTACTCGTAGCACACATTACCTTGACATAGAAACAGGCTACTAAAACAAGTCTAATAGATTGCATAATAAAAGAGAGCTAGCTTGTTAATCATTACTTGTTACTGGTGCAACATGATTGTTAGCAAATCATTTTTATACATAAGTTAGTCATGAAACCACATACCAATATAAGTTATACATATAAACTGTTAACACCTAAGGTTCATTAGCTTTAATCCCGTAAAAACAAATACTTACACTAAACCTAGTAAACTTTAGATTCGAACCTATATTTTTTTTTTTTTTTTTTTTTTTTTTGAACTAACGAGTTACTATAAACCACTTAGTCACAAGACCTTACGGACCTTTTACAAATCTCATTTCAAATGCTATAAAGAACTCGTTTTACTAAACTTGTATCGAGTGGAATATTAGAAAGGCTCAATAAGCATTATCAAATGAACCATTCGTTAAACCCACTGGAACTATATTTTTTTTAAAAATCCGTTCATGAGTCCAAGACAAACCCAATAAGCTTTTAAACCCAACTAGCCATTTAAATGTTAACGAGCCTTAAACTTTTTCTTTAAAAAGCCCATTAAGCCAAAATAAACTATTCTCTGAAATAATCAATTGAAATAAGTTAAAATAAACTTAATAAAGTTATAGAAACTTTCAGAATATTTTTTCCCGTCATTTTTATGCAAAAAGGACTAAAAATGTAACGCGAGTTAACCGGAAGGACCAAAACTGTCAAACAGTGTAACCCTTGGACTGAAACTGCTAAAACAGATTATAAAGGACTTAAAATGACATACCTTTGGACTTCAAAGCCTTATATGGACATATGGACAAATTTTGTACTAATATGAACTTTGGACTGAACCGAGGACTAACGACGTAACGCGATCGCAGTTAGACTAAAAAGTATAAAATCTGAAAAGAACAAGGACCTATTTAACTTTACTTGACATTCTTAGTTTATTTTCATTTTACACCCTTCATTTCATATGCATGTTTCATTTTAGTATGCATTATTTAAGGTTTCGCTATTAGGAATATTAGCAACTTCACTTGCATATTGTTTCATCATATTTCGAGAAAGTAATATTTTGGGTCGTTTGAGATAAGAACCGAGATAATATTATAGATATATTATATTTTTAACTTGAGGCATTTTAGGCATATCACACACTCACATCACCGATCAAATCGTTATACGATTTATCCTTTCCACATTCGTTATTAGTCATAAGTTAGACTCTTAGACTTCGCTTATACTCAGGTCTCGTATTGAAGAAGTTTTCGTGATCGTTACTTACTCTTATAATTTCGTCTTGCCGGATACGCTCCAGGTGAGTCGTGGCCCCTACTTTTCACACTTGTTTTAATAACTCTTTTGGGGGAGATACATGCTTTAACTGTTTTATATTACTTGAAATATCTTATGATTTACTTAAAATCATCAACTATGCTCTACATGCTTGAATTATACTTGAAATGAATACATGCTCATTATATGTGCAAATTATCTGCTTACCTTAAACACGGAACTTGGAAGATAACATTGTAAGCCACTTGATGACACTGAAACTTATTGTATGCATTCATGTGACAAATGAATGTACTGCTACTTTAACATGATATTTCTACATTTCACTATAAATAATTGCCAATACTAAAATTACGCATGATTCACCTATATTGCCTAAGCACACTTTATTGCCGAAAGTCCCTTTATCATGAGCCATTAATCACTGCGGTGAGCGCGAATATAGTGAACAGCTTCGAAACCTGTTAGAGGCTGACGACCTATCCCACTAAATACTGTGACGGAATGCCTATATGGTTAGTCGTATTTAGTCGCGATGCACTATATTTGAGAAAAATAGGAATTGGCAAGTACCTATTAACACGAGGGCCATAAAAACCCATCAGTGACCCTGGTGGGACACCGCCGTATTACGGTACTCTGTTAACGTTTTGCGTGTCATGAGGCTTAGGGCAATATAACTTTATGAATATATGAATGTTTCATATATATCCTAGGATACAGCTGTATTTAGAAGACCACCACTTTACACTGATAGACTTCAGATTCTAGATTATCATTTCCACTATGTGATATAATTACGAATTCCGTACTTGAACTTTAACAGTTACCATATGTGACTTAAATGAGAATTTTGCACAAATTAACTCCAAATGCTTGGTATATCATTATAGTTAAAAGATGATACAACAGTTTACATTGAGCATATAACAACGTAGCTCATCTGCATTCATAACTTGAAACTTATGATTTTGAATATCATACATGAATTACTTGTGAATTTTATACAAAACAACTTATTAACTATTTCATAAAGGATTACTATTTATTTCAACAATCACTATACACCTTTCAAAGGGAAATATTTTCTATCAAACTCCACGAACTCACCAACCATTGTGTTGACATTTTTAGCATGTTTATCTCAGGTAATTAACGGAGCAGGACAAGACACGGAACGGGCATCTTTTACTCTGATAACTTAAAAGGTGTAAAATCAAATATGTCATTCTTTCAAAATGGTCACCTCTTTTTATGGGATTTTCAAACCAAATAATTTACCTTTGTATCAAAATACTATTTTTGAATGACATATAGCTTTCAAAACGCCCTTCTCGGGCCGTTTTCTGAGATTAAACTTCGATCCTCACCGTAACACTCAAATTACTTTCCGCTGCCACAAACCAAATTTGGGGGTGTTACAGTTTGGTATCAGAGCCTATGGTTATAGAGAATCAAACGTTTTAAAACATCGAACTATAACCACACTTTCAAAATAAATGATTTTTACACCTTATCATCTTATGCCTTCCGTGTCTGCAGACTGCCGTGCTCAATACATTACCTATTAAGATTATTTTGTACTAATCTTGACATGCTTGATGTTTATTCTTCACACATTACACACTATACTATTTCACACTCAACGTTATATATATATATTCACCAACTATTTCAAGTAATGTATCAACCATCTTTAATTATCTTAATCGCATCTTTATAGACGCATGTGAAGTAAATTTTACTGTACTTCCGGAAAATCCGTGTAGGAATTATTTTGTTGACTAGTATGAATATTAAATCAGAAATTCTTAAGCAGGATGGGTTGCAATGTCTTTATTTGAATGATTGGGATGCCTCTTATCTAAATAAAGAAATTGTAAGGCGCCGAACCATAAATTTATATTTCCTTATTTACATTGTTTGGGACGCCTCTCTATGTAAATAACGAATTATAAATAAGTGGGCTTATTTATATCTGTAAGGGCACTAGTATGAAACTGATAACCATAAAAATTCATCAAACACACAGCGTAACTCTCATTAGAACCTCTAAATAGTGATACGTAGTGTTAGTATAAGAATTCAAAGCAACACTCCTATCGTAATACTGTCTTTACTGTTCTAGCCACTTGCAATAACTATTTTTCACACCAAGACAAACAAGATCTTCCATACCCTAAAAGCCGGGATACAGCAACTTTCTCTACATACACCGAATCTTCATTCAAATATCCCCATGTGAAAACCTGTTATCGACAAAACTCTTGTTTAACAAGTAGGTTACCCGCACAGATTTCTGTAAAATATCTAAATTTAGCAGAATAATGAGTTCTTTTCCGAGTCGTGTTCATAACATAAACATCCAAACACCATATTATTCAAATAAACTTGATGGAAATACTTAAATATTACAAACAATACTGGATTAAAACAGCACATAAACCTAAACCTAAACTTCAAAGGTAGTCCGGATGATCCCAGGTCTGAGAATTGTTGGAATCATAACCATCATCATAAGGATCAAAGCTCGCCAACTTCTCTTCTTCCCATTGAGCTTCCAACCTGCTCAGCTCCCAATCCATGGCAGGAGTCCAACCACCATCACCAACTGCCACATTTTCCTCGAAACTTGGCTGGAAATGATCCAGATGAGGCAAATGTTGTTGTTGCACAACCACCCTTGGTGTAGATGAACTTGATGCACCTTGTTGTAGTTGTGGTTGTTGTTGATGTTGTAGTAGTGGTGGATTTTGTTGCTTTTGCTTTTGTTGTTGTTGTTGTTGTTGATGTTCAACCCTAGCAGCTTCAACGTTCTCTTCCAAGCTCCAACGAACCTTGATGGAAATCTGGTCATCTATTTGATGAACACAAGACCACAGCGATTCGATGACAGCAGCATCCTTACAAGATTCATTATACAAAAACGTGTCAATCACATGCTTCCTACCCTCTGAAATGTCGGTGCACCTAGCATAGTTTTCTCTAAGTCGTCGTTTCAATTGTTTCTTAGCTTCAAACTGCAGAATGACCTTCACAATAGCATTTTGATGATCCACGTCACTACCCTCAGTTTCTGCCTTGATGTACAGTTGAATTTGTTCAGCGGTATGTGGTAACTTACAAGCCATTGATTGTGTGTGTATGGGTAACACAGACATGCCAATGGTATTTATAAGGGTTTGAAAAATATTTTTCAATTATTTTAAGAAATATAGCCATTTGTATTCAAACGGTAAAACTTTCAAAATCTATGTCTATTAAAACTAGCAATTAGCTCTGAGATACGTGGTAAATAAAATAATTACTTTGGTTTTCGCAATTCAACACAAGAGGCAGGAACAAATCGCATTAAACACGCCCCACCATGATTTAAAAATCCTGAACACGCCACATACAAGTAACACTTTCCATACGATTTGACTACACATCCTCTAGGAAATAGTGAACCTCCTAACGTCCTCTCGAAAGCTCTTAGGCATTATACGAAATTTCGATAATCTCGAAACTATCTAGTAACCAAATACGCCATGGAACATGTGTTCAACAATCGCCAAATTAAAATTATCCTTGAAACATTTATTCTCGACCTATTGTCAACAGCAACCCAACACACCCTTGTTTATCATTAATATTTGAACCCAACTCAAATTAAGCTCAAGAACTTAAGGTTTATTTCTAAACTAATCACCTCATACCTGTTTACTTTAAGACATTCACATCACAACCTACCAACATTTTTGTACATTTCAATTAGACACTTACCAATAAATCATGTGTAACAAATCTTTTCCAATACTCAATCATGTGACAACCAAAGCTCAGCCCGACTATCATATTCTAAAATGGTCTCAACGAAAATCATATAATACCCAAATACTTTGTTTCATTTAAGTTCTCAACAATCTCAACAAACTCAAACGAAACCCTGTCTAGTTATTTGGTCATATTTCATCTTTGTGGACTCAACTACAACCAAAACAAACCAACTTTCGTATTTCTCTTTTGCCCCCAACAACGATTAACAACCCTAAGAAACAAATGATCTTACAGCATATTTATTTCCCTCCTTGCTTTCACACTTAGCTAACAACTTGAATACTTTGAAAACTAAACTCAAGCAAGACACGGTTTTATATAAAGCAAACCAATTTTGTGTTATCATTTAAGACTTTATCTAACAAGTTTTTCTTTACAAAAACTAAATTTCAACAACTATTTTTACAAGTTCTCATTCGAAACCATCGTTGTTAAAATCTATTATTACAAACTCTTTGTGTAACGAATAGGTTACCCCATGAATTTGCGATTTCCAAAAATCATGAGTCATGTTTATTTTTCAAACCACGATAGACTAACAATTTTCATTCCAAAAACAAGATCTCGAGGCAAAATAATTTATAAAACTCACTTTTAGCCAACCTCAATCAAATCTACGCTGATTACCCATTACTCACTACTCTATTATACAAAGTCGAGAAAAGTACGAAACTAGAAACCATAAGAATTCACAACAATCTATGGAAAACACAAATAACATAAACTTTATTTGAAACCACGGAAGTTAATACATAGCGAAATGATTAACATCGGAAGTGCTAACAGTACAATAAACACAATATAAGGCATACAATCTTCAATCGGTTGACCCACCATAGAAACGACAACCCCCACCAACCCAACGATAGCAAGAGCCACCATAGGATGAAGCACTTTAATTATTCTGCATTATAAACATAACAAAATAGGAAAAGTTATGCCGAGGTTTATAACCAAACATAAACGAGATTTTATTCATTAAAAGTTATATCGACATACAACAAAACTACTTTATGACCACACTAGCCGAGATCCTCACCCCAAAATCTTATCCACATTGATCGCTAAAACCGTGAGAGGTACGATAAACACCAAGGATGCGACGTAATAATCGGAGTTTTCATCAGGGAAGAAAGCTAAATATATGGCGACAAGGACAATGTATACGGTGGCTGCAAGGATGACGATCGACGGCATGATGAAATCTTTCGGAGGTGATGGAGATAAAGGAAAGGGATGGGGCGGAAAAGTGAAAAAGGAAAAAGAGTGGATAAGATTAAATAGGGAATATAAGTGGAGAAAATACCCGTTATTTTACTATTCACGATCATTAAAATTTCAAATCACTACCACTAAAAATCTTCTAGTCTCAACCATCGAAACCCTAAACATTTAGTGTTAAATACTTCCTACTCTCGGCCGTTACTTTCACTACTCGTAGCCCATAAATCGAATTATTGATCAAACATTCAAATTTATTCAGTCTAGTATTAATAAATCTAGTTGAAATCTCGCCGCTGGATAGTCAAATAACAAATCTCTCGACAATATTTTCTATGAACTCTCACCTCAGAACGCCACATTTTTCAACACCTATCACGGACTGAACTTCGGGACGAAGTTCAAAATTGAGGGGTAGATACTGTAAGATCCTACAAAAATCCGTCATGATAATCTTTGTTAATTAATAATACCTTTGACTTATCATTTAACAAAGCCCATTTTTATGGAGAAATTTAAATTTTTCTTTAATATACTATACTCACGACCAACACAAGATTTGGATAAGCCTACATATTTTGTATGAACTATTTTCACTTTATTATTTTTATATTTTACATTATACGTAATACAAATATTTAAACCCTATTAGATTTTATTAACGTATATGCTTTCCGTTAAACTATTTTTCATGTCTAATATTATTAATTGAAGTATATTAATAAACTTTGATATTTTTATAAACGTTATATTTTTACGTTACTCGATTTTAAGTTTTGTTACTTAAGGACTTAACGTTAGTAATTACCGGAATCAAACTATATCATAAACTAATTTTATATATGCGGATAGCTACTATTTCCTACAAGGTTTGGCAAAAACATGCAATATTTAGCTAACATATGCTACAATGTAGACGTGTACATTTTTAAACCATGCATGCAATCTTTCTAATTAAACATTTACGTGCACTATTTCTTGTCATACAAAGATATCTAACGTGTAACATAAAATAACTATTCGAACGTGTAGTATCTTTAAACCATAAAATACAACAAACAAGAATAAGAACGTGTGTGTATATTTTATATATGAACGTGTAAGCAGTATAGATATAAGAACGTGTAGGTAAAATCTCCATTATATGTGTAAGTAAATTTCACCATACAAGGTTATATATAACGTGTCCTATTTTGTTTCCAATACATGCTATAACCAACCCACATAAGAACGTGTCCCATCTTATTACCAAGCATGCATTGCAACATATTAATATATACACTCCCTCCTTCACGTAACCACTCACACACATATACAAACTTCTTTCTTTTTCCTTTATGGCGCTCGTACAAATGCACCTCCGTTAGTTTTGGTTCCTATCGTGTAAAGAAGAGAAGAAGGAAGGAGAACAGGAGGGCGTAGGAGACTATCTTTACAAGTTCTAAGACGTTTGGCGTTGTACGTGACGGATGGAAGGTCTTGGAACCATTGGTGTTACCTCGGAATTATTTACACGTTCATCCCGTCGTTATTCGTCTCCTTTCCACTGTTGGTGGTGTTGTAAGTCACACTTGATCTTTCATCTATTCCTTCTTTTATCTAAAATCATTTCATATATCGCACCGGTTCACTTCGATCATGTAGTTGCATCGTTCCAATTCCTTTTGCGTTTTCTTTAATCCATAACATACACAGAATGACCACCCAATCCTTTGGGATGGCTAGTGAATAAAAACACGTACCTCACAGTCACACGTACCATTTTATATAAATATCAAACGTGCAAGTGTTTCCTTTAATATTGTTTTTGGTTATTAAGAATTGAAGTACATACTCAGCCCCCACTACTCGTAGCACACATTACCTTGACATAGAAACAGGCTACTAAAACAAGTCTAATAGATTGCATAATAAAAGAGAGCTAGCTTGTTAATCATTACTTGTTACTGGTGCAACATGATTGTTAGCAAATCATTTTTATACATAAGTTAGTCATGAAACCACATACCAATATAAGTTATACATATAAACTGTTAACACCTAAGGTTCATTAGCTTTAATCCCGTAAAAACAAATACTTACACTAAACCTAGTAAACTTTAGATTCGAACCTATATTTTTTTTTTTTTTTTTTTTTTTTGAACTAACGAGTTACTATAAACCACTTAGTCACAAGACCTTACGGACCTTTTACAAATCTCATTTCAAATGCTATAAAGAACTCGTTTTACTAAACTTGTATCGAGTGGAATATTAGAAAGGCTCAATAAGCATTATCAAATGAACCATTCGTTAAACCCACTGGAACTATATTTTTTTTAAAAATCCGTTCATGAGTCCAAGACAAACCCAATAAGCTTTTAAACCCAACTAGCCATTTAAATGTTAACGAGCCTTAAACTTTTTCTTTAAAAAGCCCATTAAGCCAAAATAAACTATTCTCTGAAATAATCAATTGAAATAAGTTAAAATAAACTTAATAAAGTTATAGAAACTTTCAGAATATTTTTCCCGTCATTTTTATGCAAAAAGGACTAAAAATGTAACGCGAGTTAACCGGAAGGACCAAAACTGTCAAACAGTGTAACCCTTGGACTGAAACTGCTAAAACAGATTATAAAGGACTTAAAATGACATACCTTTGGACTTCAAAGCCTTATATGGACATATGGACAAATTTTGTACTAATATGAACTTTGGACTGAACCGAGGACTAACGACGTAACGCGATCGCAGTTAGACTAAAAAGTATAAAATCTGAAAAGAACAAGGACCTATTTAACTTTACTTGACATTCTTAGTTTATTTTTTTTTTACACCCTTCATTTCATATGCATGTTTCATTTTAGTATGCATTATTTAAGGTTTCGCTATTAGGAATATTAGCAACTTCACTTGCATATTGTTTCATCATATTTCGAGAAAGTAATATTTTGGGTCGTTTGAGATAAGAACCGAGATAATATTATAGATATATTATATTTTTAACTTGAGGCATTTTAGGCATATCACACACTCACATCACCGATCAAATCGTTATACGATTTATCCTTTCCACATTCGTTATTAGTCATAAGTTAGACTCTTAGACTTCGCTTATACTCAGGTCTCGTATTGAAGAAGTTTTCGTGAACGTTACTTACTCTTATAATTTCGTCTTGCCGGATACGCTCCAGGTGAGTCGTGGCCCCTACTTTTCACACTTGTTTTAATAACTCTTTTGGGGGAGATACATGCTTTAACTGTTTTATATTACTTGAAATATCTTATGATTTACTTAAAATCATCAACTATGCTCTACATGCTTGAATTATACTTGAAATGAATACATGCTCATTATATGTGCAAATTATCTGCTTACCTTAAACACGGAACTTGGAAGATAACATTGTAAGCCACTTGATGACACTGAAACTTATTGTATGCATTCGTGTGACAAATGAATGTACTGCTACTTTAACATGATATTTCTACATTTCACTATAAATAATTGCCAATACTAAAATTACGCATGATTCACCTATATTGCCTAAGCACACTTTATTGCCGAAAGTCCCTTTATCATGAGCCATTAATCACTGCGGTGAGCGCGAATATAGTGAACAGCTTCGAAACCTGTTAGAGGCTGACGACCTATCCCACTAAATACTGTGACGGAATGCCTATATGGTTAGTCGTATTTAGTCGCGATGCACTATATTTGAGAAAAATAGGAATTGGCAAGTACCTATTAACACGAGGGCCATAAAAACCCATCAGTGACCCTGGTGGGACACCGCCGTATTATGGTACTCTGTTAACGTTTTGCGTGTCATGAGGCTTAGGGCAATATAACTTTATGAATATATGAATGTTTCATATATATCCTAGGATACAGCTGTATTTAGAAGACCACCACTTTACACTGATAGACTTCAGATTCTAGATTATCATTTCCACTATGTGATATAATTATGAATTCCGTACTTGAACTTTAACAGTTACCATATGTGACTTAAATGAGAATTTTGCACAAATTAACTCCAAATGCTTGGTATATCATTATAGTTAAAAGATGATACAACAGTTTACATTGAGCATATAACAACGTAGCTCATCTGCATTCATAACTTGAAACTTATGATTTTGAATATCATACATGAATTACTTGTGAATTTTATACAAAACAACTTATTAACTATTTCATAAAGGATTACTATTTATTTCAACAATCACTATACACCTTTTAAAGGGAAATATTTTCTATCAAACTCCACGAACTCACCAACCATTGTGTTGACATTTTTAGCATGTTTATCTCAGGTAATTAACGGAGCAGGACAAGACACGGAACGGGCATCTTTTACTCTGATAACTTAAAAGGTGTAAAATCAAATATGTCATTCTTTCAAAATGGTCACCTCTTTTTATGGGATTTTCAAACCAAATAATTTACCTTTGTATCAAAATACTATTTTTGAATGACATATAGCTTTCAAAACGCCCTTCTCGGGCCGTTTTCTGAGATTAAACTTCGATCCTCACCGTAACACTCAAATTACTTTCCGCTGCCACAAACCAAATTTGGGGGTGTTACAAATAGTGATAATTCAAGGGTTAAGCCTATAGCTTGTTCCTAGCATGTTTATCAAGTAAGTAATGATGCTTAATTAGTGTTAATTTATGAATTAAGGAATTAGGGTTTGTGAACCCTAACTTGGGATTAAAGAGTAAATGGTGTTTTAAGATAATTAAGAGGTAATGATGATTATGTGATGAGTTTATAAGGGGTTTAAGTTAGTAAATGATGGGATTGAGTATCATATAATCAATATATGATTATATGATGATTAGAAGTGTTTAGAGGTTAGTTATGGTTGTATTAACCATGTTTATAGTTAATGATTATGTATTATATGTTATGTACGATTATGTGTTTTAGGATGCTTATGAGGATGATGATGATGTTGATGATATAGATGATGATGATATTAATTATGTGCTTAGCGTGGAGCTAAGGTAAGTAACTCTCCCTAAAACATGTGTTATATGTGTTATTATCATGTATGTATTGTGGTTGTATAAGTGTATAAGAGATGGGTTAGTATGATTGTAAGCTAAGGATGGATGGCTAGTGACCTTGGATAGGAGTATGTTAGTTATCGGCTTTGGTTTAGCTAAGATATGTTGTTGGTTATGGTTGTGATGAATGAATGTGGTTATGTTATGAAGTTGTGAATGATATGAGTGATATGTGGTAGTTTAGAGGCTTTTATGCGATTATGACGCTTATGTGAGAAAATGTGTATGATATATGTTTTATGACGGGTTACTTACTAAGCGTAAGCTTATTCTTTTAGTTGTTAATGTTTTTGTAGGCTTAAGTGCGGCGGAATGGAAGGCTTGGATTGTAGCATGAGAATTGGGAATGAATTTGGAAGATAACAAGCATTAGGAGTTAGGTAGAATACCGAGCTCGAGTCAAAGTTGTACCCCGAGAGTCTATTTTATGAGTCGTATAAAGTGTGTCAAAGTCGGGTAACGGTTTGTGAGTCTAACGAGTTGTCAAATGTGTTTTAAGTATTTTTGGTAAATGTTTAAGGGGCGTTTGGATTTAAGTGTGTTTGTACCCATTTTGGGTTGTAAACGGGTCAATTGCCGTGTATTACAGTTTGTTATGATTTTGAATGTAAAGTGAGCGTTTTGATACAAGTTACAGTGTTGTATTGAGTTGTGGGTGAGTATTTGGGTTTATGCAGGTCTTTCTGCTGATGTTCTGTGTCGGATGGGTAGATACGGCGTATCTAATATATTAGATGCGGCGTATCAGAAAGGAGATGTGGCGTATCACTTCAGGTTGATACGGCGTATGGCCTCTCAGCCTTGATGCGGCGTATCCCTCAAAAGGATACGGCGTATCATGTAATATGGCGTATCTCTTTTTGAGATACGGCGCATCTATCAACAGTTTTGGTAATTTTCTAAATGTTGTACAAAACAAACCGTAAGTCGTTGGTGGTTGTACCACCTACCGTTTTAAAGGTAATTGAGTCTAGTATCTTTTAAAAGTGGTTTCATGGGTTGATTTATAATGTAACATCGCCAGTTTGTAAAAGAGTAACGAAAGGTCCATTAAAGTTAAGTCGTTTCCGCAAAAAGTTTTAAATTTCAGTCTAAACGGGTACGGGGTGTTACAACAACGGCTAAGCCCACACTGCCTCCAAAATGTCTCGTCATTGTTTACTCTCTTTGTCTTAAAATAATTGTTGATCGACAAAAAACATGCAGTTTAAGAAAAAAATCATAATTACAGTTTTATCTTTCTTGCTATATTTACAACGACATTTTTACACTTAACTAATTAATTTATAATTTTTTAAAAGTTTGTAATAATAACCTTAAATGAGAGTAATATGGTAAACTTGATCTAAATTATTTATATATCTTTGGAAGTGGACAATTAATTTGTAAGAACACAAAAAGAAAATGTGGACAACAAATTTGGGAGGGGGTAATACAATTACGGACTAAAGTTCCGTTAATTTTACTGTTCATTATAATTAGACTAGGATTAGACGGAGCCACGGAGAAAAAAGTTACAGCCCGTAATTATAGTGAATATATGTACCGTAATAATGGGGATGTGAGTAGTTTTAGGAACCAATAACCATGACGGATAACTCCATGGCACCTGGTGCTCTTACAATAATAAAGAACCAATAACCATGACCCAAAACTCTGCAACAAAAACGCAGCGCACAAACTTGCTGCTAACACACACATCGAAGCGACCAGACCCACACAACCACACACATAGAAGAAAACAAGGTTAGTCCAGTAATTGATGCATAGTCAAAATAAACATCACTTTTTATTAACAGATACATACAGAATTACATGATACAACATTACAACCCTAGTTTTCTTGTAGTTTTAGATAGATATACATCAAATTTGGCCATGTTAACATGGCACAAAGCAACATTGTTGACCACATTTATGTTCTATATCAAGAATTTGCAAATGAAGTTTAGCTACAAGAAATACATAAATAGATTAGCAAAATGGGTTGGTCTCGGGCTTGTGTCAAAACGGGTAATCTTAAAACACAGTTCCAAGCAGTTGGAGCCTTGTTTGGACTACCTGTCAACACTTTTTGACCAACTATCAACATGTTTGATCAAGTCGACCAGGCGCCCATTTTCACTCTAGCTACGTTTTCGAGAATTTACCTATTTGAGCCGCTGAAGATAATCTACGACCAAAATCAACCAATGCTTGGGCAAATGGGTCAAAATTGACAACTCTTACAGATAGGGAAGCACAAACAGCTAGAGAGATCGATTGTGTTCTAATTTCCAGTCAAATTCCAAGTCACTGCAATCAATTGAACCTTTTACTTTCTCAAGTGCTGCATTTCTGTGCTGCAACAAATGAAGCCCTCCCTCCTCCTCTGGTTTCTTTTTACGCGACGTCTTACGCGATACATTCTTCCATTTATACTCAAACTTGCATGCTGCAACAAAAAAATCACAGGCATTAGCACAACTATGTGATTGGTCATCGAGAGTATCTCCATGTTCAAAATAAAATCAAACATAATATGGACAAGTTATTGTGAATAAATCATTGGCTAAGGTGAGAATAACTCTTATTTTTATTCAACCGACAGAATGTAAACTAAAATGGCTGATTTTTAACCAATGTGAGTGTGCAGATCCGATATCCCTAATGGATAGCCAAAGTGGCTTTTGTCGTGTATTCCCAACTACCAGACGCTAAAATTCATGCTTACAACCGCCAGCTCTTTGAACTAACAAAACACAGTGAAGTTGGTTTTTAAACCCACTAAAAACGACCAAATTGTACGTGTCATGTTAGCCACACTACATATGCAAGTACGCGACCCCCTTAAGTTTTTGGACTGGCTGTAGATGGTGTGGGGACAATAGATTACATGTATGCGGCTATGCGCCCATCCTTACATTCGACATAACTGGTGCTACAAAGAGAATCTTGATTCCTCTGCACAAGATAACTAAAGAGTGTAAAAGAAATGTTTACCTTCACTTTTACTCTCAAAACCATGAATGATGCAAGCACAAATCCATGGTCTTCCAGCTTGTGACGCTTTTGCACCACCCTTTAATTCACCATTATGTTGTTTCAAGCTGCAATAGGACATGAAATAAAGCAACATAAATCTAACCAAAAAAAAAAAAAAAAACATCTTCTACATGGAAATTTACATTCATGTCGGAACTCAAAGAAAAAGGAGAAAACCAATAATAAAACCGACCATCTTAAACTAAAAATGGAGCAATAATCATGTTTATTGCTTCAATGATAATTAAGGCACTTCGAGTAAGAAATCGGTTACAAGTTCTCACCATATGAAAACATAAACAGACATGTGATTATGGGTGTGTTTGGTAAACCGTAGCAGTGAGCAGTAGCAGTGAGCTCTGAGCAGTAGCCACAGCTCACCGCTCACAGCTTCTTAAAGAAGTATTGGAAAAATGAGCATTCCTAAAAAATAGCAAAGCTCACCGCTCCTTTGCCAAACGAACAATATAAATCAAAAAGCTCATTGCTCACCACTCATCGCCCCAAAAACCTCCGCGCCAAACATAGCCATATCAGTAAGAAAGAATTGCTCATCCTAAAGATGGCAAATCAAGCAAATTGGGTAATCGTTCAAAACGGTAATTTAGGTGCATGTTGTGTTTGACAAAACACCTTTGTCGCAAACTTTCATATTTTCTAATAGATTATCTTGGTTCTAAAAAGAGTAATGCACTCTGTTGCAAAAGGGTCAAAAAGCGCACCACATCACATGTTTTTGAATTTGTTATAACCATCTCCAAGGTGGCCTGGAGTTAAGGTGGCCTGAAGGTCTCAGAAGAGACCCAGGGTCAAACCTCATTGTGTGAACATCTTGGGTGGCTAAACAGGGACTTTCCTCGAGAATACTTTCCTCGAGAATACTGGTTAGGCCGCATATATCAGAGCCAAAAAGGTTTGACTTTCCTCGAGAAGCCTAAACAGGGACTCCTCTTAGTATGATTTTGAATTTGTTATGTCTCACAAATACAATCTAGGTGACTTTCGTCATCTCCTTTATAGTTATAAAAAATTTATCAAAAAGAAATAAAAAAATAGATACATAACATAAACCAAATAGACCGATTCATAAGCAATAGTGACGCAACTTCCCACCTCTACCAAATACTACAATATTTCATACCCCCGTCAATAAAAACTTCAACTTGGTGTATTATTATTTTTTTTTTGAACGGCAACTTCCCATCTGACAATTATTACACAACAAATTATCTCACGTGTCCTAAACATGACTTGAACCCAAAACCATTTGGTTTGGTAGCTTCTCACACAACATGGGGTACCATTCGAACATAAGCCCTTTGGTTCGGTGTACTATTTATCTATATACTACATATAAACAGAAAACACATTTGCATAAAACTTAAAAACTTAAAAACTTCAAAAATGAGTAATGTTGTAGACTAAAATACCCCATACTTATAAAAGGAAATGCAACAACAACAACAACATACCCAATCCCGCCAGAGCGGGGTATGAGGGAGGTAGAATGTAGACGGATCATACCCCTACTCCCAGGATAAACCCGGAATTAGGGAGACCGCTTCAAGGGACCTTCGGCAGATAAAAGGCAATGCAATTTATTAAATATTTAGATACTTACTTACAAAAACCAATAACTTTTTCACTCTCACTTGCTTCACGCCAATATATAATTAAAAGAAATTGCACACACAAATTAACTTTACTATACACCATCTTCGCTATACGCGGCTAATTGTCTAGCTTATATATAAGCATTCACGGCTTTCACTAAAGGTCACTGGAACACGTGCCCATTGCCCGGTACGTGGTGCACAGGTCAGTCAGCACCCTTTTCAGTTTTCACCCAAAAGTGGTGCCGAATTAACCATTTTGGAGCATAACTGATAAGGATAATGTAACATCATCATTTACTAAATCATAAGCTAATTAATTTCAGATAAACCCAACAATTTCTGTAGACAAAATAGTAGTACTTAATATATACCGTCGCGAGAAATTGTTGGTAACGCCAACGTACGTTTTGATGGGAGGATTGGTTGAGAGGATGAGATATACTGACCAATTCTTTGAAATTGGAAGTTTGGTCGCTGTTGGTGGTGATTTTGGTAAATGGATCGCTGATGATGGTTTCACGGATCGGAAAGTGGTTGACAATAACCTCGTCATTTTGTTTTCCTGTCGAGTCGGGTATTTCTTTTTTCTTTTTCTTTATTTTATATTTGAGTTTATTAAAATAATAACAATTGCCAAGTTATTATATATATATTCTAAAACCCAACTTTGTGTGGGTTCCAAAGAGGTGGCTTCACGGGGTGATTATACCCTTAATCTTGCGTCCTATTGGTTTGTAACCTTTAAATATGTGTGTTGTCAACTTCCCATTGGCTAATGGCACTAATTACAAGTTCCCTTAGTAACAGTACATGCACCTTAGTAACAGTGCATGCACTGTTAACACATAGTATGTGGCAGTATTCATTAATTGTAATATTAACCAAATATTAACAAGTGTACATTACCTGACAACATTTGCATTGTCTCACCCAAAAAAAAAATTGACTAGAAAAAAATTACACAACAACAACAAAAAAAAAATACAGATCAGAAAAGAAAAAAAATAATAATAATAACAACAAAATATCTAATCATTATTACAACAAAACTGATACAACAAGTTTATCTCCAAGACTAGCAGATTCCGATGACGCCAACTGAGATTGCGGCGACGCAGCAGTGGCAGCTATATCTGTTTACAAACCCGAGACCAAGTCAAACTCAACAACAACATCAATAACATTAAAAGAAACAATAAAACATCAAGAATATCACACCGAGTCAACTGAATTGACTCGGTGGTTGACTGAGTCAACTGTGAGCCGCGACCAAGCAAAAGATCCACACGAGTTTAGATTTTTTAAACCATTTTTATTAATAAAATTTATTTAAAATTCGGATTGAATAAAATTAAAAATTAGGATTTGGTAAAAAGTTTATTAAAAACAAAAAAAAAAACAGGCGCGTGGTTGATTTTTTTACCATGGGAAAATGGTGGCCAGGGCTGTGGTAGCTCTCGGTGGTGGTGGCAGCGAGCTGGGGTGGCGCGTGGCGGTATACGGTGGTCATTAGCGGCGAGTGGGTGGTAGAAATAAAGTCCGGGTGGCCCGATCTATATTTTGAAACAAGAAAAAGAGTGGCCGGAATTTTGGCCGGAATATTTTCCGTTGGCCGGTAGCTGTTGTGGTCGGATGGGGAAGAAAGAGGGAGGGGAGAGGGAGAAAAGTTAGTAGTGTGTGTGTGCGTGTAACAAATGAGATTTAATAAAAAAATTGTTGTTTTATATTTTTAGGAGGGGCCAAACGTGGGCAAAACCAAACTCAAGGCTGAAAATAAAACATAGGTCGGAGGGGTGAAACTGCCAACTAGGCTAAACTTTGAGTAAAAGCACTCCGAGACACATTTGACGTAACAAACGGACTCGAAAAATTATGAAACTTGCCCAATTGTTTTCAAAACAATTTCTCCAATAAAAACGAATATAAACACGCATAACTTAACTATTGCACAATGTTAAAAAATAAAATAATAAACAACTATAATTAAGCACAAATTTCTTTTATGCATAAAATAAAATTAAAGAAAAAAATGTCCCCGCAGCAATGCTTCAGTGTTAGCCTCATGTTTTAGCGATGCAACTTTAGACATGCTTTCATTAAGATGTGTTTGATGACACCATCTAACAAGTAATGAACAGTGCATAACAGTAGCTGCTACAGTAAAAACCAGTTTGTAATAGTGCATGTACTGTAGCTAAGGATTTTACGATTTTAGTCCCTCAGTTTAGCTATAAATTGCACCGTTAGTCCCCCGTTAGCGATCTTTTGCAAATTTAGTCCCTAAAAAAAAAAAAAAAAAAAAAAAAAAAAAAAAAAAAAAATTGATCGTTCTATTTCGAGTTTGAATTAAACACAATATTCCCGCAGCAACGCGCGGGTGCACCAGCTCGTGTTTTGCTATTCATCTACGGTAAAATGGACTTTATTTGTAAACGGAAATAAAAATGAAACGAAGATTAGCACGTTATGTTATTAAGTGGTCTAGCATTTCAATGTGAGGTCACGAGTTCGAAACCAGCTGTTGCCGTCTTCTTTTTTTTAATAAATGTTGCATAGAAATTGAATACAAACACTGACAAGCTCAACTGATAAATGTCTACTTTTTTAATATATGTTGCAAACGCTAACAAGCCCAACTGATAAATGGTTCGGCATTATGGTCGTTAGATCACGGGTTAGGCTAAAGTGAGTGGTGGTGACCAGCTCACTATCTACATCAGCGTTACATCAGTTTTCTCTCTTTTCTCATTTACCTTTTCTCCTCACCTTTCACTCATTTTGATCATTTTTCACTCACCTTTCATTAAAATACACACTTTATATAAATATACCCAATATCCCACACACACTCACAAAACAAATAAAAAACATTTACCTTTTGAAAATGGGCCCCACGTTTTTTGCACCTCACTTTGGTGAGTCGGTCACCAAACTTATGTAATTTAAGTGTGACATCTCACTTCCGTTTTGGTGGTCACCATCCACTGGGCACTAATGATGAGCCGGTCACCACCACTCCGGATGGCCTTAGAAACCGTTTTACAAATCTTAATTCTAAAATTGATATTTAAAAGTTATCAAATGTTTTATCTTTGACTTTTTGTATTAATAATTTATGCTTAAAGATCCACCGTTACATCGGTTTATACACTTCTCGAAGTTAAGATTTTACTAAAAAAAAAGGTTGTTTAAGATGAAAACTCCGCCGTAGAGCACGAGTTAGTTCTTCTCGTTTATGTCATTAGCCAAATTTCACCAGATTCATGAGAGATAAGTTGGAACATTAATTCTCCACTTTAGTGACGAACTATGTTAACGTTTTTCCTTTATTTGTTTCACGTGGTTATGTAACCACCCATAAATTTTCACTTGTACTAAACTAATACACATCTTAAATAAAGAATACTTATCCATTTCCTACATCTATTTTTTTTTAAGATTAAACGCTATCAGTTTATCTGATCACAACAACAAATTAATGTGACGTAACTCACATTCCTAATAAACATGCTCACCGACACCAACGTGCCTTATATTTATAAACATTCTTTATATGTCAAGTATAAAAGTTTTCAACTTCTATTTACCACTTTACGTTAATTCGTTAACGTACAACTACTTAACGTACAAACTAAACGTTTGCCATCTATTAGAGTTTTAACAAAACCCTAATTTATTACAATTATGATTTCATGTAACTGAGCCATAAACCCTAAAGTACAACACTCTAAAGCTAATGTATAAGTCATTAAAGCACGGAAACCTAACTTTACTTTATTTTTCCGTTACAAACCCTAATTTACAATTCTATGATGTTATGTAAATAAAATCACAACCCCTAATTAATATGTACATGATTTTATAAAAATAGAAATGTACAAGTCTTTCTTGCACATGTACAAGTCCTTAATGCATGAAAACTAAAAACTATATTTTTATTACACTAAACTTATCTAAACCTAACTAAACTTAAACTAAAGGCTACAAAACCTAACCAAGGACTCCAACTAAGTTTCTTACATCTTTGAACTACAAGTACAACATGTTAAAGCCTAGGTACAATGAGCTTAAGCTTAAACGACACCCTTGTTCATTTCTAGTTTAATTCGAACCAAAAAGAAACCAAACTAGCCCTAATCTAGTTACAAACAAACCAAAACCCTAACTAAACCTTCACTAGGCTCAAACCAAGATACATCACCATGTTCCATTGATTTTCTTCGAATAAGTCAATTTGATCAAGCTACTATGTGTTCTTATTTTAAACCATTCGACTCACCCTAACCTTGTGGCCAAGAATCGAACAACTTTACACCATGTCACCTTGTCTCCTAAATCCTCCACTCTTGTGGCTATGAAACCGACCAAGTATACATGTTCCCCTTTTTTTTTAAACCATTCGAATCAAGCATATGTGTTCTTCTTTAAAACCTTTTGAACCAACAACCTAAAGCATGGACATCTTGCGAACACCTCACCATGTCCCTTCTAATTCTAACATACTTCTACATGTGGCAAAATACGTTAAATGAAACCCTAATTCATTGGCCTATATAAATCGACATAACCTTCACATTTCTCGTACCCCTTGTTTTCAAACACAAAACACTCCCATAGACACTTACCTACCGATCTTAAGTCCAAATAGAAGTAGAAGGAAGTTGCATTAGAGTCTAGGAGCCTTGGAAGAGTTTTGTTTCACTTTGGAGTCACTTTGGTCGAATTCCATTCTAATCGAGTACCCTTACTGTGGTAAGTCTCCCAACCCTTTTAATCTCTTTTATACATTTATTTAACACATATAAATGATAACAAACAAGTCTTAATTGGAAACCAAGGTCGAAAACCATTTTTCTTTTCTTTTCTGTTTTACTGAGAACAAACAAACACCTTTTAATATGTATATTTGTTATTTCTGAAACCTTAAGCCTTAAGCTACTAAACAAGACATCTAGATAAGCTAGTATATAGGTTAATAAGCCACGAGAATAAGCACATAAGTTTTAAGGTTTAATCTCTATTCCCTTTTCTCTTTTTCTTTCCTGTCGAACACAAACCAAACCCCCCTTTTGAGCCTTACTTTTCAACCTTAAGCTAAGGCTTATAAGCCCAGCCAATAAGCCCTTTTAACAAGCTCCTAGGTGACTTCACAAAGCCCCAAGAACCTGGTCAAAAACTCTATAGGCCTCATTTAAATTCTCTTGTTTTTCCTTGTCGCGAGTACAAAACAAAACACCCTTTTTACACGTTTTGGCTATTCTCTAAACTATAAGCTTTAAACTGCTTAATAAGACTTTTAGATAAGCTAAGTAACCTGTTAATAAGCTACAGAAATAATCCCATAAATTTTTAAGGATCAAATCTTGTTTCTTTTTCTTTTCTTCCTTTATCGAGAACAAGCCAAACGCCTCTCTTTGATGAATTAATTAGCCACCTTAATAAGCTCCCATCAAAGTTTACAAAACCACTGAAACGTTGTCAAAAGATCATAAGGCCTCGTTTATTTTACTTGATTCCTATTGTGACTCGACCTAAAATCTAACGCACCCCTTTTTATTTGTTTTAAACCCATAAGCTAAAAATATAAGCAAATAAGCTGTTAACAACTTGTTTTCAAACTTATTACAACTTATACTAACAAGCCGTAATGAATCACGCCCTTTTCTAAACTTAAAACGCAACAAAAATGAAATAAGGACTACGGGCGTAACAACCAAAATACTTGAGGGTGAAGACTCTAACATTTTGAAACTTGGAGTTTTCTTGGGCCAAAACTGTCAATTTTGATAAACTATATATAATAAGGACTGAAATTATAAATGACTTATAATTAAGGGTATTAAGTGTCATTTTTAAAACTAAAGGGTAGAAACTGCAATTTTATGAAAGATGATGGGTAAAAATTGCAATTTTATGAAAGTTCAAGGGTATAAACCGTCAATACTTGAAACTATAAGTGTAACATTTTATACATGATTACGGAAATACACTTCTAATACGTATCGACTCGGTTTTGATAAAAATTAATATACGGGATATTTCTATTTCGTTAACAATCGATCAAGTCTTAAAAATGAATTACGAATAACATAATTTATCATCCACTAACTTTTGAAGAGACTTCTAGATTATAAAACTTATCATTTGTACTCTTCTCGCTCAACCATACTCGTTAAACTAATTACACACAAAGATTCAACACATAATTACCGACAAAACACATGTTGTACAACTAATATAAACACTACACTTTATTTAATAAAGTCTTGAACATAAACAAACATACTGAGACTTGACATATCCACTTAGGTCGCATGTCGGAGCAGTTTATTCTCAAAACTTGATTAGTTTTCCAACCAGACTACTGTATCACCAAGGTGAGTCATAGCCCCTCTTTTTCTTATTTTGAACTCTTTGGGGGAGATACATGCTCGTTTTACTTATGGATTTTACTCGTTTATCATAAACAATTTACTCAGTTGATGAAACACTCTATTTGTTTATTGAAACTTAATACATGATGAACACAAGTACTTTCCGTATGTTATCCTGATTAATATTGCCTAAGTTATCCACTATTGCCATTAAAAGTCCCTCATATCATGAACCATTAATCACTTGCGAGTGAACGCGAATATTGTGAATAAATCGATTGGATGTTGACAGCCCGTTTGTGTTAGCCGGATAGATAGCCTTTTTTTGCATTACTTTAGGGGGTTTTTTTTTTTTTTTTTTTTTTTTTTTTTTTTTTTTTTTTTTTGTATTCTTATTCTTTTTTCAGTTTGACTTATATGTTAGTTTAGTTTGTTTATTAATTGATTTTAGTTGATGATTATATGGAATATCAGATTGTTTTGGACATGAGAAGATGTAGTAGATAGACTAAGAAAGTGGTTCGAGAGGGGAGTAGGGGTGTTTGGATTAGCTTATTCTCTCGTCCTAAGTGCTCATTCGAATTTGGAAAAGCTTATTAGGTCACTTTTTCTTTTTCTTTTCTTTTATTTTCTTTTTTTTTATTTTTTTTTATTTTTATAATGAGCTTATCATCTTCAACTCATGACTTAGGGGCTGTTTCTTTTTTTTCCTGTTTCTAGTTAGGTCCTGTGTGGATATATGTGTACTGTTTCTAGTTAGGTCCTGTGTGGATATATGTTGTTTCTTTTTTATGCTTAATTGACCATCTTAATACGAGTTTTTTCCCGAACTAGTGTAGGTGGAAAAAATTTATAAAAATTCGAAAAATTTATGAAAATTCGAAAAAATTTATAAAAATTTTAAAAAAATTCGAAAATTTTTAAAAATTCAAAAAATTTATAAAAATTCAAAAAATTCGAAAATTTTATAAAAAATTATAAAAATTCGAAAAAACTTATTAAAATTTTTAAAAAATTCAAAAAATTTATAAAAATTTATAATTTTTTTAAAATTCAAAAAATTTGTAAAAATTTATAATTTTTTAAAAATTCAAAAAAATTATAAAAATTCAAAAAATTCGAAAATTTTATAAAAAATTATAAAAATTTTTAAAAAATTCAAAAAATTTATAAAAATTTATAATTTTTTAAAAATTCAAAAAATTTGTAAAAATTTATAATTTTTTAAAAATTCAAAAAAAATTATAAAAATTCGAAAAAAAAATTTAATAAATTCAAATTTTTATAAGTTTTTTTGAATTTTTATAAATTTTTATAAAATTTTCGAATTTTTTGAATTTTTATAAACTTTTTGAATTTTTATAAAATTTTTATAAAATTTTCGAATTTTTTGATTTTTTATCAATTTTTCGAATTTTTATAAATTTTTTTGAATTTTTATAAATTTTTTATAAAATTTTCGAATTTTTTGATTTTTTATCAATTTTTCGAATTTTTATAAATTTTTTTGAATTTTTATAAATTTTTTGAATTTTTATAAATTTTTTGTATTTTTAAATTTTTTTTAATTTTTATAAATTTTTTCAATTTTTATAAATTTTTTGTATTTTTAAAATTTTTTGAATTTTTTTAAAATTTTTATAAATTTTTTCGAATTTTCATAAATTTTTCGAATTTTTATAAATTTTTCGAATTTTTAAATTTTTTTTGAATTTTTATAAATTTTTTCAAAGTTTTCTAAATTTTTCGAATTTATTTTTTCCACCTACACTAGTTCGGGAAAAAAATCGTATTAAGACGTCCTGAATAGAAACAGTATCAAATTTTGCCCCCTTCCACATTAAGGATTCTCTTTTGCAATAAGTTAAAAAGAAACATCAAAGTTTCCTGTTTCCAGCCAGTTTTGTTACCAAACAGGACATTAAGTTGAAAGTAAACGGCTTATCATCTTCAACTCATCCCTTAGCCATAGTGATTTCCTAATGATTTTTGTTTCGGTTTTTCTACAGACCCGCACACATAGGGAGTTTGTTGCAAGTGAAAATTTTGGAATAGATACTGCGATATAGGTGAGGCAATTTCAACCACTTGCCTTTTATCGATAGTCAATCGGGAAGGGGAAGAGAAAAGTGGATGACGTTTATGAATATGATGTTGATGGTAAGCTTATTTTTTGAGATAATTAAACACATTTCTCATGTGTCTTTGTTTCGTGTAATTTACTCACACTTTATGCATCGTTTGTTTCTCTAGCGTTTGTGACAGGGTTGCGGGAGGGTCAACAATATGTTGAGAACAGTTTATGCGTGTTGGGTTTATAGATTTGATGATACAAAACAAGAAGAATGAAACATGAAGGGCTTAAAGTGACAAGAGGGAATTCTACAAAAGATGGAGCTTTTTACAAGACATTCCTTATTGTATTATGTAAACCCTAGATGTCTCTATTATATAAAGAGATAAAGGGTACGTAGGTTTTCATCTAAGTCTTGTAAAGATGTAGTCGACTAAAGGTGTGTGTGTGTGTGTGTCTAGGCGTTAAGTCTTAGTGTAGACGCCTAGGTTTTGTATTGTTGTTAGTGTTAGGAGATGATGATGAAGAAACCTTGTAGCAATAATAATGAAAGTTTTGTGTTATCCGCTGCGTATCGTTGTTAATCATTATTATTGTTTATCCTAGTGCTCAAAACGATCTATGGAGTGTTATCAAACTCCACAATTGGTATCAGAGCTTGGGGAGCTCGTGATATCTAGGATTGTACAAGGTTTTGTCGAAGAATGATGAAGAAAAATCAATTTTGGTTATTTTCGTAACTTTTTGCAGAGCTGTTTTCAAAGGACGATATCTCATTCGTTAACCGTTGGATCATGCTGAAATTTTTACTGGAGGTTCTCTATATATCAAGGTATATTTTCACCGGAGGGATCTTCAATCTGATCTTTTGATTTAAAGATATACGTTGTCAAAGTCTGCTGCAGAAAGGTTTTCAGAAATTCAATTTTTCAGGTTTTTAGTGTTTTGATGTTTATGACTTCTTTATTCTACTGATTTGATTCATCATAGAGGTCATTGTTATCAACAGAAGCAGCTTTGAATGAAGGTTTAATCAGTTTTATGGATTCAGTTTCGAGGGTTTTCTTGGATAATCGATTAATTAGGGTTTTTAGGGTTTTGTACTATTTCGTACTGTTTGATTCTCAAACCCTAATCATCATGTTGGTTTGTAAGTTAGTTGGTGGTTAACTGATGTGCCTGGTTGGAAGATTGTTGCAACTGTGATACGTTTTAGGGTTTGGATTATAGAACCTGGTTGCGATCAGCATATGGTTATGGTTGAGTATGGATCTGCTGGTTTATTTAATGAAGAGCTGCTGTGTTCGATTGTCAAAAAGAAGTATGCTATAGCAGTTGCTGTTGGTGACTTACTACTGGAAAGGAACGAATGATAGTAGTAGCAAGGCTTATTCATTAATACTGCTACACCATAGTTTCTGCTGCTAACCCTAGATTAATGCTGCTACTTCAGTTAATGTTGCTCTCGTAAGTACTTAATGCTGCTATTATATTGGTTACTATTGCGACACTATTGGTTACTACTGCTTCGAGGTCATTAGTACTGCTACTCGATATTCACTTTGTACTGCCACAGGGACGATTCATACTGCTCGGATATTATGTTTGTACTGCTGGCTTATATTCAATGTCGACTTTGTACTGCTATAAAGAGTTTGTACTGTTCTTAACACTGAGTACTGCTACTCGACATACTTCTCGACATTACTATTTATACTGCTATGCACTAAGTTCATGAGTAGTCCAAGGTTGCATGTGATTATGCACTGATGTGCATGGAAGGCATACGTGAAGAGGCATAGGTACAATATTGTAGTGATATTACAGATTCTATCACATAGGACGGTGAGAATATATGCATGATACTGTTTCAATTTTCGAATTTCTAATATGATTGGTGATTATGCATGTTACTTCTTATGGTACAATGGCTATTATTTCATGCAAGGTAATTACATGCAAAGTATATTGTGGGTTTTAAGGATTTTGGTAGTTATTGTTGCATGCTCATGAAGATTACGAGCAGTAAGGGGAAGCATTGGTTATTGATTTGGAACATGTTGGTTCCAACACACACACGGGTGAAGACACACACCAGAAGAGATTTGATTTTTGGTTATTGGATTTTGTTTTCGGTTCTTAAATGATTTATGGCTCGAATTTATTTTCTTATTGGCGAAGTGGATTAGTTATTGCTTATTTGACGATGAAGTGGAATTTTTCAAGGTTGTGTTTTATTATACCTTTTTGCACGAGGTAACTTGTTCGTTCGTTCAGGTGACTATGAATTGACAAACACTTGAAGGAGTTACATTATTGTGCTTAGTGATTATTGTCAAGAGATTGCTATCTCCCTATACGTTAAGTATGCGTTCGAAGTCGTATTTAGTACAAGACATAAGACACAAGGTTGGTTTATTTTACTTCAGCATCGAATTGGTAATGGTTAGTTTTCTTCATCATTACATAAAGTCTACAGATTTGAAGAATCATGAAGATGATTAACACATTGGTTTCAGGGGAAGCTTATTCTTATGATGTGTTTAATCATTTAATGTTCATGCACCACTCAAGGGGAAGGTTATATTTGCATACGTTCCCTATTTGATAATAACAAAAAGGGGAAGAGATGTTGTGGTGGCATGGCATGGATTAAGGGGAAGACAAGATTGTTTCATTCATGGTGAGATTTAATTATCTCAATTTCTCTACTTCGTCTAGGGAAGTTCGTACAAGAACGTGTTTGTTTTGTCATCATCAAATAGGGGAAGATTGTTGGGTTTTATTTATTTGATGATACAAAACAAGAAGAATGAAACATGAAGGGCTTAAAGTGACAAGAAGGGAAACTACAAAAAGATGGAAGATTTAGAAGGTTCTTAGAAGAATATTTAGTTTCCTTATTGTATTAGGAATGTTTTCCTTTGTAAACCCTAATCCTCTAGTATATAAAGAGGACATGGGACATATTATTATGAGTGCACAATTTACAATGTAGTCGACTAAGATAAAGTATGTATGTCTAGGGCGTGTGTTCATGAAAACGCCTAGACTAGGGTTAGTGTTGTTTGTCACCTCAAGGATCTTTGATCCCTGTTAGATTAGTAACCATTCTAGAGTTGATCATCTAGAATTGGGGTGTATATGTGAATCATATGAATGAAAAATCTTGTTGAAAACATTGAAGTTCTTATTGTTTATTATTCCGCTGCGTATCAATGTTATTGTTCCTAGATAATATAAGACCTAATCAGTCTTGAGCTAAAACGGTCCAAGAAACTATCTTTACCATGTTCTTAGTTTCTATCAATGCGATATATATAAGCAACAACTTCCGATAAATTCATGTGTGCACTAACAGGTACAACCAAATTCCTGAAAGGGCGCCGACATTAGAAATCCAAACGGAAAGACCGACTGATTGGGAACAACAAAGAACTAGGAATCGTGTACCCTTGAGCACGCTCCTACAGATAGACCCTGACACTCAAAAGGTACACAAACTTTTTATAAACATTATTGCTTCTAACTGCATATATAACTAAGTCACACGCGCAATTGCCAAAGCGTGTGCGATTCACGACAGATGCAATGACATTACGAATTGATGAGACCAATGCTTGGTATTATCAAAAATGTGAAACCTGTGGTCATACATTGGAAGAGGGTTATACACACGGCCAGTGTCACGAATATGGAACAACACCGAACCCAGAAAATTGGTAAACCAACATTTCCTTTCACTATTATTCAAAGACAGCATTATAATCAATATGATATGTAACTTACACAAGCCATTTTCATATAAATCTGCCCGCAGTTATTGGTTCAAAGCGATTATCTCGGACGAAACTGCTAATGTGGTTATTACCTGTACGTTTTAGCCCCGAGACAGATTCCTTAGTTAAAAGTGTCGATGCAGTGCTTCAAGAAACTGAAAACAAAGACCCCCTTCGTGCTACCTGCAGCTTTGATCGCCATACAAAACACTAGACACATTTTTCAGTTCCATTTTAGCACCACAACCAGGAAAGGGTGGCCTAACTTTGTATTGCAGAAAACCCCTCCACTCGCACTACCAGCACCTTTAGAAGGTCCTTCGTCACCAATGAACGCACCGATAGATGAAACTATTACAACAAATTTCACTCCACGTCCGTCGACACCGCTGACATCATAAGAGACCCCCATAGATACTAACGAAGCAGGACAACCAACAAGGCAATCATCGGTCAGAAAAGAGCTTTTCGAAAGTTCAGATGTCCCAAAAGTGTACCAAAAATCAAAGAAACACAAGCGCGAGTAACTGACAACACAAAAGAGATAATCACTTTTTACACATCTCCATTAATACATCATACGGTTAGTTAATTGCATATGTAATCCGTTGCCTTTTTATCATAGATCCGTTTTCTTATCTTTCACCTATGGTTTTGTTGAAAAGAGGTACAAAATTTGACATTAAGGTTTTAAAATCAGAATTTTATTGAAGTTATAAGAGATTTACATTGTCAGTGACAGTGATGTCGACTATGGCAGCCTCTCATGAGTCTGATTGATGATTATTTGCATATGTGAGTTTCATGTTTAAAATGACACATATTCATGTTGTTTTGTTATATTTATTGTTATGTTTAATGCCTTAACAATAATTAAGATTTGGATATAAATTTTTGCAAGGCATCAGTGAAATTACGCATTTTGGGACCAGTAAGGTAACAGTAGTTCTCAATAACAATGGGTTGCTGACAAAAAGAGTGAGCATTCTTAAAGACTATTATTTCTTAGTTGTGCATAAATATATATGTTCTCTATATTAATTATGCTTAAAAATCTTGCAGAACTCATGACTTCGACCATTGACATTAAAGATAAATCTAGAAGGCGTCTTATTCTAAAGGCCAAGGTAATGTGTTATTAGTAGGCTGCCAAGATAATAGTGTTACTGGTCTCGGATATATTGAGCGATAGTATGACTAATTGGTGAGGTATATGTTATTTATGGATTTAGATATAGAATAACCTTAAGCTGTATCGAAAACGGAATCACTTTCACTATACCCAAACACCAGGAAACGCTTATGGTAGTGCGAATATGTGTATGAATTAATTGGAATAATATAACGAGTCATGGAACGGCGTTACAGTAGATAAAAAAATAGGTTGGGTAGATACACAAGCAGGTTGGGTAATGGCTCTACACAGGTAAATTCCGTCTTGCAATGTATGGGGGTGTTTAGATGTGCGGTCATGTAAGGTCGATCATATGTGTTGATTATGTGGATTCAGGAGGTATTGGATTATGGAAGAAGAAATCCATGTTTGAGTTAGAGAGAGAGAGAGTAGGGAACTTAGTGAGAGAAACTGGAAATGTATTAGGTTCAAATGAAAGTGAAGTTCCCAACCCTTCCCACACTTGGGAAGGGGTATTTATAGTTACTAGCTAAGGTGCCCCTAGTGGGCTGTGGAATGAGCTAACAGTGGGTAAAGACCCGACCCAACTCCACAAATACTTAATATAATAATAATAATAATAAGCCTACGAGCTACATAAATGCTAAATAGCTACTCGGAGTGACCGAGTCTTTATATGAATATTTATATTCCTAACAGGTCAAAAAATATTTTCAATGTGTGGAAAACTAGAAGGGGGGTTGAATAGTTTTTACCGTTTTAAACTTTTCTTCGCTTTGTATACTTAACGTGATTTCAATGTAAAAGCACACAATCAAACAATATATATAAATCAAGTAAGGAAAGAAATGATCAAACCATACAACACGGATGTTTATAGTGGTTCGGCTACAAGAAGTCTCTTCCTTGCCCTACTCCACTCCTCGAGCCTCTAACTCGAGAGTTTTTCTTCTCTAAGAAACAAGCTCCCTTCTAGGCAGAGAAAACCTTTGTATGTCGCTTACTCTTTATCCGGTACTAAGCTAAACACCGGGTTATTTACAAGGGTACAACCACTCTCGTTGGTTCTTTAACAAGGGTACAACCACTCCCGATGGTTCTTTAACAAGGGTACAACCACTCCCGACACTCTATGTGTTTCGAGGATTAAAACACTAACCGATCACTACTGAATGAATGGTATGACAATGATGTGTGAACTAATACAATATTACACAGTAACTAAACTAAAGGTTTACACCACTGTGTTGAACCTTGATGATTGATCTCTTTGCTACAAAAGAAAGATCACTAAGAATAAAATAAATGAATGCAATGGGTTAGTAATGTACAAATGAATGAGTGTATAATTTAAGCTATATGAGTGATAGTTGTCCTTGAATGATCAGCTTGCTATTTATAGGCAAAACTGATCAGACAACTGGCGGAACCAAAATGAGGGTTCCGCCCTTGTACTGGTTTTGTTCCGCGGGAACATGCCAGCTAAGGGATTTCCAAATCTTACCATATCTTGTCTAGTCATGTCAAGATCTTACAAAGTCAACTCTTTAGCTTCAAGATCTTTCCAAAATATATTGTAAAGTCAACTAAGATATGTAGATGATGCATGCCATGATGTCATGTATATTTCTGTTTTTAAGAAATAAAAATAAACATGTAAATGTATATATGTATGTAATGTGTAATTTCTAGTGATCATGTGATATGTAAATGTGTTTTTAAAAAGCTTGTTACTAAAATGTAAAAGACTTTAACATATACTTATGCTTTGCTAAAGATAAACCTTATAATTGTCATTAACAAAATAAAGCAAAGATCGTAAAATATAAATAACGTTTTTAGGACGATATTTGTATTAACAATCTCCCCCTTTTTGTTGATGACAAAACATAAAGTTTATTTTTAAGCAATATAATAAGTAAAGTGAAAGTCTTTTAAAAATATAGATTAAGTTAGTTTTATGCAATTTTTGAAAACTATTTTAAGCATAAAAACATGTACTGTGATGTTAACAGTGATGTATGAACTTAATCTTTTCTCCCCTTTTTTGTCGAAACAAAAAGAAGATATGCGTAGCGGAATGCGGTGAACGATTCTTGGTTATAACTCCCCCTAATTTGGAGTACCAATAATGATTCAATGATTTTGAGAACTTAAAGCTCCCCCTTGGATAATACTCCCCCTAATAGGAGTACCAAGTTCATGATGCATGAATGATCCTACAAAACAAAAGTTAGTGTATTATATGCTCCCCCTTGATCAATACTCTCTGTTGCTAGGGTACCGACGTATGTGATTCAAGGTTTGTGAATGCTACAAAACAAGTGTTAGTTATATATGAATAAATCCATCCAAGTAGCATAATGCAAATGTAAAGGTTCAACCAAACATTGTAGTTCAACCCGTTTGACTTCAACTAAGTAAAATTGTCCAAACCAATCTCAAAGGTCAAACAAAGATACTTTTAACCAAACATATAGATAATGATGCAAATCAACCAAAATATTATGCCAAATAGTGATCACCCATAAGCATAAATATAACATCCATTAATTGAAATTTGTTTGTGACATAAGTCACAAAACATGATGTTACAACATTAAAAAGAAAATAACTAAAAAGTCCTAAAAGTTCCTATAAAAGGAAACTAGGAAGAAACTAAAAGCTCCTATTGTGGAGGATGAGAAAGCGCATTAAGGCGCTCGAGAATGTGGTTCAAAATGAATCGCATTTCATTTTGCAATTCAAGAACCGAGATGTTGGTTCGTTGAACCAAATGAGCCGTCCTCTCGCATATGATCCAATCATGTCTTGGAGGTGGATGGGTTGGTTCATGAGTTGGAAGTGGTGGTGGTTGGTTGTTTGATGGTGGAGGTGGTGGAATGTAGTTTGGGGACATAATGGAGGCCATTAAGGTGGATTGTAAGTCCATGGTCTCATGAAGGTGGGAATCCACCATGTTTGAGAAAGCATAGAGGCGGTCTAACTCCTCGTTGATTTCTTGTTGTGATTGGGGTTGGTCGTTCCACATTGCCTCATCAATGGGATTGAGTGTAGATGTTGGTGAGGGTTGTTGAGGTTGTGGTTGTGGTTGCTCTTGTTCACGGTATAGAGGACCGTGGATGTCCCGATAAATGGGATGAAAGAGGAGAGGTTGTTGACCTTCAAAGGTCATAGGAGGAGGATTGGTAGTTCTTGTTGGAAGGTCTTCCAAAGTTTCAAGATATGGGTGTGGTGAGGTTGGAGGAGTAGCAAATAACTCCATTGGTTGTAGTTTGGGTGAGTGTGATGGTGATGGTGATCTAGCAGGCTGTGATGGAGCGGGTGGTGGTGTGGTGGCTATTGGAGTGATTGTTGGTGGTGGAGTATGGATGACTACATTTGATGGTGTGGGAGTGGAGAGGGTGAGAAAATTCTCATCGGCTATAGGTGAAGAGATGTTGAGAGGTGATGACTCCTCTGATGAAGTTGCCAAGTTTACAAAACAACACTGTTAAACACTTATGCGAGCAGTCCTGCGAGGTGGTCTGTTGGTGGAAGAGTTGTTGGATTTTGTCATGGTTAGAATGGGAAGGTTTGTAAACTAGTACAGAGATGATACTTAGAGTTGATGGTGAAGGTGTGAGTTTTGATCAACTAAAGGTTCCAATTTATAGGCAGGAAGGATTATAGAAATTGGTGTTTGGATTTGATGTTCATCCATCTTCTATGAGGTTCCTAATGATTTGGAACAAAAAATTATGCTAGTCACATCATCTAAGTCAACCCATAGAGATGGAGTTGAGTAAATATTGAGGGTACGCAGTTATTGCAAGTTTTGAGTGGGAAATCTATTGATGTGATGTTTCCACGGATTGCAAGGAACCAAATTGAGGGTTCCTTGCTTGTTACAGAAAGGTAACTTGATGGAAAATTTGAATTTTCAAATTTTGGTGGGAAATGGATTTCTTATGATTCTAAGTGTTCCTAAATCATACTAATGTTCCTAATGATTAGTAGAAGAATCCTAAGAACTAGAATCAATAATCTAAGAATCGGGAGTAGTCAGGAAATTGAGGAAAGTTACTGTTGGAGTTGGCGGAGCCAATCGATAAAAAGCAAGGAACCAAAGTTTTGGTTCCGCGGAATCCGCAGGATGAAGAATGGCGGAGCCAAGAAATACAACAGACGGAACCCAATTTTTGGTTCCGCCAGATGAAAATGCTAATTCTTAACAGAGAGCATGTCATATTTTCCGATACCCGTTCAATTCCCGAAAATTTTCCTAAATCCTATGTAACTACTTATTAGTGATTGATTAAAAGCAAAAACACAGATTCTAACACATGTTTGCATATAGATCAATCAAATGATAATAACTTACCATAAAAGGAGGTTAAGCCAAACGGTGGCTTAAGCATGAAAAATTGATAACATCATGTGTTATCGTCCTGAAAAGTTATGTTAGTTCACAGAAATATATCATACAAACATAATATTCTAAGAATACAAGAATTCAACACATCATTGTCTTGAAATTGTCTAATACCAAACATTCCCTAGCCCTCACTTCTTGCTAAGCTTTTTGTGGAGCTTCATGACCCACCTTCCAAGATTCTTCATCATTCCTCGAGTTTGACGAAACTCCTCAGATTGGTTGTCGATGGGAGGTAGTTGACTCATATACTCAGGTGGCGGAATCCTAGAATTTGGCAAACCATCATCCTCGCTAACTGATGATGATGATGATGATGATGATGATGATGATGATGATGATGATGATGAGGTGGAAGGATGAGATCGTTTTCCCTTTGCTACGACTACCCTATGATCACTAAGTGGGACAAAGGTGTGTTTAATCTCGGTGTAGTCGGGAACAAAACCTCTAGCGTTTCGAGGAATGGGGAAAAAGCTCTATAAAGACGGGTGAGAAGCATCCGGTAGGGCATGGCGGTGGTGCCTTGAACTGGAATATCGGCCATTCTTTTGGCGATATAGTAGGCGAGGTTGAATGGTTGGTGGTTTGACATACAATAGAGCATATAGCAAAAACTTGCGTTGACATGGTCTCTATTTCCTATGGTGCTAATCACGTTGGCCCTAAGAACTTCTTCTAGCTTCTTGAAATGGGGCCTAAGTTCGTTTAGCTCCATGCTAAACGGATCATGATCTACTTCTCGACCTCGACTAGTCCTAGTGTGGGAGGTTCTAGGAACAAAAAGATGCTCACAGATTGTCTCTTTTGGAGTTAAAGGTGTCACGTATGGTTGTGTACGATCAAGGTTGGAATCGAGGATGGAAAATGACCATTTGTCCAAATAAAAGCAAGTTCCTTGATTTGGAACACCTAAGACATCTCCAAATTGATCTAGAGGGATGTTGAATTGGTTTTGGTTTACTTTGAAATGGATGTTCATGTATCCATAATCATTTGTGCTAAGTCCTACACTCGCATAGAATTCTAGTATGAACCTAGGGATTATGGGTTCATCGATATCTAGGAGACAATCGAATTGAATGGCGGCAAGTTGTTCTCTAAGAATGGTTCCTTCTAGGAATGAGGGGTCTACGATTCTACCCTCATGTACATAGCGTTTTCCTAAGGCTTTAAAGATTTCAACTTGTTCCTCGGTAAGTCCTTTGGTTTTGTGATGTTTAGGCAGGTATTTGACGGTGTCTTTGTGATCATAATAAGTCGCGGGAGTCATGATTATCCTAGACAAAAAAAATTTATAGTTGAGTTAAAACTATTGAAAATACGTATATAAATTTCTAGTGTGTGCCTACATGGTGACAATGTGGAGGTGCGGTTATCTCGACTCCTTTTGATGCATGAAGATTTTGTTAATGCAAGTTTTATAGCAAAATTAGAGATAACCCAAACGCTCCTACTTCAATGTATCCACGATTGAATGTACCCAAAAATACATATGAATTATGTATTCCCTTTAGCATTCAAGAGATATTATGCAAGTGATGTTTAAAAACATAACGTTTTTGTATTTGTATGAACAATGTTCAAAAACCGTTTTTCCTAGTCGTGAGAAGATTTTGAAAAAAATTTCTCATGGGGTTTTTGATGAATTATGATAATTTTCTACAAGATGCAATTCCTAACTAAGGAAAACATGATTTGTGATGCAATTCAGTAAATATGTTTCATGATTTTGCTAAAAATATGCATAAACTCCAAGTTTTGATTTTATGCTTGAAATAGAAATCCTAGACTCAGATCCTGAATGTAGATGTGATTAGGATACTTACAGAGATGATTACAACACAAATTGATGGAAGGAGATGACCTAAATTGTAAGTTTGGTTGATATTGAGTCGAGTTCCAGTAGGTAGTATGCTTTTGGGAGTTGTGATGTACAGTACATGGTGTTTATTTAATATACTAAAAAACTGACTCAGGTGGCCGTGGATCTGGCGGAACCAAAACAAGGGGTCCGCCCTTGTTGTTGGTTGGTTCCGTGGATCAGGCTCAGGTTTTTGGTTTTTGGTTAATCTAAGGTTCAAGCTAAGGTTTAATCTACTCACTAGGTTCCATTAGTCCTAAACCAAGTCTAAGAAAGTTAAAGGGTGCTCTCTTAAGAGGTTTAGTGAGAATGTCTGCAATTTTGTCCTCTGAGGAAACTTTCTCGATTGAGATATTTCCCTTTTGAACATTGTCGCGTAGGAAATGGTGACGTATTTCTATGTGTTTGGTTCTAGCGTGTTGGACTGGATTTTTGCTAAGGTCGATAGCTCCTTTGTTGTCGCAAAGAATGGGAATTTCGTTGAGTTCAATTCCATAGTCGACGAGAGCTTGTTTCATCCACAGTGCTTGTTGACACGCCTTTCCTACAGACACATACTCGGCTTCTGTTGTTGATATTGCTAGGGCCATTTGTTTCTTGGCAAACCATGAGGTGAGACAATGCCCAACAAAAGTACAAATACCACTTGTACTTTTTCTATCGACATAGTCACCGGCATGATCTGAGTCGGCATACACTATGGTTTCCATTCCCGTTCCTTTGGGATACCATAATCCTAAATGTGTAGTACCTTTAATATATCTAAAGATTCGTTTAAACGGCTTCAAGATGGGATGTTTTGGGATCTTCTTGAAAGCGTGCACATAGACAAACACTAAACATAATGTCCGGTCTACTAGCCGTGAGGTAGAGTAAACTTCCAATCATTCCTCTATATTTAGTGCTATCTACGGATTCACTTTTGTCATCCTTGGTGAGTTTGGTTTCGGAGGATATGGGTGTTTTCATGGGTTTGGAATCTTCAAGACCAAATTTCTTAAGCATATCCCTTATATACTTAGATTGGTTGAAGAATATCCCATCTTCTAATTGTTTTATTTGGAGACTTAAGAAAAAGTTTAGTTCCCCCATCATACTCATTTCAAACTCGTCATACATGATTTTTGAAAATTCATCGCATAACTCTTGACAAGTTGAACCGAATATAATGTCATCCACATATATCTTGACTATGATAATATGTGATCCCTTTTTCTTGGTGAAAAGAGTGTTGTCTACTAGGCCCATGGTATACTTATGGTAAACTAGGAAGGTCTTAAGTCGATCATACCAAGCTTTTGGTGCTTGCTTAAGTCCGTATAATGCTTTCTTAAGTTTGTAGACATGATTAGGTTTTTCAAAATCGGCAAAGCCGGGAGGTTGTGCAACGTACACTTCCTCATTAATAAAACCATTTAGAAAAGCACTTTTAACATCCATTTGAAATAATTTAAAGTCGTGTGCACATGCATATGCAAGTAATATTCTAATTGACTCAAGCCTAGCGACGGGCGCAAATGTCTCGTCGTAATCTATACCTTCTTGTTGATTGTAGCCTTGAGCTACTAGCCTAGCTTTGTTTCTAGATACTACTCCATTTTTATCCATTTTGTTCCTAAACACCCATTTAGTTCCAATTATGGTTTGATTTTGAGGTTGAGGGACTAATGTCCAAACGTCATTTCTAACAAATTGGTTTAATTCTTCTTGCATCGCTACGACCCAAGATTCATCCTTTATGGCTTCATTAACATTTTTAGGTTCAATGGTTGAAACAAAACAAAAGAAATTACTTTGGTTTTGGACTTTTGACCTTACGGTTCTTTCGTTAATTTTTCCTATGACGTTGTCTAATGGATGACTTTTGGATTCTTTGATGTGGACTATTTCCCTATTCACGGGTTCATCTTCTTTGTCATTTTCTACATTTTTTTGGTTTTCAACCATTTGACTTTCAACTAAGTCATCATCTACCAAAGGTGATGTTTTAGAGGGAGGTGGACTTTAGTCGAATGTTACATTCAACGATTCCTCGACTCTTGCGGTTTCTTTGTTCAAAACTATGTAGGCTTTACTATTTTGTGAATACCCAAGAAATACACCTTCATACGACTTTGGGTCGAACTTGTTGAGATAGTCCTTAGTGTTTAAAATGAAGCACTTGCTTCCAAAAACTCTAAAATATCCTAAAGTAGGCTTTTTGCCTCTATATAGCTCATATGGAGACTTTTTCAAAAATGGTATAATTAATACTCTGTTTAAGATGTATGTAGATATATCTAAGGCGTGACACCAAAACTTTTGTTGTATGTTTTTTTTCATTTAACATAGTTCTACTCATTTCTTGAATTGTCCTATTTTTGTGTTCTACTACACCGTTAGATTGTGGAGTTCGAGGAGCTGAGAAATTATGTGTTATGTGTGTCAACCTGTAATTTTCCACGTCAACATTTATTTTCAAGCTCAAATTTACGACCTTGAGATTTTTACAAAAACACTTTTTACGAATAACTATTTGGTTAAATAAATATAAAACGAGGAACAACCCTCTCGAGCACTATGAATTTAGACTATATTTAGTCCACATCATCCCAAATATCTTGCTTCTACTCCGGTTCACAATTTTAAACCTTAAAACAATTGCCTATTCTATATCTACGTACGGTTGTCAGTTCAACAAACACTAATTGTAATTTAAAAATTTAACACCCGATACATCCAATTCTCCCAACGATTATTTTAAACGTATTTTTATACTTCCGAAAGGATTACCAAAGTTTCAAAAATATTTCCTGACACCTAAGACGATTTCTTTATATCTCACGTTTAATTACGTATAACTTTCGTTAATCGCCAAACCAACAACCAATACCTATTTTTAACACCCAATACATACAACATATACACTTTTGTATCAAAATAACTCATTCACTCCAAAAATGCTACATGTGCCCCCCCTGGTTCCATAATTATTTGCTAGACAAAATAACATAACTATTAATTAGCCAACCAAAACCCTTAAAACATGGAATTGTGTTTTGTATGCTTGACTAAGTCCTTGTCCCCTCCCTCCCCTCCATAAATTTCGGTCAAAGGAAGACCAAAGACCAAGACTTTTGACAAGTGTTGAATTATCAAAATACCCTTTTAAGTAAATTACCAAATCACCCCTATTTGCACTATAAATAGAGATGAGATCTAGCTCATTTTCTTTTGCACATTTTCACCTAGAAAACCTCTTTTGCTATTCTTTTGGCTCGGCCAAATCTTAAAAGAAGAAGGAGGTCCAGTTTCCGATCATTTCAAGTAGTTAACGATCATTCACGAGCCTTGCATTAACTATAAATCAATTTGGAGTAACCATTGGGGTTCTATTGTGCTTGCTCACATCTCATTTTCATCCTCTTCAAGTAAGCCAAAAACTATTTTCACCCTCTTTATATCATGAGATCTAGTATCAAGTTACCTATACTTATTTATCACTTGGTACATGTTGACAAAGCTTTGTATTCACAATGATCTTTTAACAAAAGTCTATATTTTAAACAAGTGTATATATATATCTGTATATATATATATATATATATGTATATATATATATACTAGACTTCAAAGCCCGCCCAATGGGCGGGCATGACTTGTAATTTTATACTGGATGGTTGTAATCAATTTTAAATGATGCCTTAATTTCGTTACATTTAACATAATAAAGTATAACTACTTTTATACAAAAGCAATAGAACGCGCACTGCCGTTAGATTGTTTTTTATTGTCAATATTTTTGTCTTTCGTATTCGCACACAATAGTCATTAGAACATGCAAGTTGTGTAGGATAGTCATTAATAGGCTATTCATATAGGCTTGCTATCTTGCAAGATATTAGAACTACATATTCTTGATCTAATAGTTTTGTTCATGTTTTGCTAACCTTTGTTACCTGATTTTGGTATTGAAAGGATGAAATATTGAATATTTTGATTGACTAATTGTACTATATTTATATGTATATTTAAGCTAATATCTTGCAATCGTATGTTTCGTTTTTTGGGTTTAATTGTATGTTATAATTAACTTAAGTAATTATTTTATGTGTAATTTTAGGGATGAAATCTCGTTTATTAGAGCACCTTGAACACTGGCAGTATGATGTTCGGTTACATCAGTAACAATGGCCGTACCATGTTCTATTACATCACTGAGTTTAAATGGATATGATTTTTTATTAGTTTGCTTTGTCTTTGTTTGTTGATTAGTTGGAGTGTTTTGCTGATATTTGATTTTATTTCATACTCTGGCGGTATGTTTCACACAAACAAAGTTAGTAACATATTTTTGTTATGAGATGGATTACGCATATAAATTATAAACATCTAATGCTTAAGTAGCAAAGTCTCATGTGAAAAGTAATGAGGTTAATTTATTAAAAAATTAGAACATAAGTCTTTATTGTAAATAATCTAAAATGATAACATGAAACTTAAGTATTTATTGTAAATAATCTAAGATGATAACATGGGAAATCGTGTTCCATTTGTTCATAATTCATCTTCGCTGTCATCATCACTGGTTGTTTCATAATCAGTAGATCTGTCATTGATAAAGTTGCTGACATCATCGTCGTTAGAGTCATAACTGACACTATACGCGGCTGAATTTATTTCACACGTTTCTTCGTCAACATCGCTGATGTGGATGATTCTACCATGTACTTTTCCATCGATATCAGGCATCTCGTCCCACACGTCATTGTCAACCATGTTAGATTGGTAATCTTCATCATAATCGTCATCAATAGATGTATATCTTGAGTCGCCTATGAAATTATCGACTATAAAATTATATAAACAAAACTATTATTTTAAAACATGTTTAACAATTTACAAACACAAATAATAATAATTTTTTTTTAACAAACAACCTGTGGAAGAGTCTTCAACAACAAATTCATCAGGGATAGTATATTTAGGTTTACAATCTCGCGTGGGGTAAGAGGGTTCTTTGAGAGCATTGATATTGACACACATGCCTGTTTCAGATACGTTGTTGTTGTTATCATGTTCATCATCCGTATCTTCATCATATAGCATATAGTTCCGTGAGAAAATGGGTTTCTACATACCAAAAATATAGTTAGTATACCTTATTGTATATGTTAGCTTAATAATGTGGGATTAGCAAGGATGTTTCGTTTAACATATATGTTTTATAGAAATATAATGTACAAACATAAATGATTATTACCAATGGGTTTTTTCCCCCAGGATGATTAGCAGTCATAGTCTCCACACGCTTTGATCGCATTTTTTTTATCATCAATCGAAGTTAGATCTACAACTTTGATTGCTTGTGGCTTTCCATCATCTGATGAATCCAGGTCAACAATTATGTTGTTGACTATTTTGCCATTTTTAGCAAGCCTACGGCGTTTGTGTATAGGTGGGAGAGGCTGCAAGTAATGCAAAAGTTGTTAGTTCCCCTGATTAATAAGTATCACATAATATGGATTACAACCATTTTTTATACCTCTTTGTTGTCATGTGTTTTTTGTATTTTTTCATCATCTGATGAAACAACATAAAAATATCCTTGCTAACTAACTTGTTGTCTTTAGTTGGTCTGAACCGTTTATGTGTTGTTTGATCAGCCTGCAACTATTAGATTGATATTTAGATTTTATAATAGATGAGCTCGACGTAATGAAAATTTTATGAAAATACCTCGTTATCAGTTTGATTTTCGTAATAATCAAACTTGCATCCGTTCTTACGGGTCCTGGGTTTCGCCTTTGACAATCTCCGATTGTTATGTGTTAAACAAACAACCTAAACAGAGCATCCAAAAATAAAAACCATTAAGTATTTTATGTTTACTACAATGCAAATTACTACGCAGTAAAATTTTTATATAATACCTCGTTATTTGTATCATGTAAATCAGCATCTTCATTGAATATTTTGCATACATACGGATCATGTGGTTTTCGCTTATTACAAATTGGAGTAGTTTGATATCCGTTAACACCAACAGCATAAATCTATAAATTTAACATTTATATTTAATTCATTAAACATAACAAAAACTATTATTAATAATAATAACCTTAGTTATGTTATAATACCTCGTCATCTGATAGGCCAACCTGCAAGTATTATAAAGATAATTAGATCCTGTGATATATTAATGGATATATGCTACATAATTTTAAGTTATAGATATAATCAATTGATTATCTAAACATGGAAACGTCTCGACCAATAGAATCAACCAACCATGTTGTTTTAAACATGTACCATTGTTCAAGCATTTATTTTAGCTAAAGATTATTGGTAAATAAGTATTCGTATATGTAAAACAATTCATGATAATCTTATAAGGTAGTGCCTGTGGGTAGTTTAGAAAAAAAGTACTTAGACATGTTATGAAGGATACCTCTTCATCGTCCAATATATGAACACTGGATATATCTTTTTTGAACAAATCAAATTGTCCATCCTGCATTCATGCTAAACATAATCAGATAATGTGTTTCATATATAATGTAAATAAACAGTTAATTTAGTTATTGTACATCCTCATCATCTGATATGATGATGTTTGGTATATTCTTATCGAGCGAGCCATCGGCTGATGATGGAGGATGGTGGTGATCTGTTTTCGGATTACCCTGACAAAATTGTAGTAATTAGTATCTAATTCATCTGATAATTAACAAAACACATTCAACTTAAGATTATGTACCTTGTGTGATCTTCGGTGTGACATTGTTTGTATTTTATGTTCGTAATTTTTGAAGATATATATTCAATATGTGTTAATATATGGCTTTATTTATAGAGTTTGAAGGTGACCATATAATGGAAACCGAAAATTTGTTTCTCATATATTTGTTATAGATAAAGATTACATTTACAATTTAAACGTTTTCTAGAGTTTACATGATTTTATATCATGCTCTAAATATAGATTTGGAAATTATATAAAATATTTGATTATCATAGCTTTATTGTATATAAAGATTACGTTCGTTTGTGTATGAGCATTTAAAAACGTTGTTAGAATTAATGGGTATAAAAAACAATGGACTACGTATATTTAAAGTGACATTGCGTTTTAATATAACTCTTATGAACTGGTTATAATATCAGTACCAAGTCGGGGACGTAGTAGTACAAAATTAAAATACATAATGGAGATAACTCAGCAGTACTACATAGCACATAAGTATTGTTTATACCAGTACAAAGTACTCTTAAATATATATTTGACCCCCATATAGTGTCAAAGTAGGTATATGATCTTAAATATATGCACAGAATATTTATACAAAATACATTCTAAACTTATCTTTCAAATCATATTTTCTATAAATTTATCATATTCTTGAAAAAATGATTATAATATGTATATATCATTTTAAAAATTCTTATTATCATGTGTAGGAAGTTATATACACGAAAATAAGGCAATGAATCGACTTCACTTGACCCAAGGAATTGATAAGGTTGTTGTTTTAATTTTAAAAATTAAATGTGTACATATTCATCCTTCCAAATAGTAATTTTTTTATTTTAATTTTATAGGTAAGTATCGTGTATACATCCTTATACCTGTTAATATTATTTTTAAACATCACCAATGTTAATACTGCTGGTTACGTTAGTACTGTTGTATTTGAGATAATATAGTGTTATAGATGTGGTTATCAATGCAATATTATATTAGTACCGCTTCATATACTTGGTACTGCTATATCATTTTTTCACGTAATGAATAAAGCTTAATACAAATATCCACACACATGCAAGTTTGCAATTTGTAATTAAATTTGTTCAATAATATTAAAAAACGCTTATGTAAATTAATTGTCTTCTTGCTCCTCTTGATTATACATCTTCTATCCCGGTTAATATTATTTTTAAACATCACCAATGTTAATATTGCTGGTTACGTTAGTACTGTTGTATTTGAGATAATATAGTGTTATACATGTGGTTATCAATGCAATATTATATTAGTACCGCTTCATATACTTGGTACTGCTATATCATTTTTTCACGTAATGATCAACATTTGCATTGGTAGATAAATTAATGAAACTTAATATGAATAAAGCTTAATACGAATATCCACACACATGCAAATTTGCAATTTGTAATTAAATTGTTCAAAAATATTAAAAAACGCTTATGTAAATTAATTGTCTTCTTGCTCCTCTTGATTATTAAGATCATTAGCTGGTGTTTCGTCATCCAGTGTCGCTGGTACACTGTTAACGTTGTCTGTTGTACGCATGCTTACATTATCAATTTGAATTAAAGTGGCGTTCGTGGCACCAACGCACACTGCTGGAATATCATCCGTTGCGTCTGTCGTTTCAACAACATCTTCGTTTGTTGGTTCCTGCTACATGTTGCGAGAAGATGTAAAAGATTAATTTGTATTGTTTGTTACAATTTAACGGTGTTTTTAGAAATTAAAAAATACAATGCACAATACCTCACTAATATCATCAGAATGTGTTTCTGATCCATCATCTGAACACACGGAATTGTTCTCTAAACCTTCGTCTTCCTCGTCGTCATCCTATTTTGATTCATTCATAAGGATTAGCATATACTTGTTTATAAACACAAACCATTGTTAGGCACATTAAAGGAAAAATGAATCAGACCTCTTCTTCTATAAAGCCATTCTTGAAATAGTTGATTATATCAACATCGTCCGTCACTTTCTCCGCTCTATATATATAACTATTGTTGTTGTGATTGAACTCAGAAAATAAAATTTTGAAAAGATACTTCCTCCCAATAATTTGATTAAGTGCATCCGGAAAGTATTCTTCTGTGTTCATGCCTTCGCTATCCATTATCTCCCACGCTGTTAAATTTGTCATTTTGTGCACACTCTTGTCAAAAATCACGACTTGTGCAGTACCACTATGGTCAAATATGCGCACAATGATTTTGAACCTACATATATAAAATATTTATCACCGAACGCGAAGTATCCAAATATCAACATTATGTATTATATGTTTAAGGACAAATCCAAATAATATATATATATTATATATATATATATATATATATATATATATATATATATATATATATATAGGTTGTTTTACATACTTGGAAGCAACGGCATATGTTTCTCCATGGTTTTTACAATACCACAACTGTTTCTTATTCCTTGTGCCCGAGTTGCGTTTTGAAACAATTGGTGTCACTCTTGTACTGCATGATTTGCAACCCGTATAAACCCACCCATTTTCCTCTTGTATGCTATGTACTTCTGCATAAACTACACAGTGTGACTCCTGTATTTAGATACAAAAATACATATAAACATTACTAACGTGGGTTTAATTAGTGATAAAATAATATTTATATTATACCCATAACAATAACTTTTGTTTTACCGGTTCAATGCTTCGAATTGTTCCAACTATTTGCTTCACACAGCCGTGCATGAACTCCGCAGGCGTAACAACACGGCTGCCAACTGAATGATCCTCAATTCTGAATTCACCTGCATCATACCCCTCCTGCTCTTCGTATCTGTGAAACGTATAAATAGGTTCCTAATAAATTTAACATGTTTTTAGTTTAAAACTAAAACACACATGTGCCGGTATCAATGTATATACCTTTTCCGGAAATCCAACAATTGTGGCACATCCCTGTTTATGAATATTCTTGTGCCAAACAAAGCATTATGTATTGATGGCTTATCTGTGTTGCACAACAAATATAGACATTTTTAAAATCTATTAATATGAATTAAAAATCTTAATTACGTAACCAAAAATTTAAAAGTCATCTATAAAACTTATGTCCCAATATTTCACTTTCCCCAGCATCAAGAGGATGTCTATATGACAAAGCTCGTCACGTTTGTTGTCGTAGTCATTCCACATTAATGCCCAATTGTCCCAAAAAAAGTACATCAATTCTCAGAGATCTGCTTTAAAATAGGGTACACTCAATATATGATTACAAATGAATACTATTCTATACACGTTATTTTATTTTAAAAAAATAATAATTTATAAAATATAGTTACTCGGCATCTTCAACGACAATTGTCCTCCGTAGTTTAAGGACCGCCAAAAATTGTTCAACGTCATTTATTTCCAATAGCTACGACTGTACCAACAATATCTGGGAAAACATTTGTTATAAAAATATGCACATAAACATTCAAGTAACAACCAACTTTTTGTATATAATTTTTAAAAAAACACATACCAACACAATCATGTTCGTGGTATTCATTATCTGTATCGAGAATACTTGATAATGGTTTCGTTAAGAACCCAACAAAGTGTGTCGTCGATGTGATCAATAGGGTAACCTCGGTTCCTTTATAAAAAGATATTTTCCACTGGTTTGGTAACAAAGGTAACCTTCCGGCATTCTCTGCTACTCCAAAATTAGAGATTATGAAAACATTGACCTTCTCGTAAAAGAGGCTCAAATTTAAACATAAACTCTTTTTTGACATAGATTTGGATACGGTTTGACTGTAATATAGTTCAAATATCAATTTAAAAATATATAATAAATATACACAAATATAGGTATTTACTAATTTCATCTGATATACCTCTTCATCCTGGAAAACACAGTCAAGACTGTAAGGATCGTGTTCTTCGTTAAATTTGTGTGAATGCCATACGGAGATGCATCTTCCTTTAATGGCCATGTTCACATTCATGGACTGACATCTTTAATGAGAGTCATTGTTCTCTCTCTCTCAACTAAAAAATATAAATATTATATATATAGAAAAACGCTGTTTTTTTTTTTTTTTTTTTATTTATATCACATTAAAATGAAATATGTATAATGAATCAACCATTTTAAATAAACCTGGTTTTAGGACTTTTAATTGTGGACATACTCTTTCCATTTTTTTTAAATTTGGGATGAGAATTAGAT
>CP139507.1:65787933-66044131 GCA_021014915.2 Artemisia tridentata subsp. tridentata
ATTACAAAGTTAAGTCTGTTAGTTGTATTTTGAAATAGTTAGTTCTGCCTTTGTATTGTTAAGTCTGGTAGGCAGTATTACGTAGTTAAGTCTGGTTGACTTATTAGTTAAGTCTGTTTATGAAAGTTAGGAAAGTTTGTTAGCTATAAGTTAGGAAAGGATACGTAGTTATCTTTAGAGAAGATATGTATATCCTTCTACACGTTTTGTATCTAGGGTTTCCTTGGTGTATAAAAGGAACCCTAAGGCATTAGTTTTGGTACGAATGTACGTATGTTAGTTGTATGCGTATTGATTAAAAGAATTAGTAATATACGAAGTTAGTTATTGATATTGTGTTCTTCATTGTTGATTGTTTAGATTCCGCATAAACATTCAATTCATTGTTAGAGTTTCTCACTTAGATTGATTTGGATTTATTCAAGTCGTCTAACAAGTAACAAAGGCTACTTGGATCCATAATTTGGGTGGACCTACAAGTAGTATCAGAGCCTATAGAGAGACTCTGAGTTCGAAGAAACACAAAAACCACAAACACATATCACTCAAACAAACCCTACAAAATGTCTGTCAAGAATGGTGATGCATTCGCAAACCACAACAGTGAAGATGAAGTCTCAAACCATGAAGATGAAAAATCAGAAGCTGGCACATCCAACAACAAATCACAACCACAAACCATACCTGCCACAACCACCATATCAAACATAAAACTCCCTATCTTGAAGAAGGATGAGTATGACATATGGGCTATGGAGATGGAGCACTATCTCGAGTATAGTGATAACGAGGTCTGGAAGGTCATACAGAATGGGAATTCGAAGAAGAGGATTTCAGTTGGTAAAGATGGAGTGGTTAGGGTTCTTCCACCTGTGTCTACCCCAGAAATTCATGCATAGGAAAAGGAGAGAAAAGCTAAAAACCTTTTGTTGATGGCACTTTCCAAGGAGCACTTGAGAAGGTTTCATGGCATGGATGATGCCAAGGAAATTTGGAAGGCTATCAAGAAAAGATTTGGAGGGAATGCAAACTCCAAGAAGATGCAGAAGGCTGTACTTAAACAGCAATTTGAGGCATTCAGTGTATCCAGTTCAGAGGGTTTGGAAAAAGGCTACGATAGGTTTCAACAACTTCTATCACAATTGGAGGTTCATGGTGCAGCTGTGTCTGAAGAAGATGCAAACCACAAGTTTCTTAGATCATTACCAACAGAATAGTCAAGTGTAACAATGACCATGAGGATGAAGGATGAAATTGACACCATGACAACTGATGACCTGTACAACAATCTTCGGGTTTTTGAACGGGAAATCCAAGGAAAAGCATCTTCAAGTTCTACCAATGTTGCCTTTGTTTCTCAAAACAAGGGCAACACTAATGTTGGTCCACAAATTGTATATGGATCACTAAGTAGTCTTGAATACCTAGTAGATGGTTAGGATAAATCCGAACCAATCTAAGTGAGAAACCCTAAGTGATTGTTATTGTTAATGCGGAATCTTAACAAGAACAATTAAGAACACAAGCAGGGATATCACTAACTTCGTATATTGATATTCACTATTAAGAATTCGTACATCTCACACACGAACTAACAATCTTTAGGGATCCTTTTATAACACAAGGAAACCCTAGACGACACAGAAGATATACACAAATCTTCTATAAAGATACATACACGCATTGTATCTTTTCCTAACATAACTCTAACAAACTTTCCTATCTTCACGACCAGACTTAACTTTATAAGTCAACCAGACTTAAATGTGCTACCAGACCTAACTTTACATTACCAGACCTAAATCACAAACAGACCTAACTTAGTAAACTACCAGACCTAAGTTGTCTGCTCTTGATACGCATCATAATTCCCAACAATCCTCCCCTAACTTGATCTTCATGCTTCATGAACTTCAAGTTCTTCTGATTTAGCCTTCTGAGGATTGAATCTTGAACACTTTGAAATGTATTTAGGTCTTGTTCTTTTCTAGCAGCTTGAATCTTGATAAGCTCTTCTGATATGGTCTTTGCAGCAACATTGACTATATGTACATCAATTCATATTAAGTTTCATATCTATTCTCATCACTTCCAGGTGTGTTAACACCTGTGAGAGGTGAATCATTGAAATTTAATGGATTTGATGTCTCTTTACCAATAGCCATTACTACTGGAGTAGCCAAATGTTTTGGTGTGTAAGACCATGGTACACTAATAACCATATGATTTTAAGCAAATCATCAGCTTATCAACGGATTTGTTAAGTCTTTACCAAAAGCCGTTTGCTTCTGGACTAGTCAATTCTTTGATGGAAAAGCACCTCATCATGGTGAATTGATTACCATTTATGGTTTTCCACAGCCTTTACCAAAAGCCATAACCTTGTGGGCTAGCCAACTCTTCACTTATCTTAGATATGGTGAGTTGAATACCATACAATTTTTGGCAAATTGTCAGCCATAAACGGATTTGAGCAATCTTTACCTGTTAGCCGTTTGCTCAGGATTAGCCAGTCCTTATGTTGATGAGACAAGGTGGACTGATAACCTTTTGATGTGTTAGTGCAAAGCACCTCCACCAAGTGAGAAGTTCCAATAGTCTCACTTAACAACTTGTGAAAATATACTTAATCCAGCATTGCCTATAAAAGAAATAAAAGACATAGATAAAACAAATTTTTTTTTTTTTTTTTTTTTTTTTTTTTTTTTTTTTTTTTTTTTTTTTTTTTTTATCACTAACAGAACTAAAATCAAAACTACAAGACTTAAAAATAACCTAAATGCTGGTAAGTATTCATACTTTACATACTTCACAGTTTGACCTCCCCTTAGGCCAAACCTCCCCTTAACTCAAACTAGGGGTTCATCATACCAATGTTAACTACCAGATAATTGAATCTAGGACCATCAAATGCCTTAGTTAACAGGTCAGCAACATTAAAATCTGTATGTATTTTCTCCACTCTAATCAACTTCTTTTCAAAGCAATCCCTAATGAAGTGATGCCTTATTTCTATATGCTTAGTTTTAGAGTGATATACTGGATTCTTAACAATACAGATAGTACTCTTATTATCTATGTGGATAACAGTATTCATAAAATTCAAACCATAGTCCAGCATCTGATTCTGAATCCACAAAACTTGTCCACAGCAATGAGCAGCTACTACATACTCAGCCTCAGTAGTTGAATTAGCCACAATCGTTTGCTTCTTGCATTGCCAAGATATTAACCTCCTTCCAAGGAACTGACAACCTCCTGTTGTTGATTTCCTATCCAGACTTGCACCAGCATAGTCACTATCTGAATAAGCTGTCAGGTCAAAAGTTGACTCCTTAGGATACCAAAGGCCCAAATTTGGTTTGCCCTTTAAGTACCTAAAGATTCTCTTCACAGCATGAAGATGTGAAGTCTTTGGTTGAACCTGAAAGCGTGAACAAACACAAACTGCATACATAATATCAGGTCTAGAAGCAGTAAGATACATGAGGGAACCTATCATGGATCTGTAAAGATGCACATTCACATCAGCAACATCTTCATCCTTTGTTAAAGGCACTTTGTTCTCCATGGGAGTGACTGCTGCCTTCACATTTGAGAACTCAAACTTTTTCAAAATTTCTGCAACATACTTGTCTTGAGAAATAAAAAGTCCATCATCCTTTTGCTTAACTTGCAGTCCCAAGAAAAATGTAAGTTCTCCCATTGAGCTCATTTCAAACCTGCTCTTCATTAAACCTTCAAATTCATCACACCAAGACTTTCTTGTGGATCCAAAAATGATATCATCCACATAAATTTGGACAAGGATAATATCCTTCTGATCTCTCTTAATAAATAAAGTCTTGTCAATTACACCCCTGATGTATCCATGTTCTTCAAGAAACTGTGAAAGAGTTTCATACCAAGCTCTAGGAGCCTGATGAAGACCATATAGAGCTTTAATAACCTTATACACTTGATTGGGGTTAGCAGGATCCTCAAAGCCAGGAGGTTGATGTACATACACATCTTCTTCACTAGTGCCATAAAGAAAAGCACTTTTGACATCCATCTGATATACCTTGAATCCCATGTATGATGCATAGGCCAAAAATAACCTGATAGCTTCAATCCTTGCTACAGGAGCAAAAACCTCATCATAATCTATGCCCTCCTCCTGTTTGTATCCTTGAGCTACCAACCTTGCTTTGTTCCTTACAACTACCCCTCTTTCATCCCTTTTATTCCTGAAGACCCATTTAGTACCAATAACTTTAGCTCCATTAGGTAGGTCTACAAGAACCCATACTTTCTGTAGCTTGAACTGCAACAACTCTTCTTGCATGGCTTCTACCCAACTTTCCTCCCTAAAGCTTCAGAAACTGTAGTGGGTTCACTTTGAGAAAGAAAGCAAGCAAATAAGCAGTATTGCTGGTCCTTATGATTGACCCTTTGTTGTTGCTTAATCAGGCTAATGAGTGCAAGAGAATCAGACTGATGTTGCACTCTACTTCTTGTTTGAACAGCAGACTTGGGGTTACCAATTATTTGGCTTTTGGGATGAATGGTGTAGATCCTGAGAGTGGGGGTTGGACTTACTTCCACTTCAGTGGGTAAGTTGTTGAAATCAGTAATAATTCCTCCTTCATCATAGGAAGCCCCATCAAAAACACCTTCATTAGGATTTGGAAATACTTCAAGTTCTGGCATCTCAGAATCAGCACATGCAGTATTTGAAGAAAGGTCTGGTAGAACATCACTACCAGACTTAAAATGTGAAGTACTGGTAATGCTAGGGGATTTGACTTTGCCAGACTTAACTTCAGAATCTATATTCTGAGTGGAAGAATCCTTGATTACTGCTTCAGCTGCATCAGACTTGTTCTCTGTAGATGGAATCACAACAAGCTCAGCCATATCATCAATGTTCCCTGAATTTGAAGAATCTATGGTACCTGCAATGTTAGTAGCTTCTTGGGTACCTGCAATAGGGTTAATTTGATTCTCCTTGGAGACAGGAACATAATTCATAGAATCAGTCAAATAATCAATATCAAACATCCACCTATGACCAATTCCCTTGACATTGGGTTTTTCCTCAAGAAAGTTTACATGCAGATTTTCTTCTACTTTCTTGGATACTAGATTGTAAACCCTAAAGGCTTTACTGTTTAATGCATACCCAAGTAAAAACCCTTCATCAGACTTTCCTTCAAATTTTCCAAGAAGACTTAGAGTATCAAGAATGGTAACATGACACCCAAAAGGTCTTATATGGCTAACAACTGGTTTGTGGCCAAACATAAGCTCATAAGGAGTTCTATTTTGAGGCTTGGTCACTCTAACCCTATTAAAGATGTAGCAGGCATTGCTGACTGCTTCAGCCCAAAATGTAGTAGGTAAAAGTGAATCTGCTAGCATAGTCCTAGCTGCCTCAATAAGTGTCCTGTTCATTCTCTCTGCAACTCCATTTTGCTGAGGAGTTCTTGCATTACTGAATTGTTGCTTAATTCCTTTATTACCACAAAAATCTAGCATGCTCTTGTTTTTAAATTCAGTGCCATTATCACTCCTAATGATTTTAACTCGTTTATCAATAAGGTTTTCAATCTGTCTAATGAAATTTTGAATCAAAGGGGTAGCTTCATCCTTCCTAGACATAAAGAACACCCAACAATATCTAGTACAATCATCTGTAATGACAAGGCAATAGCATGCAAAATTTATACTATGGACAGATGTAGGGCCAAAAAGATCCATATGTAGGGTATGCAAAGGTTCAGTGATTAATCTTTCTAATTTAACCTTACAGGATGCCCTATGTTGTTTTCCCTTGTTGCAAGCCACACAAGTATGATCATTTTTAAACAATTTTGAAGGAAAACCTCTCACAAGGTTATTCTTCACAAGTTTATTCATGTTTTTGAAATTCACATGGCCTAACCTTCTGTGCCACAACTTAGATTCATCCAATGTAGCTTTTGCAATTAAACAGGTAGCACCTTTTGCAGAATTAGATGCTTTCATATCAAAACTGTACATTTTGTGTTGTCTGGGAACTTTAAGAAGAATTTGATGTTCTTCAGGCATCTTAAAGTCCGGAGTCAACACAAGACAATCAGTTTCAGTAAAAAGCACCTTATGCTGAGTATCACAAATCTGTGATATTGAGAAAAGGTTAAACTGCCCAAGTTCTTTCACAAAAGATACATTGTCAAATTCTATGTTGCCCACAATAATTCTTCCTTTACCAGTTATCTGTCCCTTGCTTCCTCCAAAAGTAACAGAACCTCCCTCGAATTCATGAAAATCATTAAGATAGTTCTTGTTACCAGTCATGTGCCCAGAGCATCCACTGTCAAGTATTCCTCTATCTTCCATATAGCATAGTGGATGATCCTGCACATAAAGAAGAGAAATTAGTTTCTCTTAGGAACCCAGGCCTGAGTAGGCTTGGGTCCGCCTTGTGGATCAATATGCTTAAATTTCTTAATTGAACTTGATCCACTGTTGTTTTGGGATTTATACATGGATTTATTTTTGTTTGAATCCCAAGACATACATGCTGAGGTCTTAACAGCAGAATCCCCATTTCCCTTTAAGGGTTTTGCTGTTTGCTTTCCAACTTGTTTTCTCACAGGTGAATGAGCTTTGTAAAAATTATTTCTTTTAAAATTTGCATTCACCCGAGGTTTTTGAAAAGGTTGCTTGGGTCTTACAAAACCAGTGTTCACATTAGGTCTCACAGAGTTAACATAACCAGTATTCACTTTAGGCCTCATAAAGTTAACATTTTGCCTATTCATATTAAGTTTTCTGTACCCAGACCCAAAATTTGGTCTACCAGAATTAACAAAAGAGTTAGGTCTGGTAGTGTTATTTAGTTGAACAGGTCTGGGGACAAATTGGTTAGCATGGTTAACTCTACTAGCATTGTTCCAAACTGGTTTATTTGAACCATGAACCTTATTAACATTCATTCTCTTTTGCTCAGCCTCTCTTTTCATTCTCTTTTCATGGAAGTCACAATCTCTTATTAAATGACTCAAACTTCCACACACAAAGCATCTTTTAGGAGCATAAGTGTAACTACTCCTACTTTCTCTGTGAACACTATTGCTTCTAGGTGACTCATTCAATTTAACAGATTCCCTAGGAGTTTTTATGTGATTGACACAACTAGGTTTAACTGTCTCAGCCTTTTGTTCAGTCACTAAAGGTTTAGTAACAACAGGTTCACACTTCTTAACAACCTTAGGTTCAGGATTCTCTTTTTCCTCACTGTTTGACTCAGACTTAGAGTGATCAGAGGAACCATCAATAGATCCTTCAGAGTCATTGGATTGACAAGAAGAATATCTACTAGATTTTTCCTCTGAGGTAGTTGGTTCAGGCACTTGAGGACCTTTCTTACCATACACAAAGAGTGAATCATCCAACTCTTCTTTTTCAAGAGGAGTATAGTCATCACTCAAAGGTGGTGGTACTCCCTTAAAGTCACCAGTCTTAACAAACCTATTGTACAAAGGTTTATCAGCATAGTCCTCTTCTCTATTCTTAAATATAGCCCTATTCTCATTTTCCTCATATCCTAAGCCACATTTTTTATTTGACTTAATTTGAGAATCCCAACACTTAAACAGGTTATTATTTGAATTGTTCCATTGATCTACCCTTTTTCTCAGCTCATCCCTCTCCTTCTGAATTTTAAGCCCTAATTGTCTATACCTTTTAAGCTTCTCATCTTGTTCATATATCTTATTAGCTTGAAAGTATAGTTTTTCATTTAAAGCAGCATGTTGGTTTTGAAGGGTGACCTTTTGTGCCTCTAAAGTTTTTACAGCATTTTTATGTGCTAATAAATTTACTTCTAGATCACCTATTTGTTCTTGCTGCTCATCACACAAAGCCTTAACATGATTATATGAGTCAGTACATAATTTAGAGCATAATGATACCTCATTACCAATGGCCATGAGAGCATGATCAGACTCCTCATTTACTCTTGGATGCTCACCCCAATTGACTCCTCCAGCTTCCATTGTCAGCAGGCTCATCTGATTCTTTTCCATCTTCCCATCTTCAACTCTTTTCTCATCAGCAGACTTCTTCTCTGGACAATCTCTTGAAAAATGCCCATGCTTATGACAATTGTAGCATTCAACAGTCCTCTTTGTGTATCCCACTAGTGATTTGTTGTTGAAGTTGATAGTCCTACCATATTGCTTCTGAAATCGTTTGACCCTTAAAGCAACCATGGCAATGTGCCATTTTATATCCATCTCCTCAACTTCAGCATCATTAATCTGTTCAAGGTCTTCACTAATAAAGCTTTCATCTTCCGTTTGATTGGCAAAGAAAGAATGTATCACCTCATCAGTAAAACTTGAAGCAGACCTTTCACTTGAAGGAGTTTCATAGTTACCAGACCTAACACCACCAGATCTAACCTTGTAAGTACTGCTTTTGTTTTGAGACACAAAAGCAACATTTGATGAACTGGTTGAAGCCTGAGTGGTGTTACTGATGTCCCTTTCAAACATCCTAAGATTATTGTATAGGTCATCAGGTGTCATAGAATCTACTTCCTCCTTAATCCTCATCGCCACAGATACATTGCCCCATTCTGATGGTAAAGATCTGAGGAATTTGTGATTTGCATCCTCATTTGAGACTGCTGCACCATGAACTTCCAGTTGTGTTAACAGATGTTGAAATCTGTCATAGCCCTTCTCCAAACCTTCAGTCTTTGAAACACTGAATGTTTCAAATTGCTGTTTAAGAACAGCCTTTTGCATCTTTTTGGAGTTAGCATTACCTCCAAATCGTTTCTTGATAGCTTCCCACATCTCCTTAGCATCAAGAATGCCATGAAACCTTTGTAGATGCTCCTTAGGAATAGCCATAAGAAGCAAGGTTCTGGCCTTCTTTTCCTTCTCCACAGCCCTAATCTCCTCAGCAGATACTGGTGGCATTATTCTGAGCTGCCCATCATTCCCTTGTGAAATTCTCTTCTTAGAATTTCCCTTTTGAATCACCTTCCATACATCACTATCAATGTATTCCAGATAATGTTCCATCTCCATGGCCCATATATCATACTCTTCTCTCTTCAGTAGTGGAAGTTTTATGTTTGAGATTGTGGTTGTGGAAGGGATGGGTTGTTGTTGTGTTTGGGAGTTACTGGTTTCGGTTTTTCCTTCATCTTCATGGTTTGATTGCTCATCCTCACTGTTATGGATTGAGAAAGTTTCAGGCTTATCGAGTTCAGACATTGTGAAGGGTGATTTGAGTGAGAATTAGGTTTTAGGGATTTGGTGTTCTTCGAATTCAGAGTCTCTCTCCTTGCTCTGATACCACTTGTTGGTCCACAAATTGTATATGGATCACTAAGTAGTCTTGAATACCTAGTAGATGGTTAGGATAAATCCGAACCAATCTAAGTGAGAAACCCTAAGTGATTGTTATTGTTAATGCGGAATCTTAACAAGAACAATTAAGAACACAAGCAGGGATATCACTAACTTCGTATATTGATATTCACTATTAAGAATTCGTACAACTCACACACGAACTAACAATCTTTAGGGATCCTTTTATAACACAAGGAAACCCTAGACGACACAGAAGATATACACAAATCTTCTATAAAGATACATACACGCATTGTATCTTTTCCTAACATAACTCTAACAAACTTTCCTATCTTCACGACCAGACTTAACTTTATAAGTCAACCAGACTTAAATGTGCTACCAGACCTAACTTTACATTACCAGACCTAAATCACAAACAGACCTAACTTAGTAAACTACCAGACCTAAGTTGTCTGCTCTTGATATGCATCATAATTCCCAACAACTAACAAGGTTAAGTCTGGTGGCTTTAGTTCTGGTGGTTATGAAACTTCTTCAAGCAGAATGAGAGAAAGAGAAGTACCAGCTGGTTTTGCTGATGAAGTTGTTTATTCTCTATTTGCCAAGAATTCAGAAGAACTAGATCTTCAAAGTAATGATCTTGAGCAGATAGATGATGTTGATGTTGAGGAAATGGATATTAAGTGGCAAATTGCTATGATTGCCCTTAGGATGAAAAAGTTTTACAAGCAGACTGGGAGGAACATCAGGTTTGATGGGAAGACAGCTGTTGGGTTCAATAAGAAGAATGTGGAGTGCTACTATTGTCGCAAACCGGGGCATTTTGCTAGGGAATGCAGAGAAAAGATGGCTGCTGATGAGAAAAAGAATAAGGGTTCTGACTCTCAAGATGATGACAAGATGAGGAAGAATCAGATGAGCATGTTGACATTGGAAGCTGGAGCTGTGAATTAGGATGAGCACACACCAGAGGAAGAAGTGCCAAACCATGCACTTATGGCTATTGGTTCCAGCAATGAGGTATCTTTGTGTTCCAAAATATGCATTGATTCATACAATCATCTTAAAGCTTTGTGTGATGAACAATTAAAAGAAATAGGTGACCAGGAAGTAAAAATTCTTGCTTATACTAAGGCTGTAAAATCTTTAGAAGCACAAATAGTAAACTATCAAAATAAACAAGCTTCCTTAAATGAAAAACTCACCTTTCAGGTTAATGAGATATATGAAAAAGATGAAAAACTTAAGAGATATAGAAGAATTGGCATGAAAGCAGTGAAAGAAAGAGATGAATTGCAAAAGATAGTTGACTCATGGAAAAGTTCTTCTAAAAATCTTTTTAGACTAGTTGATTCTCAAATGAGCTCTACAAGTAAAATTGGCTTAGGTTATGAGATTAAGTCAGATAGTGAAGTTCTAAGCTATGAGGAAGAGATGGACAGATCTGTGTTCAAATGTGGAAAAGAGGATTCTATTGGTAGACCAGTGTACAATAGGTTCATAAAAACTGATGATTTTAAAGGGGTGCCACCTCCATTAAGTGGAGATTACACTCCTCTACAAAAGGAAGACCTTGATGACTCTTTATTTGTGTATGGTAAAAAGGGTCCTCAATATCCTGAGATAGGCAACTCAGATGACAAATCAAGTGAATACTCTACTTGTCAAACCAATGACAGTGAAGGATCCACTAGAGATGTCTCTGAGCAGTCTGAATCAGAATCAGAGTGTGAACCTAAAGAAGTTTCTGAGTCAAAATTTGTCAAACATAGTGAACCAGTTGTGACTACACCTAAAACTGATACAGATAAACCTACTTGTGATACTCACATAAAATCTCCTAGGGAGTCTGTCAAGAATCAAGAGTCACCAAAATCTGATAGGATGAGAAGAGAGTATAGAAAAAACTACACTTTTGGTCCTAAGAGGTGTTTTGTCTGTGGTAGTCTAAGTCATTTGATTAGGGACTGTGACTTTCATGAAAATAGGATGAAAAGAGAGGCTGAACTTAGGAAGCACAAGAGTGTTAATACTGGCCATATGAATGTTAAACCAGTTTGGAATAATGCAAACATGATTAATCATGCAAATAAGTTTGTTTCTAGACCAGCATAAATGAATACTAGTAGACCTCAAGTTAATTCTGTTAGGTCAAAAGTTAATTCTAGTAGAACAAATTTTAATTCTGGTTGGTCAAATGTTAATTCTGGTAGGCCTAGTTTTAATTCTGGTAGGCCTCATGTTAATTCTGTGCAGCCAAATGTTAATTCTGGGTGGTTTAATCATTCTGGACCTAGACAACCAGTAAATAGACCACAGGTGAACTCATATAATCAAAGAAACAATTTTTATAAACCTCATTCACCTGTGAGGAGTCCTTTTGCTACAAATACAGCACAAACTTCACAACCAAGTGCTGTCAGGGAAAATGGGGGATTTGCTGTTAAGACCCAAGCATGTTGGTCTTGGGATCCATTTAAGAACACACTTACCTACGAATCCAAGAACAACAGTGGATCAAGTTCATACAAGACTTATAAATATGTTGATCCACAGGGCAGACCCAAGCCTTCAGAGGCCTGGGTCCTAGAGAGAAACTAATTTCTCTACTTTTGTGCAAGAACATCCACTGAAGAACATAGAAGACAAAGGCATATTTGATAGTGGGTGCTCTGGGCACATGACTGGTAACAAGAATCATCTGAAGGATTTTCAAGAATTCAAAGGAGGTTCTGTTACCTTTGGAGGTAGCAAGGGGCAAATTACTGGTAAAGGAAGGATTGTTGTAGGCAATTTATAATTTGACAATGTATCTTTTGTAAAAGAACTAGGGCAGTTTAACCTTTTCTCCATATCACAAATTTGTGATAAGCAGCATAAGGTGCTTTTTAGTGAAACTGAATGTTTTGTATTGACTTCGGACTTTAAGATGCCTGATGAAAGTCAGATCCTTCTTAAAGTTCCTAGACAATACAACATGTATAGTTTTGATATGAAGCAACCTGAACCTGCAAAAGGTTTTGCCTGTTTGCTTGCAAAAGCCACATTGGATGAATCTAAATTGTGGCATAGAAGGTTAGGTCATGTTAACTTTAAAAACATAAATAAACTTGTGAAGAATAACCTAGTTAGAGGATTGCCTTCAAAAGTTTTTAAGAATGACCATACCTGTGTAGCATATTAATAAGGGCAAACAGCATAGGGCATCTTGTAAGGCTAAGTTAGATAGGTTTGTTTCTGAGCCTTTGCATACCTTACACATGGATCTGTTTGGCCCTACATCTGTACAAAGTATCAACCATGCTAGCTATTGCCTTGTCATCACTGATGATTGTACTAGATTTTGTTGGGTGTTCTTTATGTCTAGGAAAGATGAAACAACTCCATTAATTCAAACTTTCATTAGGCAGATAGAAAACCAACTTAATAAAAAGGTCAAGATCATTAGGACTGACAATGGCACATAATTTAAGAATAGGAGCATGATTGAGTTTTGTGGTAATAAAGGAATCAAGCAATAATATAGCAATGCTAGAACTCCACAGCAGAATGGAGTTGCTGAGAGAATGAACAGGACCCTAATTGAGGCAGCTAGAACTATGCTAGCTGACTCACTCTTACCCACAACCTTTTGGGCAGAAGCAGTTAGTTGTGCTTGCTACATATTCAATAGGGTTAGAGCGACCAAGCCTCAAAATAAAACACCTTATGAGCTTATTTTTGGCCATAAACCAGTTGTTAGCTATATAAGGCCTTTTGGGTGTCATGTGACCATTCTTGATACATTGAGTGTGCTTGGAAAATTTGAAGGAAATCTAATGAAGGGTTTCTTGTTGGGTATTCACTGAATAGTAAGGCCTTAAGGGTATACAATTTAGTGACCAAGAAAGTAGAGGAAAATCTTCATGTTAATTTTCTTGAGGAAAAACCCAATGTGAAGGGACTAGGTCATAGATGGATGTTTGACATTGATTATTTAACTAAATCTATGAACTATATTCCTGTCTCTAAGGAGAATGAAGCTAACCCTGATGCAGGTTCCATAGAAGTAACTAACAATGCAGATACACAAGTTACTTCTGATGCAAGCAATGCTGAGCAAGACAAGGAAATTGAGAAGCTTATTGTGATTCCTACTGTGGGAAACTAGAAGGGGGGGTTGAATAGTTTACCGGTTTAAAAACTTCTTTTAAAAATCTTGTTTTAAAAGTATGATATTGGAAACTTTGATTCGAACACTTATATGTAATCAATCAACACCAATATGAACGAGACACTATTCTGACTAATGATAAATAATAAAAGTAAAGAGTAGAGTTGGAAAGATCAAACCGAGACAGAGGATTTATAGTGGTTCGGCTACGAAGCTCTTCTTCGCCCTACTCCACTCCCCGAGTACCACACTCGAGAGTTTCAAGCACTATGTCAACAACCTCCCTTAAGGCGGAGAAAACCGTACACGTCGCTTATCCTTTTTCCGACACTAAGCTAGATGTCGAGTGCTAATCTTAGCTAGCACCAACCTACCAAGGTCCACGTGACCAAACACACAAGCCCAATGGCTTCAAGAGATCACCAAGATCTCAACACAATCACAATGATCAACACTCAATTCACTCTACTCAACTAACACTAACCTAATGACCCTTGATCTTCTTGATCAATCACAGAAGCCCAATGGCTTCAAGAGATGTTCACTATCTCTATAGATCACACTTGATCTTCACTCTCACTCACAAAAAGAAAATAAACTTGATGTATGCTAAGACACAACAAGGTTGTAACAAGTGTTACAAAAACCTATCAACTATAACTCTAGTATCTTCTTGATTACTTGAGTTCTTCTCTTGCTAATGAAGAGGGATGACAACACCTTGTATCAACTTGGATACTTGTGTTCTTCTCTTTCTAGTGAAGAGGTATGAAGAGGATCACTTGAAGGATGATTGGATCACTCTTGAAACAAAGAAAAACTAATCTAAATGAACCTAAGAAGTGAAAGGTGTGAGAGGATTTAGCTAAGGGATTTTTCTGTGTGTGAAGGGTGCCTAAAACTGTGAAAGAGGTGGGTATTTATAGGCAAAGAAAATCTGAACGTTACAAAGAAATTCTGTACGGACGGCTCTGTTAAATACCATACGGCTCCACTAAATTTAGTGGAACCGTGGAGCCGTGGTAGACTAGGACGCTCCAAATTTTGTCTTTTCTGGTGAAAACTTATTTGGGGAAGGTTGGAGCTGATTTTGGGGGGAAAAATAGCTGTTGTGATTTTCAAACTAATTTTTCCATTAAAACATTTCTTAATATTTCAAAAATAATTTGTCATGTGTATTTTTGAAAAAATGTTTTGTCCCATTTAAAATGTGAATTTTCAAAACATAAATTCACTTCTTTGATCACTAGTTCAAGTTGTAACTTTGTTCAAGAGTGATTTGCGTAGAAACGGGATCTTCCGATTAAAAACTTGTTAATGTTAATTTTAACGTAACGTGAGTTCACATTTTGTCATCCTCAAAACGTGAAGTAATCGAAAGACATAAATAACGTTTTTAGAACATTATTTGCATCAACAATCTCCCCCTTTTTGATGATGACAAAATATAAACTCATTTTAGGTTAAAATTAGTTTTAACAAGTTTTTAATGAGTTTACTCCCATTTCTCCCCCTTTTTGTTAAATCAAAAAGGTGGTTAAGGCTCCCCCTTGATGTGTACTCCCCCTCATTTGGAGAACACCAAGGAATCGAGCAATGGATCGTGCTACAAAACAAAGTTAGAAGACAAATATACAATATCTAACAAGCAGCACATTATGACAAATAACCAATCCTTTAAAAAGGAAAACCTCCACATAAAAACATTCATTCATAAAACAAACAAGTGTCATAGTAATGTATGACTACATAGAAAGCACAAAGAAAGATAACAAGAAGCCTAAATTCCTAATGACTAGAGGCAAGCTTCATTTCCAAGAGGGGTCCTAAGAGTTTATTGTGGAGGACTAAACAAGTAAGTGTTTAGTTGTTTTGGTTAGGAGGTGGTGGAGATTGGGGCCCCATTTGAGGTGGTGGAGGTGTCAAGAGATGTTCTATAAAGTAGAACATGAAATGAATCTCGTCTCGTAAGAAGTAGATGAGATTACGGTTATGGAGACAACATAGGCAATTAGCACTATGTAACTCAAAGGGATGTGGTTGGTTGGGTTGTGCCATGATAGGAGATGGTGATTGTGGTAGGTTTGTTGGAGGTGAAATTGGCATGGCATTGTCCAATGGGGTGAATGGGGATGGTGTGTACTCCATTGATGATGTAGTGTAATAGGATGATGAAGATGTTGTGTAGGTAGATGAAGTTTTAGATGGTGCATAAGGTGGTGATGGTGAGTATGGAGTGGCTTGGGAAGGTGGTGTCATAGCTTCATCATCTCTTGTGAGATCCACAAAGAGTGGTTTTGAGGGTGGTTTTACGGTTATCCTAGGTTTCTTGGAGATTTGAGAGGTTGAACCATGTGTGGAGGACATGGTGTTTGTGTGATGGGAGGTTGAAGGTGAAGTGCAAGATAAGCTTGCAAGGGTGAGGCCTTAAATAGGCAAGTTGGGTGAAATTTGAATTAAAGTTGATCCTATGGTGTAGGAGAGGAATCCTAGGGTGAATGTGAGGGTGCAAGGTTTGCAGGTTTGAGGTTAGGGTGATAGGGAAGTAGGAGCATTAGGAAAAATCCGTTATACAGGGTCACGGCTCCGTTAAATACCCCACGGTACCGTTAAATTTAACGGTGCCGTCCCTATTTAGTGGTGCCGTGACACTGTTGGCACGAAAATTTCCTTGCAGGCTAGTTTTGGGCAGCTAGGGGGAATTTTCTAGGGAAACTAATTCCTGGAAATGAGAGTGCCTCAACTCACTAGGTACTTATTTTCCTAATATATCCATACAATGCTACATCTAGCACATAAGGATGATCATGCAATGTTCTTAAATAATCATAAGCATGCAAGCATAAAAGGACAAGATAAAATATCATTCAAATATCACATAGAATATTCATGTAAGCATGTAAGATAATTTGAACATTAATTCCTAAAATTATCTATTAGTAATAAACCCTAGTGAGAGATATAAATCTCTTCCTAACTACTTATGACTTGAGCATTCCCCCTTCTTGTCACACTCTCGTCTTGAGTATTTGTCTCATTCTCATGATTAGGATCATCAAAGGGTGCATAGTGGGTGGTGAATTCGGAAATGAGGATGGTTGAGACATATGACTCGGTTATGGGTTTCATGACAGGTGTGAAGAGGGAGTATTGAGGACCATGAAGGTAAGGGTGAAAGGTCATGAAGTGATGATAGAGACGGGTCAGGAGCATCCCATAGGGTATCAATTTATTCTTGTTACCCTTGAGATGAACAATTCGCTTAGCGAAGAAGTAAGCAAGATTGTAAGGTTGTTGGGTTAAGAGACAGTAAATCATATCAGCACAATACGCCGGGAGTTGCTCACGATTTCCTGTGAGACTTAGAACATTTTCTCGCAGGATGACTGCCCAAGAAAGTAGTTCATGACGCACTTCTTCCAAACGAATTTTCGTTGGATGAGGGTGAGGGTTAGTACGGATGATTTTGGTTAGTTCGGTTGAAGAGGGTATGTACGAACAGTACGGACTATTCTCCTCACGATAGTGAAAGAGAGACTCAAGACACCAATCTTCAGTATAGGCACATTGCCCATGATTGGGTATTCTAAGGATTTGAGCAATTTGCTCAAGAGTTAGAACGTATTTGAAGTTTTTGACCCAAAACCAAAGTGACAAGGATTGATCCTCGTTACGTACGAGTTCAACTTGTCGGAAGAACTCCAACACAAAGCGGGACAAATGTACTCGTTAATGTGGAGTAGACAATCGAATCCTATAGCTCTAAAGGAAGTGTTGATGTCCCGGTGGTAAACTAGGGATGGATCAATGACACGACCTTCATGAAACCGACGGGTTTCAAGATTGACATAGGCACGAATGTGGTTACCGGGTGTAGTGGGTTCACGTTAGATTTCGGGTGTATAGGTATCGGTTAGGAGATGATCAAAATCATATTCATGAGACATTTTTGTGTCCTATAAGAAAATTTTAAGAAAAATTTAGAACAAAAACCAGTTGCATACAACACGTGCCTAGTGTGTGCCTATATGCAGACTATGTGGAGGTGCGGTAATTTCGACTCAAAAGAAAAATAATGAGATTACCCAAACACTCCTGATTTTCACTTTAGCTCAAACAAATATGTCGAAAAGTACATATTGATTATGTAATTCGAATAATATTTGTGAGATCATGAATGCATGAAAAAGTGTTTTTAGTTTGCATCAACAATGCATGAAAAAGAACAATTTCATGATCCTAATCTTGTGAGATTTTAAAATTGATGGAATTGGGGTGTTTTAGTGTTGATGACTTCTAATTTTGAAACATTCCTAGAAAAAAGTGAAAATCCCCAATTCAATTTTCATCAATGAACAAACCCTAGACTCAAAGTTAGAAATAAATTAGAGTAAGATAACTTACAACTTATGTAGAAAATGGTAAAATGATTGAAGATCTTGAAATCAATGTCTTGAATATGATCTTGAAGAGGTGTAATTGAGTTTTGGGTTGTGAGGTTAGGTTATGACAGCAGTTGCTGAGATTGAGAGGGTTTGTGATGAGTAATGTGGAAAAAGGGGACTGAAATCCTGAATGTTCCAGATGCACGGTTCCACGATACCGTTAAATTTAACGGTGCCGTGCCACATTTAGTGGAGCCGTGATCTGCTGGGACTGTTTTCTGTCCCATTTTGATTTTTGACGAATAAGTCTCGCTATTTTAGTGAGATCTTATGACACGAGGAAAGAATTTGTACCTAACAAATTCTTATGACTAGGGGTTCCTAAACTTGACTAGACGAGACACACGGGATGACTTCAAGAGTCATGAGATTTATGGAATATGTTCCATCATTCCTAGACCTAGACGGAGGTAGTTAAAGGATTCTCGTTTGAGAGGTTTGGTTAGTATGTCAGCGATGTTGTCCTGAGAAGGAACTTTCTCAATGGAAATATTTCCTTTCTGAACATTATCGCGAAGGAAGTGGTGGCGAATTTCAATGTGTTTAGTACGGGAGTGTTGGACAGGGTTTTTGCTCAAGTCAATAGCACCTTTATTGTCACACATAATAGGAACATCATCTAAGTGTATGCTATAGTCGTTAAGGGCTTGTTTCATCCATAGTGCTTGCTGACATGCCTTTCCGGCGCTTACGTACTCGGCTTCGGTAGTGGAGATGGCAAGAGCCGTTTGTTTCTTGGAGAACCAAGAAGTTAGACAACAACCCATGAAGGTACAAACGCCACTCGTGCTTTTTCGATCCACGTAATCTCCCGCATGATCAGAGTCGGCATAGACAACAGTTTCTATACCGGTCCCCTTGGGATAAAATAATCCCAAGTGTATAGTGCCTTTAATGTATCGGAAGATACGCTTAACCGCTTCAAGATGAGAGGTTTTGGGATCCTCTTGGAAGCGAGCACAAAGGCAGACACTAAACATGATGTCGGACCTACTTGCCGTGAGGTATAGTAAACTACCTATCATACCTCTATACTTAGTGCTATCTACGGACTCACCTTCTTCATCTCTCGTGAGTTTTATTTCCGTGGACATGGGAGTTTTCATGGGCTTAGACTCTTCTAAACTAAACTTCTTAAGCATTTCCTTACTATACTTAGATTGATTAAAGAAGATACCATCTTCCATTTGCTTAATTTGTAAACCAAGGAAGAAATTTAATTCGCCCATCATGCTCATCTCAAACTCGTCATGCATGATCTTAGAAAAATCATTGCATAGTTCTGGACAAGTTGAGCCAAATATGATGTCGTCGACATATATTTGAACAATGATGAGATGCGAATCTCTTTTCTTTGTGAAAAGTGTGTTATCAATAACTCCCATGGTATATTCATGTTCAATCAAGAATGCTTTCAGTCTATCATACCAAGCTTTGGGAGCTTGCTTAAGACCATAGAGTGCTTTCTTGAGTTTATAAACATGATTCGGATGTTCGAAATCAACGAATCCCGGAGGTTGTGCAACATATACCTCCTCGTTGATATAACCATTTAGGAATGCACTTTTCACGTCCATTTGGTACAATTTAAAGTCTAAGGCACACGCATAGGCAAGGAGTATTCTAATAGATTCTAATCTAGCTACGGGTGCATAGGTTTCATCATAATCTATTCCTTCTTGTTGGTTATAGCCTTGTGCTACCAACCTTGCCTTATTCCTAGTCACGACGCCATTTTCGTCGAGTATATTCCTAAACACCCACTTAGTTCCTATGATGGTTTGATTCCTAGGAGGAGATACCAACTCCCAAACTTGGTTTGCAGTGAATTGATTAAGTTCCTCTTGCATGGCAAGTATCCAACTTTCATCCTTAATCGCTTCACTGACATTCTTAGGTTCTACGGTTGATATAAAACAAAAGAAATTACTTTTGTTTTGGGCTTGTGACCTAAGGGTTCTTTGGTTTAGGTTTCCTATGACATTTTCAATAGGATGGTTCTTGGATTCCTTAATGTTGACAGTTTCGTCAATTTCAACTATTTCATCCTCAATGTCATCATCTAAGGTTTTCTTGCCATTATCCTTAACGGCTTCTTCCTCATCTAAGTCATCATCCACCAAGGGTGATGTCTTAGTTGGTGGAGGGCTTTCATCGAATGTCACGTTGAGTGACTCTTCGACTTTCATTGTTTCCTTATTTAGGACAATGTAAGCTTTACTATTTTGGGAGTATCCTAGGAAGACACCTTCGTAAGACTTTGGGTCAAACTTGGTGAGGTAATCTTTAGTGTTTAGTATGAAGCACTTGCTTCCAAACACTCTAAAGTAATCAAGAGTAGGTTTTCTACCTTTCATGATTTCATATGGGTTTTTTCCTAAGATAGGCCTAATTAAAATCCTATTAAGTATGTAAGTTGAGGTGTCCACCGCATTACACCAAAACTTTTGCGGAATTGATTGTTCATTCAACATCGTTCTACTCATTTCTTGTAGAGTACGATTTTTTTCGCTCTACTACCCCATTTGATTGTGGAGTGCGTGGAGCTGAGAAATTGTGAGTAATACCATTAGCATCATAATATACTCCAAATTGCACTTCATTATCAAATTCCCGACCATGATCCGTCCTAATGGAAACTATTGTACATCCTAGTTGATTTTGGACTTTCTTACTAAAAACCTCGAATTCCTCAAAGGCTTGAGTCTTATTCTTAAGAAATCTAGTCCAAGTGTACCTAGAGTAGTCATCAACTATTACTAAGGTGTAGTAGTTTCCTCCGTAGCTCCGTATGGCGGATGGACCGAATAAGTCCATATGAAGGAGTTCTAGGCATCTAGAGGTCGAGACTATATTCTTAGCTTTGTGACTAGAATGAGCTTGTTTTCCAACTTTACAAGCGTCACAAAAGTGTTGATCAAACTTAATCTTAGGTAGATCTCTAACTAGTTCCTTAGATGCCAATGATTGTATCAAGCGCATATTGGCATGACCTAATCTCCTATGCCATAGAGTGGAGTTATCATCTATGGTTGCTAAGCATATCCTATCCTGAGGCTTATTTCCTATTTTCATAACAAATAGGCCATTTCTCCTAACTCCTTTGCCTATGGTTTTACCATCCTTAATGATCTCACTACCCTCTTCAGAGAATATAACTCTACACTTATTATCTACCATTTGACTAATGCTAAGCAAATTAAATCCTAAGTTATCTACATGCTCAACATTTCTAATAGTGAGGGAGTTTTGAGTGATCGTACCTTTGCCAATAATGTTGCCCTTAAGTTTGCTACCGAAAGTGACATTACCTTCGTTGTATGCCTTGTATGATGAGAATAGACTTCGGTTGCCTGTCATGTGGTTAGTGCATCCACTATCCTTGACCCATTCATCAGGCTCCAAGTCGATTCCCAAGCATATCTATTACATAAGATAAACATTCAAACGTTTGGTCCCCAATATCTCATGGGTCCAAAGTGGTTAGCATTAAACATCCCATGCATCATTTGCATGTGGTTAGGATGTTGAAATGGTGGGCAAATTTCCCATGGCAAGTAACTTTGTAGTTGACGGTCATTCCAAGTTATGGGATATTCACTTGGAAAGCTTTTCTTCTAAAGTTACGTCTCGGTAGAGGAGTTCTTGACCGAGGTTTGGGAGTGTTTGTTTTACTAGGTGGAGGAGTCTTAGACCTAGTGTCAGATTTTACAAATCTAGGTTTGGGTTTTGACATAGGTTTGTAGAATCTTTTAACTTCCTCTATACTAGCAATAGAGACCTTTGTACCATTAACAACAATGTGAGTTGGTTTAGGACTTGATTCATTTTTGAAATTTGACTCAGTTCTGTCTCCAGTGTCGGACGGTACCACGGTTCCGTTAACTTTAATGGAGCCGTTGGTACCTTTAGTGGTGCCGTCTGGAGTTTTGACAGAGTTTGAGGTTTTAACAGATTTTGCTTGATTAGTTTTATTTGTCAAAGCATTTTCTGTTTCCTTTTCAAAACTAGTAATTCTAATTGTGTTTTCCTTGAGTTTTTCATTTTCTACTTTAATATTTATGCATGACTCACATCCTATGTCTAATTCTTTGTATCTTTCAAGTCCTTTGACTTGATCCTTTAGTTCTAACATTTTCACTTCTAGTTCATGCAATTTTGATTTTAGTAATTTGTTTCTACTTAACATTTTTGAGACAATTTTGCATAGATTATTATGTTCGTCATTTAGTTTGTTATCATCTATTGACGAATTATCATCTATGAAATCAGGGTAGTCGTAACGTACCTCATTTGAAGCGTGAGCCATTATACATGTTTCGTCCTTGGGCTTCTTTTCTTCATCATCACCGCTATCACTCCATGAGCCTCCTATGAGAGCTCGTTGGTTGTTGACTTTCGGTGGCTTGGGACACTCTCCTATGAGATGATTAGGATCTCCGCATCTAAAGCATTTCCTATCACTTGTCCCTTTCTTTTCAACATGGTTCTTTTGTGATGTCTTCTTCTCATCACGAGGTTGCCTAACGAACCTACCTCTTCTCCTAAAGAACTTTTTAAAGTCCCTAACCGCTAATGCATATTCCTCATCTTCACTATCGGAACTCGAACATTCCTCATCACTAGACTCCTTCCTGGCTTTTAATGTTACAGATCTAACTCTCTCACTTTTGCCTTTGACAATGCCGGAGTCTTTCTTGATGATCATCTCGTGAACTTTCAAGTTTCCTATAAGTTCATCGAGTGACAATGCTGCCAAGTCCTTTGACTCTTCAATGGCGGTGACCTTTGCTCTCCATTTAGGATGTAGAGCTCTAAGAAACTTCCTAACATAGTTCTTACTAGAATAACCTTCATCAAGAGCTTTAAGACTAGTGATAATAGTATTAAATCTAGCAAAAGCATTATCTATTGACTCATCCTCCGAAATGGAGAATTGTTCATATTGTTGAACAAGAAGATCTATCTTTTTCTCTTTGACTTGGTTATTACCTTGGTGAGTGACTAACAAAGTTTTCCAAATATCTTTTGCCGTATTACACATGAAAATTCTTTCGAATTCCTTTTTAGGCAAAGCATTATAAATCATCATTTTAGCCTCATTATTTTTGGCTAATTTTCTTTTTAGTTCATCACTTTGTTTATCATAAGAAACAATTTCATCCTTTTTAGTTTCCGGATTCATTTGAATAGGTTGAAAGTCACCCTCGGTAATAACATGCCAAAGATCAATGTCTTTTGATTTCACATACGTTTCGAATCTTGTTTTCCAATAAATAAAACAATCGGTTTCGAAAAGTGGTGGTCTTTGCATAGATTGCCCTTCTAGATATTTGTCGGAATCCATTGATCGATTCAAGTTTTAAAATACAATATACTTTAAAATCTTGACTGACGTGGCTCCTGATACCAATTGTGGGAAACTAGAAGGGGGGGTTGAATAGTTTACCGGTTTAACAACTTCTTTTAAAAATCTTGTTTTAAAAGTATGATATTGGAAACTTTGATTCGAACACTTATATGTAATCAATCAACACCAATATGAACTAGACACTATTCTGACTAATGATAAATAATAAAAGTAAAGAGTAGAGTTGGAAAGATCAAACCGAGACAGAGGATTTATAGTGGTTCGGCTACGAAGCTCTTCTTCGCCCTACTCCACTCCCCGAGTACCACACTCGAGAGTTTCAAGCACTATGTCAACAACCTCCCTTCAGGCGGAGAAAACGTACACGTCGCTTATCCTTTTTCCGACACTAAGCTAGATGTCGAGTGCTAATCTTAGCTAGCACCAATCTACCAAGGTCCACGTGACCAAACACACAAGCCCAATGGCTTCAAGAGATCACCAAGATCTCAACACGATCACAATGATCAACACTCAATTCACTCTACTCAACTAACACTAACCTAATGACCCTTGATCTTCTTGATCAATCACACAAGCCCAATGGATTTAAGAGATGTTCACTATCTCTATAGATCACACTTGATCTTCACTCTCACTCACAAAAAGAAAATAAACTTGATGTATGCTAAGACACAAAAAGGTTGTAACAAGTGTTACAAAAACCTATCAACTATAACTCTAGTATCTTCTTGATTACTTGAGTTCTTCTCTTGCTAATGAAGAGGGATGACAACACCTTGTATCAACTTGGATACTTGTGTTCTTCTCTTGCTAGTGAAGAGGTATGAAGAGGATCACTTGAAGGATGATTGGATCACTCTTGAAACAAAGAAAAACTAATCTAAATGAACCTAAGAAGTGAAAGGTGTGAGAGGATTTAGCTAAGGGATTTTCTGTGTGTGAAGGGTGCCTAAAACTGTGAAAGAGGTGGGTATTTATAGGCAAAGAAAATCTGAACGTTACAAAGAAATTCTGTACGGACGGCTCCGTTAAATACCATACGGCTCCACTAAATTTAGTGGAACCGTGGAGCCGTGGTAGACTAGGACGCTCCAAATTTTGTCTTTTCTGGTGAAAACTTATTTGGGGAAGGTTGGAGCTGATTTTGGGGGGGAAAATAGCTGTTGTGATTTTCAAACTAATTTTTCCATTAAAACATTTCTTAATATTTCAAAAATAATTTGTCATGTGTATTTTTGAAAAAATGTTTTGTCCCATTTAAAATGTGAATTTTCAAAACATAAATTCACTTCTTTGATCACTAGTTCAAGTTGTAACTTTGTTCAAGAGTGATTTGCGTAGAAACGGGATCTTCCGATTAAAAACTTGTTAACGTTAATTTTAACGTAACGTGAGTTCACATTTTGTCATCCTCAAAACGTGAAGTAATCGAAAGACATAAATAACGTTTTTAGAACATTATTTGCATCAACACCTACCACAGAAGTCAAACATGTTGCAGCCGATGAAGGAACAAAGAAATCTTCTCCAAAGAAGAAGGAGACTGTGATCAAGCCTCAAGCTGAGAGGAAAGAGGCTTCTCATACTAAAGTGTCAGAAGATATTTTATCTTTCAGAGAAGAAATGAATGCTATGGCTGACAAACATCTTGGGAAGAAGGCTACCAACACTAACTTGGTTAAGTCTGGTAGTGGGATCATTAAGTTGCTACCAATACTAACTCAGTTAATTCTGGTAGTGATGCTGTTAATACTGCTTGTAAAACCCCCAAATTTGTGAAATAGCAGCGGAAGACTAAACGGGGTATTACGGTGAGGATCTTTGCATAATAATAGAAAATGGCTCGAAAGAGGCGTTTTAAAAATACATTTTGGTCCCATAAAGTTGAATTACAAATATCAGAGTTAAAACCTCCCAATAATGGGTGTAATAGTTTTAAGAATGAATGACAATTTATTATTTTACACCACAATTATAACCCTGAGTCAAATGCCAGCTCCGTGCCATGCTGCTCCACTAGATACCTGAGAATACATGTTAAAAAGTCAACAAAATTGTTGAGTGAATCATAGAGTTTGTAATTGTAAATGAATTGAGTTAAATTGAGTTAAGTGAACACAAGTTGTGATTGCCTGGGTATTACAATCATGTTTAAATCAATAATCAATATCATGTATATTGCCATAAGCCTCATGAACGCAACCTTAACAATAGAAAATAATAATAATGCCCTCGGTGTAAGAGCATTGCCAATCTCCTATGACATTCAAATATAGATCATTTGGCTATCCAACTTATCGCAAGTCTAGCACAAATGGGATTCGTCAACCCCGATAGGCCTACCTACTATATTCGCGTTCACCCACATAAGTGATTAAGGTTCATGATATAAGGGACTTTCATAAATAATAAGGGGCAATGGTGGGTGTACTTATGCAATAACATTCAGTGTAACATATCATGAAAATACTTGTGTTCAGTTTGATTTGTAGCATGCATCTCCCCCGTGGAGTATAAAACTTATAAATAAGTAAAGTAAATGAGTAAATTCAAGTGCGACTCGGGAGTGGCTTCAACACACAACCTGGATAATAATAACGTCTGAGTATTTGGTGTATGGGGACAAATATAACATTGTGGGTGAGAAACAGATGGTGAACAGGTGAGTGATATGAGTTTGATATGCTTAAAATGCCTCAAGTTAAAAAATAATATTATATATAATATTATCTTGTCTTTATGTGTGTAGTCCCTTCAAAAGTTGGTAGATTGACATTCTTGGCACAAAGTATCAAAAGTGATAAGTTAATTTTATAAGCTTTTGAAATATTAACTTTTATCTTAAAATCATCAAATTAATCCTTTTGATATAAGTTTGGGAGATTAACAACTTTAGTCCTTATACTTTACATTTGTACATTTTGAACTTATATAAATTACAAAATGACAATTCAACAACCTTGGGTTATAAATATTTCATTCATAACCTTGAATTTCAGTATTGACAATCTTGGTACCTCTTTATAAATATTTACACTTTTAGTCCTCCAAATTTACAAATATACACTTTTAGTCCTTATAAATAAAAATATGACATTGTTGAAATCATAATATCCAAATTATCCTTTTTATGCCCTTAATATTCTGAATTTACTGTTTTAAACTCAGTTTTTCCAGTTTGGCAGTTTTAGTCCTTGTAGTTTAATATCTTTGCAAAACTAGTCCTTTTTCATTTTAAAGGTCCATTTCATGTTCAAAAACTTCCAAATTTTTATATTTGACTCAAAATCATTCATTTTATCAGTTAATTCCTTCAACTTTCTGTTTTAACAGTTTTATCTAAAAGTTTCAAAATTTGACAGTTTTAGTCCCTCAAGTTTGCACTTTTTGCATTTTTAGTCCAAAACACATGTTTAACTTAAGATTTCATTTTTTTTAGCTTTTTATATTTCCAGAAGTTGTTTTAAGCTTGTGAAAGCTTATTTCAAGGCTTAATGTGGCTTAAGCTTATATTTTGGTGTTAAATGGGCCGAAAAGGAAATACACGGCCCTTTGGTGTTTTAGTAGGCTCAATGGACTTGGGATTTTTAGGGTTGTTTCATGGGCTTATTGTGACCTTATTTCCATAATTGAAAATGCTTATAAGCTGCTTATTTGCTTAAAGCTTATTTTGGTTTTGTTGGGCTTTAGCCCGTTAAGGTGTTAAGTGATGTTTTGAGTTCTTTTGTGATTCTGTCGAGTGAGTAAAAGCTTTGTGAGTGTGAGATTAGTTAACTAGCTTGTGTGTGAGTGAATTGGGTGTCTACTGTTTGCTTAGTGTGTGATGAAACGAGTTCAATATTTATTTGGTTATAGCGTACGCATGATCGTGGTGATATATAACTATTTTAATGTGACAACAATATGAATATTTACATGCATATATTTAGACAGTGAAGATAGTGATCGAATGACATAATAACATGTGATGTTTTGCATGAATATAAGGTGATGGGTGCATGTTGAATATGTATATCCATATTTAAGTTGTGTCGTGTACCATGTGAGAATAACAAACGAATATAATCTTTACTTTAGTTATGTCGATGCAAAGGTGAGTGGGTTTGTGAGATTAATGTTTAACAAGACAACGAAATAAAGATATAGAAAACTTGTAAACGTGATATGTAAATAATGAACAAGAATAGATATTGAGAAGCTTACAACACTTAGTATGGATTGAAATGTCTCGACTGTGAGACTAGGATAAGGAACAAGGACTTTGTATCTTGCTTGGTGATTCACTAGAGTCTCGAAGGAGGCTTGTTGTGGACTTGTACAAACTAACAAACTCTTGTGATAACCTTGGGATACTTCGACAGTGGGCAGTGAACAAAAAGGGAGAGTTAAATGTTTAGTGAATTGAGTTTGTGTGTATACGTATGAAAAGAATGCATGGGATTATATTGCCATTAGATAAAGCCAAGAGTGAGACAAGAGGAATATTGTCAGTAGGCTCATTGAGGGGAGGCTTTCACCAAGTAGATAAGGCAATTAATGAGAATATCTTATAGGTGTTACATATGTATTATTGTGTGTGACTTTCGGTTGAGTGTGGAAGTGAATGATCGAGTGAGTGAGTGACTAGGCAATAGAATATCTTAGATGTTGATTTTATTTCATGTGGGTGAAGAGTTAAAGAAACAATGTGTTGTTTGGATGATACAAAATATATACGTATGGTGTGTTTGATTGTTGGGTCCAAAACAACCTTTTACGTGACCAAATAATAAAGAGATGATCGAATGGGTGTTTTTGGGGTCGAGTTAGGTTCAAAATAACATAAAGGATGTATAAACATGTTTGTGAATTCGTGTGATAACATATAACACACATTGCATTTCGTTTAACATGAGTTTTGCCATAATAATATGTTTGAGATTTTGTGTGTATACTCGCTAGCTTTGGCATTTGATTATCGTTCATACGATTATATATTCCAAACGTTTTAATTTTTCTTGATTCTCAAGATAATGGGGATTCGAGTGGTGTGATTTGTTATACGTGTTGTGTGTCGAATTTGCATATTAACGAGGCAAAGCATATCGGGTTTGAAGGAGTGTGTATCGATTTGTATAACTAACAAATGGCTTGGTGGGCTGAAAAACATATAGGCCCAATGTGAAAATCATTAAGGGTCCGGTTAGTTTATAGTTGGATCAAATAAGTGGACTGAGATTTTAACGAGGCCCAATGAGTAACTGTGAGTTTATTTCGATGTTGTGGCCCAATGTGTTTGTGAGAACCAGGGGGGTTGTGAGTGTGTTGTCTTGATTTGTCGAAACCAAATATATTACGATTAATATATTATCATTCGAAAAATAACATGGTATGTGTGTGAGCACGTTCCAGGGAAAATGGGGATCACATAACATATCGTGATTCATAGTGTAAACAAAAGTTTAAAATTTTGCCTAAAAATGGGAGTGTGACTAGTAATTCATAATTAATCATTGATTAATATTTATTAATATCTGGGATTTTTACAGGAGGTTACAGTATCCACTCCTCAATTTTGAACTTCGTCCCGAAGTTCAGTCTGTGTTAGGTGTTGGGAAAATGTGGTTGTCATAGGTGAGAGGTTATGGAGAGAGGGTCGTCTAAGAATTTTCATTCGATGTTCAAAAGATCGTAATTTCGTTAGATTCATTCATACTCGATGAAATATTTTGAGTGTCTTGCCATCTAATGAATCCAACGGCTGTGAATAGTGATTTCCAACGGTCAGGAATAGTGTCACAACGGCTAAATTTAGCCTATAAATACCCAATTAATTTCCTATTCTTCCACCAACCATTTCCTCTCATTTCACATCAAAATGCCGCACCTCATCACTATGCTAGCGATTGTGTACGTCGTCCTTGCAGTTATTTATTCAGCGTACGACCCTGCTGAAGACTACTCATTCATGGTTTGCATTCTAGCGGTTATTATGCCTATCGTGATTCTTGCCATTGGCGTGGACAAACTATGGGGGTAATAGTCTCGCGCTATTTTTGTCGAAATAAGTTCTCGTTATGTTTTTATATAGTCCTTAATAAATGTGAAACAAAACTTGTTTGTTTTTGGTGTCTAAGATCTAGTCTTGTTACGTCTCTAATGGTTTGTTTGTATTTATCATTCAGAATAATGAAGGTGCTACATCCCGTGGTGGCTCTCGCTATTGTTGGGTTGGTGGCGATCTTTGTTGTTATGGCGGGTCAACCTATTGGCGATTCTATGCCTTATATTGTAATCATTGTAACATTAGTACTTCCGATGCTAATTATTTCTCTATGTATGAATTTCCGTGGTTTCTAATAAAGTTCTCGCTATTTGTGTTTTCCATAAGTCTTTGTGAACTCTTAGGTTTCTAATGCTTGTACTTTTCTCGACTTTCTATAATAAAAGTGATGGGTAACAAGTGTAGATATTCACTATAAGTGGTCCAAAAGGAAGGTATATGAACAGTTTATTTTATCTCAAGATTTCTTTTGAATGAAAATTCTTATTAGAACATTTGAAAGATAACTGTTCCATTTATGACATAATTTTTCCTGAATTAGACACAGTTGATCAGGCTATGTATAATTGAGGACCAAATGATGTGATGCTTGGTTCAGTCATAGTGGTATTTATGTTTCTCAAAAAGTTTTAGATGGTGTACAACGTGTTGTTTTTGTAAAATAACAACATAATTATTTTTCAAAAGAATAAGAAAATTTTGGTTCACACTACTGTGATGGGTTATAAATTTTCTAGGGTGAAAATAGGACATCCTTGAAATGGACCTTAGTGTTTGTGAGAGAATACTTACCGGATGGTAATAGTCTATTGTCCGGTCAGGAATGTTATTAACCAGATTCCTAATGGGATAACAGTGTATTGTTATACACTGACTATGAATAGGGTAAATGGAATAGATACTATAATAGACGTAGATTGTCATTATCATGAAAATGGTACAAGATAGAGATTTCTTATTATAGATAAGTAGTTGTTACACTCAGGTTACTCCATTGCACCTAAGGATAAAGTACATAAGGAAATACAACTTAGAAAGTCTTAAACTAGAGTTTATTTATTTACAATAGGAATTTCTCTTCTGTTTAAACATAAGTGTCATCCTTTGACGTTGTTGAGATCTTAACGGTTTCTTACTCCCTTGCACTAGTCTTGGCTTTCCAATTGGGGTTATAGTTCGGGCAATGATTCTTGTAGTGTCCTTTTCCACCACATCTGTGGCATACCACTGCTAATGGCTGTTTTGTTTTGTCTGTGGCTTTGCAGTCTCCTGTTTTATGGCCTATTTTTTGGCACTTTCCGCATCGGGCAGTACAAAGTCCAGTGTGATGCATTTTGCATTGGTTACACTGGGGTTGCTTCCTACGATAACTGTTTCCTTTAGTAAGTGTGATAATGTGACCTCTGTCAGTTTCTTGCCTACGATTTTGTTGGTGGTGACACTTGTTGCGATTTAGCATATGATTGTGGTTATGGTCGTTGTTGTTGTGGTACTTACAGTTGTTGAGAGTAGTGGTTTCTCTCCCATCCAGTTTTCGCTTATGATTATTCCTCTTAGATGTAGTACCCTGTTTAACTTTTTGGTCTAGAAACCCTTGGGTAAGGGTGATGGTAGGTCCAGTCATTCCTTCTGTATCTCTAGAGTGAGTTGGTCTACAACCCGTGGAACTTCCATGGGTATACTTACAAGGCATAATCGTCTTCTTTCCTCCTATGACCATATTGTTGTTACTTGAGTGAGCTACTTTAGTTGTCTGGGCTTCAAGTACTGCGGCAACTACGTTGGTTACCAATTTCTGAATAGCTTCGGGAGTCATAGTTAGGGTTGGTTTCGGTGTAGTATTTGCCTTTTTCATGTTGGCCATCTTCTATTAATATCACAAGAAACATGGATTTAGATTTCACTTAATGACCGTGTTAGAATAAATTGAGAAATAAGGTAATGGTATAAAAGTCCTAACAATCTTATTACGATGTGAGATTTCATCCAACTGAGAAATCATAATATCACAACATGTTTGGGTTCTATGGTCAACTCCTGGTATAGGATTGATAAGGAAATAAGTGATTCATCATCTACAAAAGCTGAAGTTCAGCAACTTTCTCTTCATTCATCAAATTCTCCTCCAAAATTTCTTTCTTATGGTTATAGTTCAGTTACCTCATGTATAAAGAATCCATAATAGTCATGTGTAACATTACGGTATGTCTGGATACAATCACTACATACAAGAATATTAGGAGATAACCATATCTTCTCATCAATATATAACAATTCCTTAACAAATGCCACAATATTTATAACTTGATCGATTGTTTTACAAAACACACGATACAAGATCTTTTATTAATTCCTCATGTGGCAGGTTAAGATGCCTCAAAACTACAACTGATATGATGTAGGCCTAATTACGGGAATGTTTCGGACATTTCTGACTGAAAACCTTGTCAGTCCGTCCTGGGGGTCCATTCTGATATGGGTAAAAGGTTATGTAGGGTGTTGTTGACTGGAAGTGATGTTTTGTCAACAATGCCTCGGAGTGCATCAATATACTCCTCCTGACGCTCCAGATGCGTCACTATGGTGGATGGGGTAAGTGTGTGGACAACTGCTGCCCTGAAACTCTCTCAAGTCTTGAAAACTCGGCTGAGGGAGTGAAACCAGGTGAAGATAATAATGACAAGGAAAACCTGAGAGGGTAAATTCTCCTCAGGAGTCCGCTTCCATTAGTGAGGTGCAAACGGGTATGATTGGTTAAGTATACTAAACGAGTAGTCGTGTATAACCGATGGTGGAGGGGATGATGATAGTAATGGGAGTAAATTATGCTTAGGAGATAATGGTGATGTCATCCTAATCACATCCAAGGACAATGGTGGTATAATTAGAACTACTACAGGGAAGTGTACCTTCTTGTGACTTATATGCATCTTAATAGGAACATTGGGGTGGCTCCGTAATGGTGTCATTAATGGTTCGGGCTCATAGAATGCTAAAATCTTGACTTGTCTGTGCCAAAAAACTGGTACAAGTGGGGGTGGTGGTGTAGGAAATGGTGCCTCTGAATTTGCAGCGGACAATCACTACTGAGTCTGCATGTGTTGATCCTCTATAAGTGGAGTATAAGTGAGAGAAACTGGACAGTCCTTCAGATAAGGTGATGAAATATATGCCCGTAAAGGTCCTTCTAATGTGGGTAAGTCTGGGTTACCTAATGCAACAAGTGTCATAGATGGGGTGTAGTGACACAATAGCGGTCGTTGTGCTAGAAACTATGGGTGAGATGATAAATAGTAATGTATCCTTGGACTCTATGTCCGATAATAAGGTGCTAAGAAACAAATTGATTTATCTACAAAAACAACTTTCTCTAGGTCAACTTTCATAATAGTCTAATGGAGTCATGATGGGAGTGGTACGATTTACTGCCATAGTAGAGAATTCCCCGGCCTCAAGGACTCTTCCGGGAGGATAATATCCTGATGGGTAAGGTATATATGATTGCGTATCTCTTGGGGTGGCATAGGGGTCTGATATTGAGGTGGGATGTTCTCAGGTGCCATTCCTCGATAGAGAGGTGCATATAGAAAAGTTCGAACATAGTTGTTGAATAGAAAATCCGGTTTGTTCTATAGTGAAGGAGGTAGAGACGGTGGAAAATATTCATAGTGTTCAGGTGAGGATAGGGGTGATGGTCCAAAAGTATTGAGAGATGAGGTGGGTGATAAAACTCATCGTGTTGGTCGTATTATCCTAGGAGTATGGATATGTATAGGACCATCGGGGCTTCTTCTGAACGGCCTCATGAACGGCTCTGATTCATAGGGTTGTAAAGTCCTAACTTTTCTACCTCGAAATACCCGAGTAAATGAGAGTGGTAGAAGTCTACGTGGAGTTTCTATACCTGGTGCAGGGGACCAATACCAAGTAGACACAACCCTGTCGTTAGATGACGAGGGGCTACGATTGCCAGCAGGTGCAATCGGTAGTGTTGAGGTATGGGATTAACTGATGGGATGGTTGATGAAACAGTATCCTTTACTTCTAAGTCAAAGGATAGAATAGTGTGGTGTAGGGACATAGACATGGTACTGTAACAACCCAGTAATTAATAGTTGCAAATAATTAATAAAATCAAATGTGTGTAAACCAGGGTGAAATAATCAGGTGTGTGCAAATAAGCATAAAATAAGTGGGGTGTGTGAGAATTTAACGTAACATCATCGAGGTGTGTGAATCAATCATAACATAACCAGGGGGTGCGTGAGTAAATATAGCATAATCGGGGAATGTAAATTGATCATAGCATAACTGAGGGGAGTGAGAGTTAATATCAATTAAGATAATCTTAAAACATAATATACTGAGCATGGTCTTGCAGGCACGGAGGGTGTAAAGTGGTATGGTGTAAAAGTCATTCATTTTGAAAGTGTGTAATTATAGTTAAATGTTTGAAAACATTTGTTCTCTATAATTATAGCTCTGATGCCAATCTGTAACACCCCCAAATTTGTGAAATAGCAGCGGAAGACTAATCGGGGTATTACGGTGAGGATCTTTGCATAATAATAGAAAACGGCTCGAAAGAGGCGTTTTAAAAATACATTTTGGTCCCATAAAGTTGAATTACAAATATCAGAGTTAAAACCTCCCAATAATGGGTGTAATAGTTTTAAGAATGAATGACAATTTATTATTTTACACCACAATTATAACCCTGAGTCAAGAATGAATGACAATTTATTATTTTACACCACAATTATAACCCTGAGTCAAATGCCAGCTCCGTGCCCTGCTGCTCCACTAGATACCTGAGAATACATGCTAAAAAGTCAACAAAATTGTTGAGTGAATCATAGAGTTTGTAATTGTAAATGAATTGAGTTAAATTGAGTTAAGTGAACACAAGTTGTGATTGCCTGGGTATTACAATCATAATAATGCCCTCGGTGTAAGCCTCATGAACGCAACCTTAACGATTGAAAATAATAATAATGCCCTCGGTGTAAGAGCATTGCCAATCTCCTATGACATTCAAATATAGATCATTTGGCTATCCAACTTATCGCAAGTCTAGCACAAATGGGATTCGTCAATCCCGATAGGCCTACCTACTATATTCGCGTTCACCCACATAAGTGATTAAGGTTCATGATATAAGGGACTTTCATAAATAATAAGGGGCAATGGTGGGTGTACTTATGCAATAACATTCAGAGTAACATATCATGAAAATACTTGTGTTCAGTTTGATTTGTAGCATGCATCTCCCCCGTGGAGTATAAAACTTATAAATAAGTAAAAAGCGGGGCTATGACTCACCTCAGCTGGGGTTGAGTAAGTAAATGAGTAAATTCAAGTGCGACTCGGGAGTGGCTTCAACACACAACCTGGATAATAATAACGTCTGAGTATTTGGTGTATGGGGACAAATATAACATTGTGGGTGAGAAACAGATGGTGAACAGGTGAGTGATATGAGTTTGATATGCTTAAAATGCCTCAAGTTAAAAAATAATATTATATATAATATTATCTTGTCTTTATGTGTGTAGTCCCTTCAAAAGTTGGTAGATTGACATTCTTGGCACAAAGTATCAAAAGTGATAAGTTAATTTTATAAGCTTTTGAAATATTAACTTTTATCTTAAAATCATCAAATTAATCCTTTTGATATAAGTTTGGGAGATTGGCAACTTTAGTCCTTATTCTTTACATTTGTACATTTTGAACTTATATAAATTACAAAATGACAATTCAACAACCTTGGGTTATAAATATTTCATTCATAACCTTGAATTTTAGTATTGACAATCTTGGTACCTCTTTATAAATATTTACACTTTTAGTCCTCCAAATTTACAAATATACACTTTTAGTCCTTATAAATAAAAATATGACATTGTTGAAATCATAATATCCAAATTATCCTTTTTATGCCCTTAATATTCTGAATTTACTGTTTTAAACTCATTTTTTCCATTTTGGCAGTTTTAGTCCTTGTAGTTTAATATCTTTGCAAAACTAGTCTTTTTTCATTTTAAAGGTCCATTTCATGTTAAAAAACTTCCAAATTTTTATATTTGACTCAAAATCATTCATTTTATCAGTTAATTCCTTCAACTTTCTGTTTTAACAGTTTTATCCAGAAGTTTCAGAATTTGACGGTTTTAGTCCCTCAAGTTTGCACTTTTTGCATTTTTAGTCCAAAACACATGTTTAACTTAGGATTTCATTTCTTTTAGCTTTTTATATTTCCAGAAGTTGTTTTAAGCTTGTGAAAGCTTATTTCAAGGCTTAACGTGGCTTAAGCTTATATTTTGGTGTTAAATGGGCCGAAAAGGAAATACACGGCCCTTTGGTGTTTTAGTAGGCTCAATGGACTTGGGCTTTTTAGGGTTGTTTCATGGGCTTATTATGACCTTATTTCCATAATCAAAACAACTTATAAGCTGCTTATACGCTTAAAGCTTATTTTGGTTTTGTTGGGCTTTAGCCCGTTAAGGTGTTAAGTGATGTTTTGAGTTCTTTTGTGATTCTGTCGAGTGAGTAAAAGCTTTGTGAGTGTGAGATTAGTTAACTAGCTTGTGTGTGAGTGAATTGGGTGTCTACTGTTTGCTTAGTGTGTGATGAAACGAGTTCAACATTTATTTGGTTATAGCGTACGCATGATAGTGGTGATATATAACTATTTTAACGTGACAACAATATGAATATTTACATGCATATATTTAGACAGTGAAGATAGTGATCGAATGACATAATAACATGTGATGTTTTGCATGAATATAAGGTGATGGGTGCATGTTGAATATGTATATCCATATTTAAGTTGTGTCGTGTACCATGTGAGAATAACAAATGAATATAATCTTTACTTTAGTTATGACGATGCAAAGGTGAGTGGGTTTGTGAGATTAATGTTTAACAAGACAACGAAATAAAGATATAGAAAACTTGTAAACGTGATATGTAAATAATGAACAAAAATAGATATTGAGAAGCTTACAACACTTAGTATGGATTGAAATGTCTCGACTGTGAGACTAGGATAAGGAACAAGGACTTTGTATCTTGCTTAATGATTCACTAGAGTCTCGAAGGAGGCTTGTTGTGGACTTGTACAAACTAAAAAACTCTTGTGATAACCTTGGGATACTTCGACAGTGGGCAGTGAACAAAAAGGGAGAGTTAAATGTTTAGTGAATTGAGTTTGTGTGATACGTATGAAAAGAATGCATGGGATTATATTGCCATTAGATAATGCCAAGAGTGAGACGAGGAATATTGTCAGTAGGCTCATTGAGGGGAGGCTTTCACCGAGTAGATAAGGCAATTAATGAAAATATCTTATAGGTGTTACATGTGTATTATTATGTGTGACTTTTGGTTGAGTGTGGAAGTGAATGATCGAGTGAGTGAGTGACTAGGCAATAGAATATCTTAGATGTTGATTTTATTTCATGTGGGTGAAGAGTTAAAGAAACAATTTGTTGTTTGGATGATACAAAATATATACGTATGGTGTGTTTGATTGTTGGGTCCAAAACAACCTTTTACGTGACCAAATAATATAGAGATGATCGAATGGGTGTTTTTAGGGTCGAGTTGGGTTCAAAATAACACAAAGGATGTATAAACATGTTTGTGAATTCATGTGATAACATATAACACACATTGCATTTCGTTTAACATGAGTTTTGCCATAATAATATGTTTGAGATTTTGTGTGTATACTCGCTAGCTTTGGCATTTGATTATCGTTTATACGATTATATATTCCAAACGTTTTAATTGTTCTTGATTCTCAAGATAATGGGGATTCGAGTGGTGTGATTTGTTATACGTGTTGTGTGTCAAATTTGCATATTAACGAGGCAAAGCATATCGGGTTTGAAGGAGTGTGTATCGATTTGTATAACTAACAAATGGCTTGGTGGGCTGAAAAATATATAGGCCCAATGTGAAAATCATTAAGGGTCCAGTTAGTTTATAGTTGGATCAAATAAGTGGACTGAGATTTTAACGAGGCCCAATGAGTAACTGTGAGTTTATTTCGATTTCGTGGCCCAATGTGTTTGTGAGAACCAGGGGGGGTTGTGAGTGTGTTGTCTTGATTTGGTGAAACCAAATATATTACGATTAATATATTATCATTCGAAAAATAGCATTGTATGTGAGTGAGCACGTTCGAGGAAAAATGGAGATTACATAACATATCGTGATTCATAGTGTAAACAAAAGTTTAAAATTTTGCCTAAAAATGGGAGTGTGACTAGTAATTCATAATTAATCCTTGATTAATATTTATTAATATATGGGATTTTTACGGGAGGTTACACTGCTCAACCTATATCTACTCTAAATGCTGATCTTGATGATTCTGAGATGCCAGAACTTGAGTTCTTTGATAATCCAAATGAAGGTATTTTTGATGGGGCTTCTTATGATGAAGAAGGAGTAATTACTGACTTCAACAACTTACCCACAGAAGTGGATGTAAGTCTAGCTCCAACACTCAGAATTTACAACATTCATCCCAAAATTCAGATAATTGGTGATCCCAAGTCAGCTGTTCAAACCAGAAGTAGAGTGCAAAAGCTTCCTGAATCTCATGCACTTATCAGTCTTATTAAGAAGCAGCAAAGGATCAACCACAAGGACCAACAACATTGTCTGTTTGCTTGTTTCCTTTCTCAGAAGGAACCCACCAAGGTCTCTGAAGCACTTGAAGATAAGAGTTGGGTGGAAGCAATGCAGGAGGAGTTGTTGCAGTTCAAATTTCAAAAAGTTTGGGTTCTGGTAGATCTACCTAATGGGGCTAAAGTGATAGGCACAAAGTGGGTCTTCAGAAACAAAAGGGATGAAAGAGGAGTAGTTGTTAGGAACAAGGCAAGATTAGTAGCACAAGGGTATAGACAAGAGGAGGGGATAGATTATGATGAGGTTTTTGCTCCTGTAGCCAGGATTGAGGCTATCAGGTTATTTTTAGCCTATGCATCATATATGGGGTTCATAGTCTATCAGATGGATGTCAAGAGTGCCTTTTTGTATGGCACTATTGAGGAAGAGGTATATGTTCATCAACCTCCTGGTTTTGTGGATCCTGCTTATCCCAACAAGGTATACAAAGTCATAAAAGCATTATATGGTCTCCATCAAGCTCTCAAAGCTTGGTATGCAACACTCTCCAAGTTTCTTGAAAAGCATGGGTACAAAAGAGGTATGATTGACAAGACCTTGTTCATCAAAAAGGACAAGAAGGATATCATTCTGGTCCAAGTTTATGTGGATGATATCATTTTTGGCTCTACTAAAAGGTCTTGGTGTGAAGAGTTTGAAGGCTTAATGAAGGGCAGGTTTGAGATGAGCTCAATGGGTGAGCTTACATTTTTCTTAGGACTGCAAGTGAAGCAAAAAGAAGATGGCCTCTTCATTTCTCAAGACAAGTATGTTGCAGAGATCTTGAAGAAGTTTGACTTTACAAATGTGAAGACTGCAGTCACTCCTATGGAGAACAAAGTGCCTTTAACCAAGGATGAAGATGCTGATGATGTGGATGTGCATCTTTATAGATCCATGATTGGTTCTCTAATGTATCTAACAGCCTCTAGGCCTGATATAATGTATGCTGTGTGTGCTTGTTCTCGTTTTCAGGTTACTCCCAAGACTTCACATCTTCATGCTGTGAAGAGAATCTTTAGGTAGTTAAAGGGCAAACCCAATTTGGGCCTTTGGTATCCCAAAGAATCATCTTTTGACCTGGAAGCCTATTTAGATAGTGATTATGCTGGAGCAAGTCTTGATAGGAAATCCACAACAGGAGGTGGTCAATTCCTTGGAAGAAGATTGATTTCCTGGCAATGCAAGAAGCAGACCATTGTGGCTACATCAACAACAGAAGCTGAGTATGTAGCAGCTGCCAATTGCTGTGGTCAAGTCTTGTGGATTCATAATCAAATGCTGGATTATGGTCTGAACTTTATGAATACTGTAATTCACATAGATAATGAGAGCACTATCTGTAAAACCCGAAATCTTAACATAATATGAAGGGACTAAAATACCCTCTGAATTTGAACTTTAAGAACTTATGAATATCATATAAGTAACATCATTTGACGTTCGACCTAAGATAATTATGTCCTGAATTATTTAAAGACTTATGCTACCAAATAAACCATACATTATGAATTTGGAAGTCACAAAATAATCCTACAACAACACTAGCTAAGCTAGTCGATATTTTTGTACAAGATACTCAAATAATTTTCGGCCCATGTAAAAATTAGAAGGGATAATCATGCATTTAACACTAATTAATTAGCCCATTAAGAAGATCCAATCATTCCTTAATTATGCCCATCAAATCATACGGTTCCCCTTTTTCTTATAACCGAACATCACAAACAAATAAACCCTAAAACACTCTCATCAAAAAAATTCGGCTGCCATCTCTTGTCTCTCCCTTATTCGATCAGCAGCAGCAACACAAGGAAGGTTTTTTTTAGTGTGTCCTTGTTCTAGTTGTAACCAAGGTAATTTTACTCTCCTCATAATTAAGCCATTCGATTTGTTCTAAAACCCTAATCGACCCATACCTTTTGTTTGTGTTCTTTTGACATTCGATCCAAGAAGGAAGAAGAAGGGTTGGTTCGTGTGGTTTCTTGTGTTCTTCAATCACGCTACGAGGGTATTGTGTACCATCCTTCATGTTAAATTCTCATTCGTGTTCTTGGTCCTTGTCGAATTATATGAAAAGAACTACACATGAAAGAATGATCATAAAACTTAAAACCTAAAATGTATGAATCGAGTATGTGTATGAATCTGGAATTTATTTGTTTTGATTATGATAAGACCTGATATAGATTGACCTAAATATGCTATGAACTGATCCATAATCGTTTTATGTCAAGAACTAAAGATTTGAAATGGCAAAACCCTAAGAATTTCATGATATGATAAAAACTGCTACTGGTCTGGAACTTATTACGACTTTGAATGACTATATAAAAATAATGGTGATGGGTATTTAGGTGGTTTTTGAGTCTAGAACTGAATTCAGGAAAATAGCTCTCTGGAGAAATTAATTTTGTAATTTTTAGAGGTCGGGAAGGCTACTTTTTGATTTTTAGAAAATTAAGTGTCTAACTGGGTTTGTAAGTCTGGAAAAACAGTCCGGGTTTTTGATTTATCATTTGCGAACCATGTCGAATTAGAAAGTTTCCTTTGAACGGGGTACTATTCCATATGTCTAATAATTACTGGAATTTTTTTAAATTTTTATAAATTATTTTGATGGGGTTTTGAACTGCACACTTTTCGTATGTTAAATCTGAATAGAAATCTGGACGATATGGATAAAGGGATTTTTAAACTATAGTTATACGACTTAATAAAATCTGGGAAAATTATGTAAAGTACTTAAGACATCTGAGTACGTGTGTGAATTTTTGGGGATTTTATTTCAGAGTTCTTATATGATTAATAAATTCTATGAAACAGGTCCAGTTCATGTGTAAAATCTGTTAAAAATGGGTAAAAGATATTTAAAAGGTGTTAAGTGTTTATTTTCTATACTAAAGGGTTTAAATGGTCATTTTCCTAAAACTAAAGGACTCAACTTGTGTAAACCTGTAACTTTAGAATATTTATATTATTTTACCCTAATCTTATCTTAATGACATTATGAACCTTAAGCTACTAACATGGTCATCTTTAATACTTTAAGTTGATAAACAGGAATGATAATAACTAAAGTTACTGAATATGTAAAGTTACCAAAGATGGAGGAGAAACTAAAATGAAACCTTATGATTAAGAAACCATGAAATCATAAAGCTATGAAACTTATAAGTACAATTATAATTCGTGTAGATTCAATGAGGCGGGAGTAATCTGGTGTCTTGCGATCTGTCTTTGGTTTGTTTTGCTATCGAATAAGGTACAGATATTTTGCCCTCTTTCAGTAAGGGTCTTTCATTTCCCTTTTCCTTCAGTTCTCATTCTTCCTTATTAGGATTCCCTATACCATTGCTATGTTCCCTGCTGTTTGTGAAACTTTCATATGATCTCTTATTTTGTGAACCTTCCATGTGATCTTTTGTTTTGTGAGCCTTTCATGAACTGTTTGTTTTGATCGCTTGTCCAGAACCCTGACCTGTGAACCTTGTTTTGAACCGAAATCTGATATACTTGATTTATTTTGATATAAACTTTAATCTGTTAAATCCTTATTTGAACCTAAATGATTTTGAACTATTATTAAACCATATATGAAACTGTTTGGGAAAAGTTATTTTAAAAAGAAACGAAACCACTTTTAATGAAAGTTATTAAAAGTTTTGGAAGACCATTTTGAAGAAAACTAGTTTGTAAGATCAGTTGTTATGAAAACCATTTTTGAAGGATTGTTTAAATGGACTTTTAAATAGAAACCTTTTTAGATAAACTGTTGATATGAAACTTTGATTATAAACTTTTGTTATACTCTTTTGAACCATTCGATATAGCCCTTTTAATCTGAACTTACACTTTGATATAAAACTTAACCTGATAAATTCTAACTTGAACATTTGATATTTAATTCTAAACTGTTTGACATGAACCTTTGCCATGTACCCTTAGGATATGACTTTTGATTATTTTGATAGTACGTTTGACCTTTGACCTGACAGTTTGATATCCGAGCCAATCACTAGGCATGAGGGTTTCATGTCCATGTCATTGACGCACCTCTGACATGACTCTAGGGCAGGAGAGTGATGACCTGTTCCGTCCCTTATTTATTATTTGCTATGGCCATTATAATTATGATTATTGATTTGTCTGTGGGGCGTATGGGTGCATCCTATATTTGACCTGCTATCTGTATATGTTATTGTTTATTGTTATATTTATCTGGTGACTGATGGTGTGTGCGATACACGTCTTTCACATATCTGGGAGCTAGCTACTCTATTTGGTTACATTTGAGATGATGTGATTTGGTTTGTTTCTGGGCTCGTGGTGGATTGCTGATCCTTTTATTTCTTTGTATTTTCCTTTCTTATCATTCCATCATTATTATATTCTTTGTCTATACCTTATGTTATTCCATTTGCACTATACCATGTATGCTCGTTTTCTTTTGCTTTCGTTTCCGTCTATTATATATCTGTTCACTGAGCTTTTTAAGCTCAGCCGCGTTTCTTTTTCCCGCGGCAGGTTTAGTTGGAAGCTGGGTATGAGTGAAGAGACTTTTGGACTTAGAAGACCTTGATAGTTATTTTGAAGTAGAGACTTGTAGAAGGATTTGCATTGCAGACTTAGTATTTAGTTTTGTTTCCTTGTTAGCCTTGTATTTCAGTATTTCATTTGTAACCTTTGAGAACTCTTGTATTACTAATGAATGTATGCTTTGTTTGATCTGATATGAAACCACTAATGTGATACTTCTACCCTTGCCGGGTTGGGGTGTTAGATAATGAGAGCACTATCTGTATAGTTAAGAACCCTGTATACCACTCTAAAACTAAGCATATAGAAATAAGGCATCACTTCATTAGGGATTGCTTTGAAAAGAAGCTAATTAGAGTGGAAAAGATACACACAGATCTTAATGTGGCAGACCTATTAACCAAAGCCTTTGATGGACCTAGGTTTAATTACTTAGTGGTTAATATTGGTATGATGAACCCATAGCTCAGTTTAAGGGGAGGTTACATTTAAGGGGAGGCTATATGTAAAGTTTGTATATTAGAACCAGTACTAAGTAGTTAATTTTTCTTTCTTTAAATTGTAAAATTGTTTGTTTGTATGTTTTTCTTGGTTTTCTTGGTGTTGGAACTAACATTTGCAGAAAACACATGGATTGGTGATGATCAGAAGCCTTGATATTGCTTTTTATGAGTGTTTGTCTGATTCCTTGGTTAAGTCTGGTGAGTCAGTGATTAAGTCTGGTTGACCAATTTTAAGTCTGGTAGTGTAAAATGTAATTAATTTTATTACCGTTAGGTCTGGTCAGTCAAATAATGATTTTTCAGATAAAATAATACCGTTGCGTATTTTTCGAAAAAGAGAAGTATATAAGGATAAAATTTGATAAATATCTCACTTTTATTCATTATTTGCTTCCAATTTTAAAAATCATTATTTTCGGGCTACGCTACTCTGTTTTACACTAAAAAAAAATTCGCAAACCCTAACACGATTCCCAACCAGAACTTAATCATTATCTCATCTATGGCTTCTCTAAAGTTTTGTGACAAGCACAACCAGGTCGGTTTCTTGAAGAAACCAGATAAAAGTGAAGGTTTCGAGCAGATAGTGGATTTTTTGAGAGGTTCTTCAATTCGGTATGCTTTAACTCATAATCCTACTATCTATATTTCCCTAGTTAAGCAGTTTTGGGGGTCGGTTACCTCTGAGACTCTTGCTGATGGGACATCACAGTTAAGGGCAACTATAGATACCCATGATGTCTTTATCACTGAAGCATCCATTAGGAGTAGTCTTCAATTGGATGATGCTTCAGGGGATTATATCTTGCCTAATGATGAACTTTTGGAGGGTATGAAAAATATTGGATACCCCACTGATGGTATTTTTACTTTTTGGAAAAGCCATTTTACACCACGGTGGAGGTTTTTACTTCATCATTTGCTGCATTGCCTAAGTCCCAAGAGTGGTGGATGGGGTCAGTTTGGAAGCAACATTGCTTCTGCATTGGTTTGTCTTTCACTTGGAAAGACTTTTAATTTTTCAAAACTTATTTTTGATGGCATGGTAGCAAATGTCAACAACAAACACAAGTTTTTAATGTACCCAAGATTTCTGCAAATGATTTTGAATTTTGAGACTGAAAATAAAATGCAGACTTATGTGAGTGTGGCTTTCACAACTAAAATCTTTGCTAATATGAAAAGGGGTTTTTTTGGGGCACATTGGCCACTTTTGCCTGCTATGCTTTCTGGTGCTACTAACATTGCAGGTACATCAAATGCTGAACAAGTGGAGCAAACCCAGGAAGTTCCAAGATCACCCACACCACAACAGAGATCACCATCACCAACACATGAGGAGGCTGAACAACCACCACCTTCACCTGTGCAACAACCACCATCACCCACACCCACACCACCTTCACCTCAGCAAACCCAAGTTCCAACTCAAGTCCAAGAGGAGGATGTACAAACTATGTCTGTGGAAGAAGTCTTAACACTAGTTCCTAAGCTGGTTCAGAGGATTAAAGTGTTGGAAAAAGCAAAGGAAACCATGGGCAAGTCTATTATCACATTGGTCAGAAGGGTGAAGAAAATGGAAAAGGTGATGAAAGAAAAAGGAGTTGATTTTGATGATCAAGAGGGTGAAGATGAAAATTCTTCCAAACAGGGGAGGAATTTGGATGATGAACAGGTTTTCCAAACCCCAGCTAAAGAAAAGTCAGCTAAAGAAAAGTCAGCTGAGATTAGTCCAGAAGGTTTGGAAGCTGCTGAGACACTAGCTACTTCTCTAAAGAAAATTCAACAAGAAAAGAAAGAAAAGAAGAGAAGTCTTAAAAGGAAGCTGGTGATTAATGAAGATGAAGATGAGGAAGTACTTAAGTCTGGTGATAATATTAATTCTGGTGTTAATGCTGGTGAGGAAATTAAGTCTGGTGGTCAAGAAAAGTCTGGTGAGCTTGTTAGTTCTGCTCATGAGGATAAGTCTGGTAATGAGGAACAGCCTAAAACACAAAGGGAAGGAAAACAAATTATGATTGAAACTCCTAAGCCCAAGAAATCAAAGAGACAAGAAAGAGAAGAGGAAGCATCTCTAGCTGAGATTGCTAGAATATAAGCAATAGAAAAGGCTGAGATAGAAAAGGAGGAAGAACAGAAGAGACAAGATGAGATGCTTGCAAGAAAGCTATCAGAAGAATTTAATGATGATCCTCTGATGCAAATGATTGAAGGAGATGATGAGTTGAGGGCAAAGTTGGAAGAGCTTAAAGCTGTTAAAGGATTGACAACAGAGGAGAGAGCAAAGCAACTTGCAGAATTTATTAATACTAGAAGAAGTTCAGAAACTTTGGGGGATTTTATGGAAAAGATAAAACAGACTCAGAAGAAGAAAGGTATCAAAAAGAAGCTCTCAAAGACAGAAAAGATGCATGATATGAAGATGTATTTGAAGAACATGATGAATTCTTCTTTTGAGCACATGAAAGGAAAATCCTATGAAGAGATTGAAGCCATGTATTTAAGGGGATATGAAAGGGATCATGCTTACAGACCAATTGATTATGAGGATGCTGTTAGAAGGAGCTTCAAAAGACAAAAGGTGACAGAGTCTGAGCCTGCTATTGAAGTTGAGAGAGTGAGTGAAAAAGCATCTGAGGTTGAGAAGGCATCCAGTGAAGTAAAAGAAGCAGTTGAAGTTAAAAAGCCAATCATAAAGTGGACAAGAAGAAAGAGCATTGCAAGAAAAAGTAAATCCAAGAAGAAAGTGCAAGGGGAAGGAGAATCAGAAGAAGAGGAGTCTTCATCTGAGGAGTTCACCATGGGATCTATTCCTGGAAGCTCAGCCAAACCAGCCAAGATTGTCAGATATCAAATTATTAAGACTGGATTGAGGGCAGCTTATCAGATAATAAGGGAGGACAACACTGATGTAGTGTATTTAAACTTTCCAGGGCTGTTAAATGATTTAAGTAGGGAAGATCTCAATGAATTGTATAAATTGGTGAATATCAGACATGGAGACACAAGACCTGAGGAGGAGTTTGAAAGGGTCTTTTGGGGAGATTTAAAAGGTTAATTATGGTCTCCTATTTTTCATTCTTCGTTAAGTCTTCTCTTTTAAGTTGTTAAGTCTGCTCTCAGTGGTTAATTCTGGTCAGTGGTTAATTCTGGTCAGTTAATTTTGGTCAGTAGTTAATTTTGGTTCGTTAATTCTGGTCAGTGGTGGTTAAGTCTGCTCCGGGTGTTCGTTAATACTGCTGCATTTTTGGTTTGTACTGCTGGGCAGTTTCGGATCGCGAACAGAAGTTTATTACATGGCTTGTTTTGGTGATTATTTGAAGAAGAAAAGTGAATATGACATATTTGATGTTGTAGTTGAGTTTCACAGTGCGCGTTCTTATCATATCTCAAAGTGGGTGTTACACTTTAGAGATAACTTGTTTGGGCGTTAATGCGGTGACAAAGACTTGATGAATCTAGCAAAGTGTGTGATCTATTATTTAGGGTGCTTAATGCTCACATTTGCTATCACTTTAAGGAGTTACGTTGCAGTGCTCAGTGTCTCATATAGTTGAGGATTTATCAAGAGGTCCTGGTAACCTACTTCTAGGGATAAGTTTGGAGTTACGTGGATAGTGCAAGATATAAGACGCAAGTTTGGGAAATTCAACTTCTTCATCAAGTTCGTTGTACTCGGTTTTCTTCATCAGTAATCAGTTCATAGAGCCTATGGAGTTCGTGATTCAAGAGATGGTTATTGGTTTCAGGGGAAGCGTGTTTAACCATCTACATGCACCACTTAAGGGGAAGCGTTTTGTTTCAAGTTGCATGGAAGACCCCTATTCGATGATTACAAAAAGCGGAAGATGATTGATGATTTGTCGTTATTCAAGTGGCGATGTCTGTGAGATTCGGTCGTCATTTGTTATTTGTCGTCATTCACTTGTGCATGAGATTTGCATGTGGTGAACCGGAGGCAACTGATTCGATTATCTTATTACTGATTGATTGATTTGCAGCTTGTTATGTGTGGTGACATGTTCAAGAAGACCTCAAGGAAGCCTTGAAGAGATAGTTTTGTAATATCAAATAGGGGAAGATTGTTGAGAAATATAATTTGATGATTACAAAACTATAGGGACTTTATGTAAACATTAGTTATCTTCCTGTGAAAGTTAGGTCATTTGTAAAACCCTATTTATAAAGGGTTAGGGCAGCAGTCATAGATATATAGAAAAATGCAGATCTCTCCTATGAGAGTCGAGTAACAAATGTGTGATTGTACACGTTTGTTTGTAGCAGTTAGTTTTATTATTATTCAATAAAGAGGCGCCTTGGTTAAAATAAATCACAACCTTGTTTAACATTATCGTTCGTGTTTGATTCCGCTGCTGTTATCAATAATGTTTGTAAAACACATCCTAGATGGGGTTAAAAGATTCTTCAACAGATTCCTACATGGTTGGTTAGTTTGAAGACTTTCTTCCTTTTGTTGTTGATCACACAAAAGGTAGCCATGGATCTACCTTCAGAAAATTCTCCTTTGTCAAGTTGTTGTTCAAGTTGATCTAAATACAGAATCATTTTGACTGTGAAAGTCTGAACATCTTGACCAAAGAGTGATGCGAATGCACATTTGTATCCTCCCAAGTATCCAGGTTGTTCAAAGAGAACCTTGAGATGTGAGTGAAGTAATCGAAAACATTCAATGCAGTTTTCCTTTGTATTATCAGGCAATTTTAGTGGCTGATGAAACTCTTTCTCTTGAGAATTCGAGCACGACGATTCCATGTTAGCATTACCAGAATCACACACGTTTATTTGTTGTACAGGGTTGGAAGTCTTATGTTTATAGTTCATGAAGTACAATTTAAGTATCTCAGATATGACTGATTCCGAAGAGTTTGACATGATATGAACGTGCACGGGATTTTACAAGTCTATGATTTAAACCGAGAAATAGGTTCTTTCGCGGGATTTTACAAAATCAAGACGAAACCGTGATTTGATAGCTAATATGTGTTATGATGAAAGTTTGGATCGATAATGATTAGTGATTGTGTGTTAAGATGAATGATTGTTTGTTAGACTAGGTGATATGTTGTTTAGTTGTGATTTGGTTTGGTTGATGCAAGTTGTTATGGTGAAATTTTGGTCTGAAAACTTAAAACCTCACTAACTTCATTCCAGAGGGGATTTAGGCCTCGAAAAATTCGTTTCACGACTTCATGGTTGAAGCTCACAATATTCAGGCTGTTCTGGTCGTTTTGACAGGTATTTCACTGAAAACGGAGTTACGGTTCAAAAGTTATAGCCGTTTGAAGTTTTGACGTAAAAAGTCAACTTTCAGTCAAACCGCATAGTCAAAACGCAATATCAAAACGCACTGGCAAAACGCAGTGATTAAAAAGGCAAAACGCAAGACCAAAACGCAAAAGTCAAACCGCAACCTTGGTCAAATTGCAAGACTCAAATCGCAGCTTAATACAAACCACAGAAGACCAAAACGCAAGATCTAGGTCAAAACGCAGTTACTCAAACCGCAATAGCAAGTCAAACCGCAGTCACAAGTAGACAAACCGCAAGAGACAAAAGCGTCACTTTCGCAAGGTTTGTCTTTTTCCCTTTTAGGCTACAAGTCAAACCGCAACTCAGGAACTAGGCAAAACGCAACAAATCCTTGCCTTTTCAACACAACTCGCTACCAAGAACACCTCAAATCGCAACCAAGAAAACACACCAAAACACAACCAAGAAATACTTTCCACCTTTCGAATAACCTACCAAATAACCACAAATCTTATGAAATAAGCTAGCTAATACCCAAGGTAAGCTATTACAACGATTCTAAACACGAAAGTACAAATTTTATGGATCAAACAACACCAAACAAAGATCAACTCGAGCACTTTCTTACTTCTCAATTCGAACCAAAGAAAAGAAAACAAGAAACTATGCCACAAATCAATACACACAATCTAGGTAATCAAACCATGGCTCTTGATACCAATTGTAATATATTCGAAATCATAACACACTCATACACTTGTGATTTAGCCGAATTCTAGAGAGAAAGAGAGAGAAGTGGGAGTTATAGTGAGATAAAGTGAAAGAGAATTGAATTGAATGATTAGAATCTCCAACCCTTCCCATGAGTGAGGAAGGGCTTATATATACAAGTAACATAAACGCCCTACATGGTCCGTGGATTGAGCTGACAGTGGGTAAAGACCCGACCCAATACAACAAATACTACTATGACTAAACTAGTATTACGATAACTAAACTAATACTAATAAGCCTACGAGCTAACTTAATGCTAATAGATACTCGGGGTGATTGAGTCTTTCGTATGAATATTTATATTCCTAACACAGGGTATACATATTACGAGAGGGTAAATGAGCATAATGAGCTTGAGGAACTATTTTTTGTTCACCCCACGTCATATGCTCTATGGTGTACATTCCCTGAAATCATGCTAATGGACTCAACATACAATACCACGTTGTTTAAATTGCCATTTTTTGAAATTGTCGGATTAACTTCAACAAACAAAACATTTTCAATGGCGTTTTGTTTTTTGGACAAAGAAAAGGCCTATTCAAGGGTTTATTGCAATGTGGTATGAAGGTGATGACGGATATAACCCACGTGTTATCATGATGACAGAGATTTAGTGTTGGTTGGGGCATGCAGAGAAGAATTCCTGAACGCAAACAAATTACTCTGTCAGTGGCATATTTCACAAAATGTGCTTCAGTATTGCAGAAATAGATGCAATACGCTAAAGGAGTATGAGTCCATTAAAGGAACATGGGATTGGATGGTTAAAGCTCCGACACGCGGCATATTCACGCATTATTATCAACACCTACAACAGTTATTGGTCGAACATGCAGGTACTTAATTATTAATTCATTGTTTTTATTATTTAATAAATAAGTACCCGAATGACTTTTTATTAATTCATTGTTTTTTTCATATATTTCTTCATATCTAAATAACTGGCTGCAAGGTTATTCAGACATGTTTCTCATGTTTATTATCGATCAATATCGCAGCAACGGCCAGTCAACAACATGCAGAGTTGAGAGTCAACACTCGTTGTTGAAATTATACTTGGGCAGCACACAGTCCAACTTAGACACGTTGTTGAGTTCGATCGATAAGATTCTCATTGCGCAAGAAACTGCGATAAAGGAAACTTTTAATTGAAGCAGAAACGAGAGAATGAATAAATGTAATATACCACTATTTGCATAATTGTGTTATAAAGTTTCCAAATATGCTTTGGAACTCATGTTCGATGAACTCCAACTGTCGATCGCCGCAAAAGATTGTAGTCATCAGTTGCGGTCAGTTTATGGGCTACCATGCTTTCACGAACTGCTTTACTATCGAATTCATAGTAAGTATATTAAATTTATGACTATCAAGTTATTTTCCCCATTAATATCAGTAATTTATATAAGTCACTTTTAATGAATGCAGAAATGACCATTCCACTGGATACAATTGATATTTTTTGGAGAACCCTATCTATTCCGTGGCCTAGTATCAATACTGAAGATGGTCCTTCTTGTGAACCTGAAGATGATCCTTCTTGTGAAGATGACATACAACAATTCAAGAGTGTTTTTGATAAAATGTCGTCGTTTGTCAAGAAAAATATGTTAAAGAAGGTGAGAGGGATATACAATCCCGAATCTGTTGATATACGTCAACCTGCTATTCACAAAAGTACCCGTGGACGTCCGAGCGCAAAGGACAAAAAGTCCCAGGCTACAAAAGTCCCAGACTTGAATAAAGTACCAACCGTAGATCACTGAAGAAGCACAAATTCAAGATCTACAAAAGTCCCGGACTTAAACAAACAACCTACAAGACATAGTTCTTACATGGGTCCTAGAGTTGAACAAAGTATAAGACACAGGTTATACGTTGGAGATGCAGTTAGTGACTATTTGATTGAGCAGATTCCAGAGATTTTCCATCGATACATCATAAGTATTTATAATGTGCGAGGTAATGGAAATTGTGGGTTTCGGTGCATTGCCCACGGTATTGGTCAACACGAAGAAAGGTGGCGCGATGTTCGAATGTGGTTATTGCAAGAGTTAAACACTAATAGTGCCTTTTGCATAAGTATGTGGTGGCAAAATGACTTTGACCAAATTCGGAGATCAGTAGACTGGTTCGAAAATGGATTTGCACCGCGAGACTACTGGATGATTATGCCAAACACGGGGTTGGTTATTGCTTCAGTGATTAACCGGCCTGTTGTATTTATATCCGAGCGACAAAGTCATACGTGTTTTCCGCTTTTTTCCGGTCCAGAGTTATCACAAGGAACTGGCCCCCTTGTGATTGCCCGTGTGGGGGATGACGAGTGTGCTCACTTCATTTATCTGACGCTAGACGAAAATTCACCACTTCCGGATACTCACCCACAATGGAGGGCGTTCAGAGTTGCCAATGCATCCGAATGGGCAACTTTATATTACGATCGACAACACATGTATACTGAGATTAGACTACAGACAAAACATTGTAAATGATTACTGATTTATGTTGTAAATAATTATACCGACAAAACATAGTGAACGATTACTGATTTATGTTGTAAATAACTGTTTGTATTATTTAAATTAATAATAATATTACTGATTTATGTTGTAAATAACTGTTTGTATTATTTAAATTAATTCTTTGGCTAGGTGGAACAAAATAATCCTTTCTTGTGTCGCTGTCGGAGAGGATTGATTATAGAAAGGACATCCCGTACAGACACTACTTATGGTCAACCGTATTATGCATGTCCTTTTTTAGTGGTAAATAATCATACGTTTGCTTAGTTATGTAAATTATTTGTTAGTTAAGAATACATTTCTTATAATTTTCTTAACATGTAACAGCCAGGAACAGATGACTATGGGTGTGGATACTTTATGTGGAAAGATGCTTTTCAAAACAAGTACTTTAGTCAAGCCTCTTCTTCAACGCAGTGCTCAAACAGCGTAGCTAAAGATAATAAGATTGACAAGCTTGAAACAAGAAACAAGATGTTAGTGTCTCAAAACAAGATGTTGATGACAAGAATAAAGACGCTCGAGGCATCACTGGAATTGGCAAGAAATCCTGAGGATCACGCATGTCAGTCGGGTGCAATGCTCCATGAGCTTTTAAATGACATAAATAATCTTCACATGTAGTAGGTGTTGTTGTTTTTAAATAATGTGTTAATGTTGTTGTTTAATTGAATAATAACAGTTGTTTTTGTAGTTGTTTAATGTGTTAATGTTAACGTGTTGTTGTTATTTTTTAATTAAATAGAAACACATTAAACAAATACAAATAACATAACAAATAAACACTAAAAAAAACATTATAAAAAAAATACATACTTTCAAAAATATAAAAAAATAAAATAAAAGACAACAAAAGGACAAAAAGAAAAAAAAAAGCAATAAAGTACAAAAAGTACAAAAAAAAGAAAGAAAAAAAAAGAGAAGGTACACCCTCCCACTAGGGAGGGTTCCCTTTGTAATCATAGGGGGTTTAGAATAACTCGAAAATATTTCAAACCAAAAATAGTTCTCAAAAAGTTACATACAAAAAGTGTGCCACACGAAATTACTTATGCTTGCCAATTGACGAGTTTGTATGAAATAAATTGGCACATCACAACTAACCCAGTTGTACGACTTAGGCTTGGATCGATTATGTGTCTTAGGTATGGTGGATGGTGTCAGTTTATGTAAAAACCAATGGTACGTTGGTAACATTGCACACTCAATTACGGAGTAATTAGCATCCCTTTATTTATTAACAAGCTGATAAATGAATGGTTGTCTTCAACTCGATGCAATAAGTGTTAGTTTTTAGGGTCGTGGTTATATATGTAGTGATTTTAAGGGTCATGGTTGTTACGTTTCGATGTATTGTATTGGTGAATTGCAATATTTGATGTTGAGCTAGTCTAAATTTAGTTGCATCCAGTGGCGAAACCATGATTTTTTATAATTAGTTACGGGTGGGCCAAATGATGATTAAATTTTAACCTAGAAAGCTAGTATATCGTTAGACAAAAGCTTTATTCTAAATGTTATACGACATTTTTTGGAACAAGCTAAGAAAAATACAACCTATTTTTTCTTTTAAAGTTGGAGTTTATTTAGTTTGAACTGATGAAATACGATAACTTGTAAGGTTCACATATAAGAAATGACAAAAAATGTTTTTATTTCGAAGGGTCATTTTATGAATACCCCTATTATGATGCTAGGAGAGGGGAACAAGATAAAATGAAAATAAGTAAAATGTAAGTAACTTATCTACTTGGAGATTTGTTCTACAATGCATGGTGTATGCGTATATTAAAAGGTGTGCCAAATAAGTAATTAGCTCGATCCATAGTTGGATCTTATTTTCTAAAATCTTGTTAGTTATTCCATATTGTACTATACAATTATTTGCCTTTCAAATACAACTACTTCACTAGTCCATGTTAGACTACTTGCGGTCAATAAAACAAGTATTGAAAACATAGTTTTACTAATCATATTGTGAGGAGGCTCGGTTAGTCGGTTTCGAGTCAACATAATCTAGGTTGAAGCTAAAGAAGATCCACCCGAACCCGATCCTATTAAGATGTCGGCTTTGAGTCTAATCCTCTCTTCTTGTCCCTTTCCATACTAAATTACTAATTTTTGGGAATTAAATGTCTAAGGATTTAGTACTGCTGGAGAATTACAATAACATTACAAACTGTTAGTGTACAAACTGAAGACTGCTGAAGTATAGCTGACTGTATAAACTTTAAAGTTAGTACTGCTAGTTGTGTCAAAGGTACTGCTGCATGGATAAACGTTTAGAAGATATGTATTAAGGATAAGTATAGAATAGATCTTTTGTATATCTTAATTAGTTAGAATTATAAGGTAGAATACTTATCTTGTAAAGAACTCCTTAAGTCTATAAAAGGAGATCCTAGGTTAGTTTTGATACATATCAGTCATAGAGTATTGTTAAGATTCAAGGTCATTGTAACCCTAGTGATAGCAAGATCACTCGTATTATCATTGAATAATATTTAATCGTTTTGTGTTAAACTTTATGTGTTCATTGTTCATACAAAGCATTACTGTTCCATTAAACAAACAAATTCTTCTAAGTGTGGTTAAGTAGATTCCGCATACTTAACTACATTACCTCAAAGTATCATAAACACATTATAAGGGAGTAACATCCTAAGTGTTTCATAATCCTCTCAAGTGGTATCAGAGCCAGGTTGATACTATTGATTTAGAAGAGAAACTAATGGACATGGAGACTACCCAAACCAACTTGGCTGCTAAATTGCCAATGCTCAAGAAAAACGAATTTGATATGTGGAGGCTACGAATAGAACAGTACTTCCAGGTGCAAGACTATGCACTCTCGAAAATTATTGAAGAAGGAAACTCTTTCAAACCTTCAACATCTACAACTATAGTTGATGGTTAAGAAGAGACTGTTTTGCAAACCTTTCCAGTGACTGCAGAAGAGTGGCTACAGACTGCAGAAGAGTGGCTACAAAAGAAAAATGATCTCAAGGCCAGAAGTTTGCTGATGATGACAATTCCAAATGATCAACTCTTGAATTTCAGCAAGTTCAAGGATCCAAAGTCCTTGTTTGAGGCAATCATTGCTAGGTATGGTGGGAATGAAGCCACCATGAAGGCTCAAAAGACTCTGTTGAAGCAGAACTTTGAGAACTTTGCTGCAACCAGTGATGAGTCTTTGGATCACATGTTCAACAGATTGCAGAAGATTGTCAGCCAACTGGCTGTTCTTGGTGTTGATATACCTCAGGAAGATCTGAACTCCAAGTTCTTGAGGAGTTTACCTGCAGAGTGGGCTATGCATGTGGTGGTCTGGAGGAATAAACCAGACATTGATACTATTAGCCTGAATGACTTATATAACAACTTCAAGATTGATGAGCAGGATGTTAAGAAGGCTGGAGGATCTAGTTCAAGCACTGGGAACATGGCCTTTGTGTTATCTCCTAGTAATTCAAATACAGATAAAGAAAAGGTTGTTGTGGGAGTTAGTACTGCTAACCCCGGTGTTAGTACTGCTAGCTCATCAAGCAGTACTACTGGTATTCTGAATGATACAACCTACTGTGCATTCCTGACAAGCCAGAATGATGGATCAATGCTGACTCATGAAGATCTCCAGGAGATTAATGATGATGATTTGGAGGAGATGGATCTCAAGTGGCAGATCTCACTTCTTAGCATGAGGGCTAAGAAATTCTACCAAAGAACTGGCAAGAAGATCACAATCAGCAGCAATGATACTGCTGGTTTTGACAAATCAAGGGTAGAATGCTACAACTGTCACAAGTTGGGGCATTTTTCAAGGGAATGCAGGAGACCTAGGCAACAGGATGGCAGGAACAAAGGTTATGGGAGCAAACCCAAGGCTGTGGAGGATGCTGAGCCAGCTTCAAAAGCTATGGTGGCTATTGATGGACTAGGCTTTGATTGGAGTTTTATGGCAGATGATGAGGAAGCACCTACTGAGATGGCACTTATGGCCTTCTCTGACTCTGAGGTACAATCTGCTAAATGTTGTTCTAAAACATGTACTGCTCTTAAAGAATTAGAAACTTTAAAGAAACACTATGATGAGCAAAGGATTGAACTAAACAAAACTAATTACAATTTGTCTAATCATAAGAGAGGTTTAGCAGTTCTAGAGGAACAAATAGTGCATTATAAGAACAATGAGATTACTTTTGCTGAGGATATAGCTGTTCTTAAGAGGGATTTGTCACTTAAGAATGCTGAGATTAATTTGCTAAAAACTGAATTAGATAGAATCACTAAGGCAAAAGATAATATCCATTTAACTGTAGACACTTTGGAATATGTATCAAAAGGTGTGAACAAAATCATAGAGTGTCAGATAGTTAATAAGGCTAAATCTGGGTTGGGATATGTAGGATCGAGAACTTCGAGCTTGATTGAGCTTGGTTAAACGAGAACCTCTAGGAGTAAGACTTGTGTTTATGTGGAAACTAAACAACAAGAATGTAAAGAAGAAAATAATAAAAGACAATGATCCTCTATGGATCAGACCATGAACTAAGAAATTATGTTATTGAATATTGTAAATCGATACATTAGACATAGATGGGATGTTTCTTTTATAATCATAAGAAACCCTAACCCTAACCCGTCATACAAGAAAACGTGTGAAAGAGATAAACATGATCTCTTCTAAAAATAAATCTAACAACCTTTCTAAATATACGGATAACAAACAATAATATCCGCAGCAATAAACACTATCGGCAGAAACAAACTTAAACTATCAGCAGGAACCAACCGCAGCAGCAATGAATAACTATCGGCAGGAACCAGCTTCACTATCGGCAGCAATGAGAAATTCCTTATTTCTCAGAGATCCTAACAGGATATAAAACATGTCCACCTCCTCATAGAGGAGTGCCTGCACCCCCAGGAATAGACCTAAAGCATACAGGGTTAGCAGAGTTCCAACAACCTAAGTTAGAGTATGGTTGTAAGCCTATGGAAAACATAAGTGCTAATAAACCTATAGAAGTCAGTGAACCTTTTGAGAATGCAGGTGACACTTCACTCACTGAGGATAAGGTGTCCACTGATAGGAATTCAGATGCTCCAACTATTGAAGATTGGACATCTGATGATGAGGAAGATCAGGTTGTGGTTAATCTTGATGAGGTTAAAGTAGAAGGAACTAGTGTTCCTAGGATGGTTAATAATGAAACTGTTAAGCCTAAATCAAATGTTAAACCAGTTAGGAAAACAGTTAAGTACTGTGAGATGTATAGGTCCACAGACAAGCCAAGAGGTAACCAGAGGAACTGGAATAACCTCAAGTCCAACCAATTAGGTGATGACTTTGTTATGTATAACAAGGCTTGTTTTGCTTGTGGTAGTTTTGACCATCTTGAGGCTTTTTGTAACAATAGGGTAACTGGGAACTCAAACCATAGGGTGAAATTAAATAGGTCTCAATCTCACCCTAATACTGATAGAATGACTCCCAGGGCAAGTTTAATGAAGTCTGGCCCAAAACCAATTCATACTGCTAGACCAGCAGTTAGTACTGCCAGACCTTTTAAGACTGTTTACCCTAGACCAACAGTTAAAAGTGCAAAACCAACTTTCAAATATGCACCACAAACTGCTAAAAGGCCTTTTCAAAAGAAAGCAGTGGTACAAAAACAATTTTAGAAACCAAAAGCTAAAACTGCAAAGCCAACAGTTAGTACTGCTAGCCAAGTAGTTAGTACTGGTAACTATCAAAACACTGCTAGGGATCAAAGGGCTAATGCTGTTAAGGCCTCAGTATGTTGGGTTTGGAGACCAATTAAACCCAATGGTGCATCAATTGTTTTGAAAAGATTTGACTATATTGATGCACGAGGCAAACCCAAGTCAGTAATGGCTTGGGTACCCCAAGGAAACTAATTTCCTTATTTCATGGCAGGGACATTCACAGAAAGATGATGAAGATCAAGATTATGCAGACAGTGGATGTTCCAGGCACATGACAGGCAACATCTCATATCTTTCAGACTTTCAACCAATGGATGGAGGATATATTACCTTTGGGGGAGGAATATGAGGTAGAATTACCGGTAAAGGCACCTTGAAAACTGGTAAATTGGATTTTAAAGATGTGTACTTTGTGCAAGAGCTTAAGTATAACATGTTTAGTGTCTCACAAATGTGTGATAAAAAGAATAAGGTTCTTTTTACTGACACTGAATGTCTTGTGCTTTCCCCAGACTTTAAGTTGCCTGATGAAAGTCAGGTATTACTTAAAGTTCCAAGAAAGGGCAACATGTACAATGTTGATATGAAGAAGATTGTTCATAAAGAGGCCCTTACTTGTCTTCTTGCAAAGGCCACATTGGATTAGTCTATGTTATGGCATAGAAGACTTGGTCACATAAACTTTAAAACCATTAATAAAATTGTTAAGGATGGTTTGGTAAGAGGCTTACCTCAGAAAAGATTTGAAAATGACCAAACTTGTGTTACCTGTCTCCAAGGCAAACAACACAAGGCTTCTTGTAAGCCCAAGGTTTACAACTCTATTAATCAACCTTTGTTTATGCTGCATATGGATTTGTTTGGCCCTACATCTGTAAGTAGTATTATGCATAAAAGGTACCGTCTTGTGGTTACTGATGACTATAGTAGATTCACATGGGTTTTCTTTTTAGGTTCTAAGGATGAGACAACTAGCATTCTTAAAACATTCATTACTGAGATAGAAAACTTAGTTGATAAGAAAGTAAAAGTCATTAGGTGTGATAATGGGACAGAGTTCAAAAATAGAGTTATGGATGATTTTTGTAAGGAAAAGGGGTAAGAAGAGAGTTTAGTATTGCTAGAACTCCTCAGCAGAATGGAGTTGCTGAGAGGAGAAATAGAACACTGATAGAAGCTGCTAGAACCATGTTAGCTGACTCTAAGTTACCCATCACTTTTTGGGCAAAAGCAGTTAATACTGCTTGTTATGTGCAGAACAGGGTTTTGGTAGTTAAACCTTACAACAAGACACCATATGAGCTTTTTAGAGGTACAACTCCTGCATTAGGATTTCTAAGACCTTTTGGGTTTCATGTAACTATTCTAAATACCTTAGACGATCTAGGCAAGTTTGATAGCAAATATGATGAAGGATTCTTGGTTGGGTACTCACTAAATAGCAAAGCCTTTAGAGTATACAACACAAGAACAAGGAAAGTTGAGGAGAACCTGCATGTACAGTTTCTAGAAAATAAATCTAATGTTGCAAGTGAAGGTCCAAAATGGCTATTTGACCTTGATACTCTAACCCAATCAATGAATTATGTGCCAGTTGTTGCAGGAACCTTTTCTAATGATTTTGCAGGTTCAGAAGCTGATGATGCAATAAATGAAGCAGACTTGGGAAAGGAGAAAGATCAAGATAAGATACTGATGCCAATATGGAACTGTGTGGATTCATCTTCAAAGATTGGTGAACCTTCTACTGATGAAGCCAAAGAAGGTATTGAAGATGGAAACAATGTAGTTGGAACTGAAGATCAAGAGAATCAAGATGGCAGTACAAATGGTGATTCTACTGTTGAGCCCCAAGTTGGCACTGCTGGGCAAAATATTCATACTGCTGGCCCATTAGAGGCTAATGTTGCTGATTCCTCAGAAGATGAGGTGGATATTGGCAGTCTCCCACCTACCTATCAAGTTCTAACTAAACCACACACAAGGATACACAAAGATCACTCTCTAGACAATGTGATTGGTGACATGTAGTCTGGAGTTAAGACAAGAAGGCAACTCATGACTTCAGATCAACAAGGATTTCTTAGTGCTGTTTATGAAGAAAAGAATCATGAAGATGCCAACACATGCTTATTTGTGTGTTTCCTCTCACAATCTAAACCCAAAAATGTTCTCAAAGCCTTAGAAGACTCAAGCTGGGTAGAAGCAATGCAAGAGGAGCTTCTCCAATTCAAGATTCAGAAGGTTTGGGTACTAGTTGATTTACCCAAGGGTATGAGGGTAATTGGAACCAAATGGGTGTTCAGAAACAAGAAGGATGAAAGGGGCATAATGATCAGAAAGAAGGCTAGGCTTGTAGCCCAGGGGTATACACAAAAAGAAGGAATAGACTATGAAGAAGTTTTTGCACAAGTAGCAAGAATTGAAGCAATCAGACTGTTCCTAGCTTATGCTTCATTCATGGGCTTCACTGTTTACCAGATGGATGTTAAGAGTGCCTTCTTATATGGTACTATTGAAGAGGAGGTATATGTTTCTCAACCTCCAGGTTTTGTTGATCCAGAACATCCTGATAAGGTGTACAAGGTTGTAAAGGCTCTTTATGGACTACATCAGGCTCCAAGGGTATGAGACATTGGCTTCATATTTGCTAGAGAATGGATTTCAAAGAGGCAAGATAGATCAGACTTTATTCATTAAGAAGAACAAGAAGGATATCTTGCTGGTACAAGTGTATGTGGATGATATTATTTTTGGATCCACAAGAAAGGAAATGTGTGTAGAATTTGAGAAACTTATGCATGATAAGTTTCAGATGAGTTCCATGGGGGAACTTACTTTCTTTTTGGGGTTGCAAGTAAAGCAATCAACAGAAGACATATTTATCAGCCAAGATAAATATGTGGCAGAGATACTAAGGAAATTTTAGTTTGCTGATTCTAAAGTGGCTAGCACACCTATTGATCATGAGAAACCATTGCTTAAAGATGCTGATGGAGAATATATGGATGTGCACACTTACAGATCTATGATAGGGTCCTTGATGTATCTTACATCATCAAGACCAGATATCATGTTTGCTGTATGTGCCTGTGCAAGGTTTCAAGTCACTCCCAAGGCTTCTCATTTAACTACTGTCAAAAGGATTTTCAGATATCTTAAGGGTCAACCTAGGTTAGGTCTGTGGTATCCTAGGAAATCACCTTTTGACTTGGTCGCATATTCAGATAGTGATTATGCTGGTGAAATCCTAGACAGGAAATCAACAACTGGTGGATGTCAATTCCTTGGTTGCAGACTTATATCATGGTAGTGTAAGAAGTAGACAATTGTGGCAACTTCTACAACTGAAGCTGAGTATGTAGCTACTGCAAGTTGATGTGGTCAAGTGCTTTGGATTCAAAATCAACTGCTTGACTATGTGTACAATTTTATGAACACTGATGAAGCGAAAAGTGTACCGCTTTTAGGGGGTCATTTAAGCCCTAAATCGTATTTATTTGATCAAATATTGCCCTAAATCGTTCCTTTTGTCATTTTAGGTACTTTTGAGAAGAAATCTGGAAAAGGAAGCATTTTGGACGTTTTTGGAGCATAAAAGTGAAGAAAACGACAAAGTCTCAAAATCGGCTAAAAAGTTACCTTTGACGGCGTCAGGATTTACTCCAGACGGCGTCATGGCTTGGCAAAAGTGGTGGATGTGAAAATTACTCATGATAAGCCAGAGAAATTAGCATGGGAATTCTGACGGCGTCACCCTTTGGAGTGATCAAGGTCGTCACGGCTTAATTTAAAGAGGGACGGCGTCATGCCTATATTCTGACGGCGTCAGCTTCTGATAGGCCAGAACGGATTTTGGAGGTTTAAAGGGAGACGACGTCAAGAAGGCCATCACGTGTTAACTAGTCACAACTTGCGCGCGCGGTAGCTGTTACTGTTTTGGCCATAAAATCCTCATACGAACTCGGATTTTGGTGATTCAAGAGGCCACGGAATCGGGACGAAAAGATCTACAATTTGGTGAAAAAGGGGAGCTGACGCCGTCACTTGTTAAGGCTGACGCCGTCAGAACCCCTCGGACAGTAAACTGCCTATAAATACAACATCATAACTTCATTTTTTGTAAGCCCTAAACCCTAAGTCCGATTCTAGGGTTTAGGTAGGTGTTTTTCCAGCAACTTAGAGGGTCCTAATCATGCCATAAACATCTTGTAATGGTTTGTTTATCGATTCAATCTTATGTTATGTCTTCAATTATGATTATTGTTGATTGCTCTTCATTAATTATGCTTGGCTAAATCACCTTGTGTTTACTTATGATTGTGTGAAACTTGTGTATAACTAATTAGATCTTATTGATTTCTTGTTGATGTGTGTGTCCATCTCCATCAATTAGGGCGTGACAACTTCAATAGATCTAGTTGGTTTAGTTTATAATTCTTGTTTCCTATTGTCCTCTTGTTTGATTGGGTGATATCGATGTTAGGCTTAAGAAAACTGGCTAACCTCCTATGCGGTAACTTGCTTGAACGTCTTAAGAAACATGAACCAATGCGTACTAGGTTTATTTGGTTGTATTTAATGCATGAGCGAATTCTAGTGATCCCATGTTAGGAGCTTCTTAGCCGGCTCGACATAGGAGTGAAGTAGGAGCTTATAGAGTTGGGGAAGTACGTACGCCACCCCACGATTGGTATTAAGGAATACAACCCGTCAATTAAAACAAGGTGTGACAATTCAATAGGTAGAATTGGATAGCTAGCAAGGAGTAACATATCATAAGTAGACATGCTTCATTTCCCTTGTAGAACCCTAGTTTACTTTTCTTGCATATTAGTTTAATTAGTAGCTTTTGGGTTAGTTGATTAGCAACTAATTCCACCCCTTCTTCCAAAACCAGAGATTTTTACTTGCTTTTCATAAAAATTATAAAAACATAAAAAGAATCATCCCTCACCTTTAGACCTAATTAGAGTAGTTTTTCACACCTAACGAACACTATTCCCTGTGGAGAACGATCAATCCCCCGTACTTACCACTACACTATACTACATCGGTCAGGTACACTGCCTGGTGGGGTTGTAAGCCTCTTGAGATCCCTCGAGAGGTAAAACCTGTTGTAAGGTTGCAAAACCACGCAATCAAGTTTTTGGCGCCGCAGCCCGGGGAATAGTTATTGCTTAGGTTGAAATTTTATTTTTATTAGGTCTACTCACAAGATTCCTATCAAGTGAGATATTTTCTTTTTATTTTGTAGCTTTCTCGTAGTCTATCTTTTCTTTGTGATTTTGTTTGTAATTTGCTTCAAATGGACTTTTCACTTAGATTTCTAAGATTGCAAGATATGGTTGAGTGGCTAGAACACCAAGAAGTTCAAAATACCTCATTTAGAGACACTTATGAATCATATGAGCCTTCACCTAGGATAGATTCTTATGAACAACCTCCATGTTTAGGATCTTGTTTTAGTGAGGCTAATAGGAAAAGCGACCTAGTTTGCCAAGGAATTGTGGATAGAGCCGTATCAATAAACCATAAGTTGGATGAAGCACTAGGTTTGTTATTATCACTACCTAAGAAAACAATTGATGAGGATATAGGTGATCTTGACACGTGGAATGATGAGGTAAATAACATAAGCCCACAAAATACTCAACCATCATTTGAGGCACCCACATCGCCCGTGACTTACCCGGAAGAAGTAGAAGAGATTTTAGGAATCCCGATGGAGGTAGAACCCTTGGACCAAGCACAACTAGAGGATATAGGTTTGAACACTTTTAGTGATGACCTTACTCTTAATTCTAGGGAATTTCCTAGTGTTGATGAATTGGAACCACAACCTTTACATAACTTTTCATCCTTAGATTTACATCAAGGAGAAAAAAGAGGAACCGACCCACCCATCAACCAATATTATCCGGGTAGTTTTAGGATGAAGGAAGCCATTCACTCACCCCCTTCACCTCACGTGGCATATTCACACCCTAAGGGTGTGTATCGCTACTTTCACCCGCACTTAATCCTAAGTGTAGGGAAAACCTCCCCTATTTTTGTTAAATAAGGGTAGAGTCAGGCTCGTGACTCGAACAAAAACAAGCGCTTCTTGGGAGGCAACCCAAGCTTTATTTGCTTTGTGTGTTTATTTATTTGTTTGTTTGATTTTATTTGCTTCCGTATGTATGTTTAATTTTTATTATTATTGATTCATGTTCAAAACTAAATTGTGAAAATGCTTTATTTTGTTTTTAACTTCGTCTTAACTACATATAAAGGTATTTTGCAAAAGATAAGTGTAAGGGAAAGTCAAATCGGTTTATTAGAACAAATGAACATGAATCATAATAATATTAAATTAACATACATATTAGTATTTGTTTGAGTCAAATGCTTGTATCGAGTCATAATGATATTTTGCAGGATTTCCAGGAAATGAGGTATAGGTTTTTCCAGAAATTTTCCGGAAACTTAACATGAGAATTCTGTCAGATCATTTCTGACGGCGTCAGGCATTACAACCTGACGGCGTCAGGTTTTAATTTTCTGAAATTTTTGAAAGTTTTGTTTTCATAAAAAGTTTTTATTAAAACTTATAAACTCCAGGAACCTGCAAAACATTCATTCCGCAAGCATTATATCTTTTATTGTTTTATTTCTAAGTCTGGAATTACACCTAGTTGTGAGTTGTCTTTGTTCGGTTTGATGCTTTGGTTTTTCTTGTTTGTTTTCTCAGGATTAACAGGTTATTTTGGACAAGGAGATGTATGTGGAATCTAGCTTTTGGCGCTGCTTTAGTCTTGAAGCATCAACATTACCTTGGAAGAAGATCTAACCATGTTACTTCATATCCACCGAGCGAATCAGGGGAGTATTTGATTTCATTCTTTTACCTTATTTACTTTTACATCTTGTTATTTGAACATTGGGGACAATGTTCATCTTAAGTGTAAGGGGGGGGGGGTAAAAGTACGATTAGAGAATGCTATTACGCTTGATTTTTGTTTGTTTAATGGTAGATGTGTAATAAAACTGAGAGAAATACTTGTTAAGGCAATTTTAGTGCCAAATTTAAAATTTTTTACAACATATAGGAGTGAAACTATGATCTTAATGAGCGTCTCACGGATAGGAGTTATATGACTAGCACAAAAACCGTACCACTAAAAAAATTTTCCACCCCCAAATATGTGAGGTTCGCCCCTAGAATTGGTAGGAAAAGCATTTATGTTATGATGTGTGTACCGGTAGCACTTAGATTCTAGAACTTGCGTTAGGACCATTCCGAGGCCACAAGTGAGACTACATTCGTGTAGTTAGATTTACTACATGATAAGAGGCATTAGGATTAACCCGTTGTTTTACACCTGTGTTTTTGTTATAATTACATTGGCTACATTGGTCAAGTAATTCTCCCACACCCTTTGCGTTGTACTCATTTTTAGTACACGATACCCCTAGTACACCCCTCAGAGCCTATCTTTTCGTTTCGACCTTTAAGCATTTTACTTAAAGGAAGAATTTGTTACACCCCACTTAAATGTACACCCAAATCGCCTTAGCCTACCTTGTATGCACTTATTTTTAGTGCATTATTGTTACAACATTTGTTTAAACCCAAGTTAATTATCTAATTGATTACATGGTTGCTAAATCGAGTCATATCTTTGTACATATTGTTTTGGGACGATTGGGACTCATGGGTAAAGTGCTAGTATAATGGAGTAATGGGGATGAACATCATTTATTACCCCCATATGTGCTAAATGTTTTAAAAGTACTCCAAGTTTTTCAATTATCTTAATTCGAGTCATTAGATTAGTATTTGTAAAGTTATGTAAAAATTCAAGTGTAAGGGAATGCAACGCCCCTATGATGTAATATTTTGGATGGTAGGGCAAAAGTGTATGCAAAAAAAAAAAAAAAAAAAAAAAAAAAAAAAAAAAAAATTCGAAAAAAAATCAAGAAAAATACAAAAAAATGAGAAAATGAAAAATAGAAAAAACATACGGACTACCATCCCGTTTTATTTTATGTTTATTTTATGTTTTTGTTATTTTGTTATTTCGTTTCTAGCTTAAGATCGAGTCTAGTCTTGGCTTAGCAACATTGTATAGTACATGTAATTGATCAAGATCTTTAACTCGCCACCAGTAAAATATCCTTTATCCAACCAAACCGTGTTTTCCTTTTCCCTACACCTTACGTTATAACCCATTTAAAAGCCCTCTTTGATAGTTTATCTTAGGTGCTTACGCCTAGTGGAGGAGGTTTTCGATCCTTTCCCAAGCCTATGGTAATCTATTTGCTATGACAGGTAGTGAGAGATATTATCCGTTTTCATTTATGAGATTTATTTTGATGACACTTGAGAGATGTGAGTATCTAAACACTACTTGTGAGGTGCTAGTTTATAATCTCCGTGCTTATTATGATTGAAGTGGAACGATTATTTGTTGTAATTACTTTTATGTTTGCATTAAATGACCCCTAACTTGTATTTTGATTAGAATAAAAGCGCATTTGCTTGAGGACAAGCAAATCTCAAGTGTAAGGGTATTTGATGAAGCGAAAAGTGTACCGCTTTTAGGGGGTCATTTAAGCCCTAAATCGTATTTATTTGATCAAATATTGCCCTAAATCGTTCCTTTTGTCATTTTAGGTACTTTTGAGAAGAAATCTGGAAAAGGAAGCATTTTGGACGTTTTTGGAGCATAAAAGTGAAGAAAACGACAAAGTCTCAAAATCGGCTAAAAAGTTACCTTTGACGGCGTCAGGATTTACTCCAGACGGCGTCATGGCTTGGCAAAAGTGGTGGATGTGAAAATTACTCATGATAAGCCAGAGAAATTAGCATGGGAATTCTGACGGCGTCACCCTTTGGAGTGATCAAGGTCGTCACGGCTTAATTTAAAGAGGGACGTCGTCATGCCTATATTCTGACGGCGTCAGCTTCTGATAGGCCAGAACGGATTTTGGAGGTTTAAAGGGAGACGACGTCAAGAAGGCCATCACGTGTTAACTAGTCACAACTTGCGCGCGCGGTAGCTGTTACTGTTTTGGCCATAAAATCCTCATACGAACTCGGATTTTGGTGATTCAAGAGGCCACGGAATCGGGACGAAAAGATCTACAATTTGGTGAAAAAGGGGAGCTGACGCCGTCACTTGTTAAGGCTGACGCCGTCAGAACCCCTCGGACAGTAAACTGCCTATAAATACAACATCATAACTTCATTTTTTGTAAGCCCTAAACCCTAAGTCCGATTCTAGGGTTTAGGTAGGTGTTTTTCCAGCAACTTAGAGGGTCCTAATCATGCCATAAACATCTTGTAATGGTTTGTTTATCGATTCAATCTTATGTTATGTCTTCAATTATGATTATTGTTGATTGCTCTTCATTAATTATGCTTGGCTAAATCACCTTGTGTTTACTTATGATTGTGTGAAACTTGTGTATAACTAATTAGATCTTATTGATTTCTTGTTGATGTGTGTGTCCATCTCCATCAATTAGGGCGTGACAACTTCAATAGATCTAGTTGGTTTAGTTTATAATTCTTGTTTCCTATTGTCTCTTGTTTGATTGGGTGATATCGATGTTAGGCTTAAGAAAACTGGCTAACCTCCTATGCGGTAACTTGCTTGAACGTCTTAAGAAACATGAACCAATGCGTACTAGGTTTATTTGGTTGTATTTAATGCATGAGCGAATTCTAGTGATCCCATGTTAGGAGCTTCTTAGCCGGCTCGACATAGGAGTGAAGTAGGAGCTTATAGAGTTGGGGAAGTACGTACGCCACCCCACGATTGGTATTAAGGAATACAACCCGTCAATTAAAACAAGGTGTGACAATTCAATAGGTAGAATTGGATAGCTAGCAAGGAGTAACATATCATAAGTAGACATGCTTCATTTCCCTTGTAGAACCCTAGTTTACTTTTCTTGCATATTAGTTTAATTAGTAGCTTTTGGGTTAGTTGATTAGCAACTAATTCCACCCCTTCTTCCAAAACCAGAGATTTTTACTTGCTTTTCATAAAAATTATAAAAACATAAAAAGAATCATCCCTCACCTTTAGACCTAATTAGAGTAGTTTTTCACACCTAACGAACACTATTCCCTGTGGAGAACGATCAATCCCCCGTACTTACCACTACACTATACTACATCGGTCAGGTACACTGCCTGGTGGGGTTGTAAGCCTCTTGAGATCCCTCGAGAGGTAAAACCTGTTGTAAGGTTGCAAAACCACGCATCAAACACCATGATATATATTGACAATAGCAGTACCATTTGCATAATTAAAAATCCAGTGCAACATTCTAAAACAAAACACATAGAAATTAGGCATCATTTTATAAGAGACTGCAATGAGATAAAGTTAATTTAGGTTCTTAAAATTGATTCTGATCATAATTTTGCAGATCTTCTCACAAAAGCCTTTGATGTAGGAAGGTTTCAATACTTGGTAGCAAGTATTGGAATGCTCAATCCTTAAAGTTTTAAAACTATGTGTTTTTGTATGTTAAAATGGATTGTACTGCTAGGTTTTGTCAAAAGATACTGCTTTGTATAAATTGTACTGCTAGTACAAATTTGGATTGTTTGTTAGAACTGTTAGTCATATATTTATACTGTTATGAAGCAAGTGTTTTGCACTTTGTTTTCTTGGTTTTGGACTAACAATTGCAGTTGATCATGACAAAACCATATGCAAGATGTGTGTGAGCAGCAAATGGTGGTTCAGTTGCTGACATAATAGGTTGATGATGGACAGAGTTTGGGAATTCATTAACAAAGGTTATACCTAAGTTAGCTGGTTCTTTAAAACTTCCTTCTTGAAACCTCATTATGATGTTTTAAATTGAATTGATGGCTTAGTTATTCAGACAGTAACTGACATAACTCACTTTCTACCATTTTATACTTTTGTATAATGAGTAAGTATAAGGACATCTGGTAGAAAGAACAGCGAGCAAACGTGAATCTAACAGTTGTGTTAGAGGCAACAACTGCCACGAGCTGGAAACCCTGTCAAGAAAGCTCTTTGAATGAGTTTATCTGATCACAGGCAGTTATTTATAACTGAAAACATTGGTTCTCACACAACCAGAGGTTGCATTAAACTGAAATCTTGATTAAGTGTCTGTCTTTACACTTAATCACTACAAAATGGTTGTTAGGAGTATGGTTTTTCATTAAAATCAAGTTCATACTGCTGAGTCAATTTTTTCCAAAAAGTTTGTACTGCCATGCTTAAAGTTAGTACTGGTAGGCTTAGTTTGTACTGCTGGATAGTCGTTAGTACTGGTGCGAAATAACAACTTTTTGAAAATAGCCGTTGAGAGTTTGTTGGGATTTTTACTGATCATTTCCTTGTTTTAAGGGTTTCCTTTTTGGATATTTTTACCTTTATATTATTTTATTAACCTTATCTTTAATTAAAAGTTATCTTTTGATTAAAGTCGGTCCAATTGAAACCCTAACAAGCCACTCATAATATCTCAATTCACTTTTTTCTTCTACTTTCTACCCTAAAATTACACTATTCACAGCAGTCAAATCACCTTTTACCGAAAAATAATGGCTTCTTTATCCTTTACTGAAAAACACAATGAGGTCGCTTATTTGGGAAAAGCAGAGGATGAACCAACCTTCCATTAGATAGTGGACTTTTTAAATGGTACTCACATAAGGTATTCTTTACTCTTAAATCCCACTATCTATGTCTCCCACATCAAATAGTTTTGGCAGACTGCTACTGTCAAAACATTTGAACATGGTGACAAAGAAATAAATGCTAAAGTGGATGGCAAATCCATCACTATTACTGAATCATCACTCAGGAGGCATCTCCACTTGAATGATGACAATGGTATTAGTGCTATGCCAAACAATGAAATATTTGAAAACTTAACCAGGATGGGGTACAACACTCAATCACAAGCTTTAACTTTTCAAAAGAGTCGTTTTGCCCCTCAATGAAGATTTTTAATTCACACCATCCTTCACTGTCTTAGTCCCAAGAAAACCTCATGGGAACAGTTCAGTAGCAATATTGCAACTGCTCTCATTTGCTTGGCTACTGACAGAACCTTCAATTTTTCAAAACTCATATTTGAAGGCATGGTTAAAAATGTTGATAGCAAGACAAAATTTTTGATGTATCCGAGGTTAATTCAAATAATTTTGAACATGAGGAAACATCAACTTCTTCCACACAAAACTGTTTATCCAACACCCAAGCTTACCCAAAAACTTTTTAGCAACATGAAAATTGCTTCAAAAGGGTATAGTGGGGAAGAAGTTCCACTTTTTGATTCTATGCTCCAAGAACAGGGTGAAGGAGCAACAAGCCCAGTTGCCTCCCATCTCACACCTACGAAATCAGAACAATCACCATCACAATCAACCTCATCACCAGATAGGAGTTTATCCAGACAGGACTCTGATGTACCTCAACACAAAGTTTCTACCCCTCCCAATGTAGCAGATGAGGCTGACTATGTCAGTATGGAAAGGGCTACTTCTACTGTCTCAGGCTTAGAAGTTGGGCAGGACAGAAGTAACATAGCTAAGACCCAATCCATGGCAACATCAACAGTATCTAGTACTCTTGGCGGAATCCCAAGCCAACTGGAAACTATGGGTGGCTCAGAAACTCACCTTATGGTGGATTATGAGTCTTTTCCCCATGATGCACCTCTCCCTGAAGGTAACACATCAGGAAGTGCTGAGGGCAGCCATACACTTAAGGAATTGATGGATATCTGTGCAAAATTATCTGAGAAAGTAAACACCTTGGAAGCTGATCTCAAAAGTCACAAGAAAAACTTTGGAGTTGTCTACACTAAATTGGTTTTAAAAGTGAAGAAATTGGAGAATACAGTCAAGACACTCAAAAGGAAGAGATCAGTACAGGTAGTGGAATCCACAAGTTTATCTTCTTCTTCTAGTTCATCAGAGGGTCCAAGTGCAGATCAAGGTGAGGAATCTTCCAAACAGGGGAGGAAGATTGCCCAGATAGATCAAGATCCTGAAATTTCTTTGGTTCAAGAAGAGTATGATACTCAGGGGAGGCAAGCAGAGCAGATGGATCAAGGTACTGCTGACTTTACAGAAGGTACTGGTAGTGCATTCCAAGGTACTGCAAGTATTGAAGATCAAGGTACTACAAGTATTGAAGATCAAGGTACTGCTAGTTCACAAGGGACAGCTACTGCAGTATATACAAGAAGACCAAGGATTTCAAGAGCAGACAAGGGCAAGACATTCATGACAAAGCAAGAACCATCTTCTCAGAAGGTGTCCAAGAAGGAACAAGCTCAGATAGCTCTTGATGAAGAGTTAGCTCAAAAGTTTCATGAAGAGGAGTTAGCTAGAGTAGCAGATGAAGAAAGAATGGCAAGGTTCATGGTTGAATACAAGTATCAAACTGAATCAAACTGAAGATGAACAGACAGCTGCTCAGGTTCTTGCAGATCAGAAGTTAGCTGAAAAGCTACAAGAAGAAGAAAGGTCAAAGTTTACTCAAGAAGTGCAACAAGCAGCTCTTGATGACCTGTTGCAGGAGATCAGAAGGAAGCAAAGTAAAAAAAAAAGCTTATAAGAAGAAAATTCCTTCAAAAAGTGAAAAACTAAGGTTTATGAAGAATTACTTGAAGCATCAGGATTACTGGAAGGAAATATACTTCAAAGGAATGACTAATGAAGAGATTGAGAAGGCTTACATTGAAGCTCATACAAGAATTCAGAAGTCGTTAAGAGATGAAACTGCAACAATTGAGACAGAGTCCAGTAAAGGGGTGAAAAGAGCAGCAGAGCTATTGGAATCTGAGGAATCCAAGAAGCAGAGGATAGAAGAGGAAAAGCAAAAAGAATCAGTTAAGGAAGAATCAGCTGAGAAAGAAGAAAAGACATTGATTGATGAACAGATCCATAGTATGATAGTAGTGGTTCCAGAATTCCTTAACATTGATCCCCTTCAAGCAAAGCATCTTATTATTGATTGGGAAGTATATTCAGATGGAAGAATAAAGGGGTGGAAGATCATCAGGGTAGGAGGAAAATCTGAAGTTTATAAATTCTTTAAAGACTTGATTAGAGCTTTTGACAGAGATGACTTAGATAAGTTGTGGAGCTTAGTTCAAGAGAAATTCAAGATCTCAGATCCTACAGATGACAAAGATAAGGAACTATGGGTTGAGCTAAAAAGATTATATGATCCAGATGGAGGTGAAGCTATATGGAGGTTTCAAGCTCAAGTTTCAGACATCACATGGAGACTATTTGATACTTGTGGTGTTCACTGAGTTTCTACTAAAGAAGGATTGGAAATTTATATGTTAGTAGAAAAGGATTATCCACTCAGAGCAATAATCTTAATGGCTATGCTGTCATCAACACTTAAAGTTGAAGAAGATTCAGAGATGGCAGATGAACTAATCAGAAAGATATTTCAGCTTGCAGAACAAAGAAAAGCTAGAAGACTAAGATTAACTATGTAGTGTTTGAAAGAATCCTCACATCCTCATTTAATACAGAGAAACTTGATGATTTTGGGTAAATCACAAGTTTAGGGGAGGATTGTTGGGAATTAAATGTCTAAGGATTTAGTACTGCTGGATAATTACACTAACAGTACAAAATGTTAGTGTACAAACTAAAGACTGCTGAAGTATAGCTGACACTACAAACTCTAAAGTTAGTACTGCTAGTTGTGTCAAAGGTACTGCTGCATGGATAAACATTTAGAAGATATGTATTAAGGATAAGTATGGAATAGATCTTTTGTATATCTTAATTAGTTAGAATTATACGGTAGAATACTTATCTTGTAAATGACTCCTTAAGTCTATAAAAGGAGATCCTAGGTTAGTTTTGATACATATCAGTCATAGAGTGTTGTTAAGATTCAATGTCATTGTAACCCTAGTGATAGCAAGATCACTCGTATTATCATTGAATAATATTGAATCGTTTTGTGTTAAACTTTCTGTGTTCATTGTTCATACAAAGCATTACTGTTCCATTAAACAAACAAATTCTTCTAAGTGTGGTTGAGTAGATTCCGCATACTTAACTACATTACCTCAAAGTATCATAAACACATTATAAGGGAGTAACATCCTAAGTGTTTCATAATCCTCTCACTAATTGTCATAATTGCTTTTGTTACTAGTTGTCATAATTGGTGATGAATATCTTAAGAAACTGTAAATTTGTAGCGTTGATGAGTTTTTTTTTTTTTTTTTTTTTTTTTTTTTTTTTTTTTTAGAACGATAATTTTTCACACTTATACTACCTATCTCACAAATGACTCTAGCGAGGCTTGAACCCACAACCTCTAAATTGGTATGCAACTCACATAAAAAAACCAAAGGCCTTGGGTGTAACGTTTATAAGTTACTCGTTCTTTGTTACAACTCTTTTACTTTGACATGTGTTTCATAATGAAAACTTCACATGAGTTTGTTTATTTTATTGATTGAAGACTACTCTCAGCAATCACACAACTTCACCTTCCACATCATCGCCACATTAGCTTTCTCTTTCCTTTCACACTATCACTTTTCACTCCCAATAACTCACACCACTTCACATTTCAGCCCATTTTTTTTATTTATTAAAAAAACTACTTTTATACAAATATACATCCACTAAATACTATACACAGACTCACAAACCTAATATGTAATAAATAATAAAAACACTTGCGGGGCCCACTTTGCACACTCCACTATATAGTGAAGAGTTCACTCTTCGTGCTCCCTCCCACCGTGAACCATCCCCTTCCCCGCAACATTGTCGCGTGAATGGAGGCTTGCCGATGGCTTACCATCCATTGCTGGCAGCAATCTTACTATAATATTCGACTTTAGTATATTACAACTTTATTAATGCAGGTAAAAGATTAGGCTTAAGCTTTAGAGTATGCTCTTATGATTTTGTGCCACAATGGTGATGTTTAAAAGACAATCAAGTAGAATGGTTTTAGATGTTAAACATTCTTCTGGTATATAAAGATGGGTAAATAATAGTTTAATCATCTAACTATAAGTGAACTGATAATTTAATCACTTAATTTTTATTGATAAGTTTTTATGTTTAACTTTGTTTGGCCATTTAGTTTAACACCTTGACATTATTTTTATCCTCAACTTCAAATAATTTATTTAAATAAACCCTTGAACTATAAATATTCATACTGCTAAAACACATAATTTAAAATTAGTATCAAATTAAAACTTTAACTTTAGATAAAAACTTATAATTACTTTTACAAACGTTTTATCACTAAACCAAAAATATAGATAAAAGGTCGGGTGCTTACTTTGCATGCTACTTGTTTGAATAATCAGGTTTAAATTTGGCTAGCCGAATCGGTGGCGACTCCGGTTTCCGATTAAATTGGTTGAACCCGTTGGTCCGGTCCGATTTTTAAAACCATATGTACCATCAACTTGTTTTTCATATAAATTGTATGAAGTTTTGTATTTTTTATTATTTTGTACAATATGTATAATAACATATATTTTTCATTGTAGGAGTGTTTTAAAAATAACATTTACATGTGTTGCTTAAAGTTTAAAGTCTTCTATTTTGAGAAGGTCTCATATACATTATAAGGTAGTATAGATTAGTATCAAATTAAAACTTTAACTTTCAATAAAAACTTATAACTACTTTTACAAATATTTTATTACTAAACCAGAAATATAGTTAAAGGGTTGAATGCTTACTTTACATGTTACTTGTTTAAATAATTGATTGAAATTTGGGTTTTAAAAAAATTTGAAAGAACAAATTCGTTTGGTCTGAAGAGCAAATTAATAATAACTAAAGAAATTATAAAACAAAAATGAAGTTTGATGAATCGTGTCGATTTGGGTAGCGAGAAAAGTAGATAGTCTGAACGATATCGTCCTCACGAGGCCGGTGCCCTATTTTACCGATGTAATACGCTATATCCAATAATTCCGTTTTGGATACCCACCACCTTTAAGTTAGATTCGGGTTTGTAAACATGATACATGCCCCAAGAACATGGTTATTAATTATTTCACTGCCTAAATGTACCCATGCCCTTGATAGCAATATAAAAAAATAATAGGTCGTATTAAGTTTTGATACAATTGTTTGCCAAATTAGTTAAGTGCTTTAGTTAAGTGGTTATCTATATCTACATTTTACATTAGAAAACATTTAAGACCTTCTAAAATGGAAGTCTTAAAATATTAAGTCAACACACTTACTTACTATAGCAAATTAATCGCTATTTGATGGCATATATGTGGTTACTATAAAATGATTCATTGACAAGATGCAAAAATTTGTATATCCCAAAAAGAAACTAAACATTAAACTAGAAGAAATAGTAGCATTGTAGTTCAAACAACCACTTGGATCATATGGAGGAATCATAATAGATTATGCTTTGAGCTAAAACCCATCTCGCAAAGATATCTTTGCGATGAAACTTGAACCCTATGTCACTCATGAATTACTCATAGGAGCAAATCTCAAATCTAAATTGGATCGAGTGGATAGCAAATCCCAAATTTGCTTGTATGTTATCCTTTTATTTAGCTCATTGCTATTTTCTAATGAGAATTTCACCATTTTCACACCAAAAAAAAAAAAAAAAAAAAAAAAAAAAAAAAAAAAAAAAAAAAAGTTCACGAGAGTGACATTATTTAATCAAACATGGTACTATACCTCTAATTAAGATTTTTTTTTTTTTTTTTTTTTTTTTTTTGGTACTCCCAAGATCTTTGTAGATAATTTTAACTTCATTTCTCGTTAAGGTAGAGAAAAACTATTTTGGAACTATGGTAGGTGACTTGGTCAACACATTTTCCAGCTAGGTTGTTATCTAGCTATCATCATTTATGCAAAAACTCTAAAAGTTAAATAAGGAGTGTTACACTTGATGAAGTTATATATATACATATATATCAAGGTGGCAAAATTCATGAATCGGTAGTCAGGGGGTCGACCCCCATATAGCTTGGAATCGGTCTATGCGGGACTAATCGATGATTAATCGGATTGGCACTTCTGGCAAGTTTTTGGGCGAGTTTTGAGTATTCCTGGTGAGATTTTTCTGAAAAATCATCTTGTAATAGATATAAACAGCGACTAAGTGATTAAAACTAGTTTACGGCGAGTTTTGGGTATTTCCGGCAACATTTTCAAATTTCTGAAAAGTTTGACCACCGTTTACAGTCGTTGACCACGGTTGACCAATTTATACAAATCGGAAAGGTTGGTGGCCTAATATTGCTTAGACGGAAAAATATATAACTTATTTTTCTAAAGATGTGTAGTAGTGTTTTAATAGGTTGTTTATTACTCTCACCATCCCAATATTATTGTCCACATTTCTTTTTCGGTTTGTCCCAAAATAATTATCCATGCCTAAATATAAAAGTGGAAATAGTTTAAGTTTACCTTACTACCCTAAATCAAAGTTGTTATTTACAAAGTTAAATGAAATCATTAATTAATAGTCAAAGGGTAAAACTGTTCTCGAGTGGCTTTTACAAAAATCAAAGCAGTAATAAATGGATTTTTCTTATTCTGTATGTTTTTTGTCGAAGGACGATAATTTTGGGACGAAAGGAGTACTAGATAAATTATTAATTTTCTTATATATAAAGCAACTTACAAAGTTGAAAAGGTTTATGAACTATTTTTCTAAAGCACATTCAAAAGATTAGGTTTTGTAAAGAATATACATAAAAAAGAAACTCAACTGAAAATCTTTATTAGAGATTGTTAAGTACATACACTATAACATAATCTTTTCATAAATAAGTTTCAAACCCAATAAAAGTTAAAGACTTTAAAAACATGTCATTGACCAGTTTGTAAGAAACATTACTAGTTCATGTGATGGAAATATACTAGCACAAGAATTCAAATTACTTCCTAACCCCAAACACAAAGAAAAAGAGAGAGAGAGAGAGTGAAGAATTTTGGATTTAGTATTTCATCTTAGTACTTAAACATCTATCCATACTAAAGAATATGGCTGCAAACGAACCGGACGAACACGAACAAAGTCTTGTTCATGTTCGTTCGTTTAATTTTAACCGGACAAATAAACGAACACAGACGTTTAAACGGACGAATTTTCTTGTTCATGTTCGTTTATTAAGAAAATGAGTTGTTCATGTTCGTTCATTAATAAACTAAACGAATGCTAAACGAATATAAACGATCGAACATAAATGAAAATAGACAAACAAACATACTCTTTATTAAATTATGCACAATATATTATTTTATAAGTGTTATTTTGTTTAAACAAACCTATTTTTTAATTGTACAATAAAAATATATGATATACGAACATAAATAAATATATGAACATAAACGAACGTTAACGAACACATAATCGGACGTTCACGAACATAAATGAGCGGACGCGACATTTGTTCATGTTCGTTCATTTAACTAAACGAACGTAAAATATTGTTCATGTTCGTTCATTTAATAAATAAACGAACTTTTTACCGAACGGTTCATGAAATGTTCATTGAACGTTCAATTCATTTACAACCCTACTAAAGAACAACCCTAAGAGCACTGGGTGTCACGTTTGCCGTGACACCGCCTTAGTTCGCCGTGGTTCGCCATGAAGCACCTCCTCGTCTGCACGGCGAGGCTTTGTTCTGACAGTGTAATGTTGAGTTGGGTCCCATTTTTAAATCAAACGGTAATATTGCCGTTTTTTTTTTTTTTAATAAAAAAAACTTAACACACTTTTTTTACACACTATAAATACCATATCATATACACTATTTTTCTCACACAACTCTTAACCAAAAAACTACCAATACTCTCAATATCTCTACATCAAAAAAAAAATCGCAAAATCCAAACGAAAGCGGGTATTTCACGAACCTCCTCGCTTCAAACCCACAACAATACGGGGGTTCTTCAAACCCGTCTACCCCCTCGTCACAAAATTCTAACTCCTCGTCGCCACAAATTCCTCCATATGGGACGCAATTGCCTCCCGAGGCAATTTACCAAAACCAACAATTTGCGTTTCAAGGATTCGCAACTTACCCCCAACAACGATTTTCTCAATCTCAACCACAGTTTTATAACCCATCGTAACCTTCAACATTTCCTCAATCTCAACCACAACAACCAGATTCTCAATTCAAAGTACCTCAACCCCGTGAACCGTCCAAATCGCGAGGAAAAAAACAATGGCCAAAAAAAAAAAGTCATGAATTTGGACGCGGACGTTGATGATGACATTGAGGATGTGGTGGGTGGGAAGAGAAACTGGTCCAAGGAAGAAGAGAAGCTGCTTGCGGAATTTTGGATAGAAACTTCCCAAGACAAAGATATCGGAAATGACCGTTTCGATGAATTATTTTGGAACCAAATTCTGTATATGTTCAGCGATCAATCTGGCCGTGAGCGTCGTACCAAAAATATGCTCACGGGTAAATGGACACGGATTAACGGTGATTGTCAAAAATTCAACGCTGTCTACAAACATTTGCAGCGTAGAAGCGGTGAAAATGACAACGATCACCTCGAGAATGCGAAGGAAAATTTTGAACAGCGCTTTTGCGGTAAAAAGTTCGCATATGTTTACGTGTGGGATATTTTAAAAAAGTGCCCCAAATTCGATACGGAGGATCCGATTGACATTTCATGTCTCGAGGATATTTTTAGTCCTGACAGACGTCCTCGTCTCGACGGCGCCTACAAAGCGCGAGCTTCAAAGAAACAAAAGTCGACTTCCACGTCGAGCGCGGCGAGCTCCGGTGGGAGTCAAATGAGTACTTTTTTGGGAAAATTATCCGAAAAATATTTGCAAAAAGCCGACCTTCAAATGGCCGAGTACGAGGCGAGGAGGGAGAAAGAAGTAAAGTCGTTAGAGATGAAAGAGATGAAGTTTCTCATGATAGATCCCGACATGACCACACCGGCCAAAGCCGCTATCATTCGCAAGTGACAAGAACAAATAATGAAGAAATATCAAGATGCCGAGTAAAATGTTTAAGTTTCGTATTATTAATATGTGTTGTATCGTTATTTTAAGTCCCGTATCGTTTTTTTTTCTTCGTATCATTAGTTTATGTTTCGTATGTGTTTAAATTTGATGTATTGTATTTTTATTTTTTATGAAATGAATCTAGTTTATTTGGATATTTGAATAAGAAAAATAAAAATAGAAAGTGGTGGGACCCAAATGAGTAAGTTGTGTTATGTTATGACAAGGGGGTTGTAAAGGGAGGTATGTCATGGTGACGTGACACCCCGTGGGACACAAATGAGTAGTTTTGCTTGCCCATGACACCTAGTGCTCTAACTAGTTTTTCTCTAGAAGTACAACACTATTATCAAGATAAATAAACAAAAGTTTCTTCTTTATTTTTTTTATCTACCTTAGCTCATAATTTCATGTTAAAGACTTCTTTTGTTCTTATATTATGGGGATTGATTTGCACACCAAATTTTTTGATAAAAACACCATTTTGTACAAGCTGTATAGCACATCGTACAACACTGTAATGCACAGGCTGTGGTGAAAGAATAAAAAGTTGCGGTGTGCAAATCAATCCCCTTATATTTATATTGAAAGGTTTACATGATGCTAAATTTAAACTCTTGATGACTTAGTTTCTTAAGAATATAATATGTGAGCTAAATATATAGTATGAATTTAGTGTTTTTGCTTCATTTAATGAAGTAAGTGAAAGAGGATCCATTTGATATTAGGGTTTCAAACTTTAAAATGTGCTCATTAAATGTGCTATCTTTAAGAATGGGTTAGCCATCTAAAGTTTAAAATCTGAGAATGTTTTTTTTCCCCACTAGATGAATATTTGATGTTAGAGTTTCTCCAACCCTTATGTCTATGTATCATTTCATCTTTTGACTGTTTCATGGTTTAAATGAGAGTTTTCTTTTTTTTCAAAAGTTGTTCATGTTTTCTTTAGACAAAGTCATACTTGAGAGAGAATTATCCAAAAGCTAATCACACAAATGGACTATAACATATATTTAAAGGGAAGGTTTTGGGCGCCAAAGTTCATTGGTGAGATGTACGGAGATAAACACGTGCAGCTCACGCGTATAGTTTAAAACAAACATATGTGCTCCTCACGTGTCACACTAACTCATATTCGTTACAAAATGCTACTTATCATAATTGTAATATGTTAAGAATGTGAGTCTTTAACAATAAGTTTGATTCGACAACCAAAAGCAAACCTGCCCGAACTATTTTTCTACCCCTATATGAATAACTGTGCGCCATGGTGCCATCCATATCAAGGTGAGCGCGCGTGTCCCATAAATCATCATATTTACACATACATACAAGGCTCATATACATGTTACATGAAGTAATGTTACAACTTACACATGTAAATATTTATCTGAATTACTTACAACAACGGTGAAGAATTTAAACACAAGTTATAAGAGAAGTTACCGTTCAATTGCATGATTAGTGTATGCAAAAGTCTTCCCTTCATTAGATAGAGTGGTCTAATCACCTTTTTAACTCTCTATCCCCCATGTATCTTAATCTAGCTTCTAGCTAGTTCCCTTTTTAATTACACTGCCAATAAGACAAAACGAAGTTACATAAAAGAAAAACAAAGAGCACAGTTTCTCTTACCTCGCTCATTTCTCTTACACTGTACTTTCACTTACACAACACCAACCCTAGTTTCATAGTCAAATCGGGATTCCCGTAATTAATATAATATCATTACCGAAAGAGGTTTATAATAGGCACCCCCATTTTCCCTTAAACTCTACACACACAACCAAACACACACACATTCAATTTCCATGGGAGTAACGATGGATGAATCAGCTACAACTAACTCCAATCATCACAGGTAACACATTCATTCACAATCAGTTACTTTAATTTCACACTTTTTTACTTTTTAAAATTAATTTTGTTTTTAATTTCAGTAGTAGAACTGGAGAAATTGATGTAATAATTCACATTTTTGGGTTACTATTCATTTTTACTATTTACTTTTACCATTCACTTTATCATATTTATCTCAGGTCCATAATGAACGAGGCTGACACGGAGTAGCACGGATACATCAAGAAGGCTATAAATTTTATTATCATTCAAAAACTCTTTTAATGTAATTTGTAAACCGTGAAACTACTGGGACCTCATTTTTGTAAACTCTGATATTTATATAATTCGAATGATAAATCTTGAGTTAACTACATTTTGGTCCCAGTGGTTTACCGGGTGTTACGATTTTGGTCCAATAGTTTCAAAAGTAACGGATCTTCTCATGTTTTCGCTGACCCGTAACGGGTTTGGTCCAAATTTAATAACACCGTTAAGTTGACTTATATTGACCGTTAAATGTGAGGGCTTGCTTGTCTTTTCATCTACATTATTAAACACCAGAGTTAAGTACACATATCTACTTCACACACAAACAAATCATCACCATATATTTTTTTTTATCAGGTCTCTCACTCTCACTCTCTAAATGAATCAATTTCTTTTCTCACTTCTAAAAATAAATCATCACCATCATACAAACACAAACTCTAGATCCGGCCACCACCGGCCAACCACCACCACAACGACCATTGGAACTCTAGATCCGAAAACCAACATCAACAACACTCGTTGCCACCAAACCACGACCAACCACAGCCGTTACCATCATGGGTTTGATAATCCGGATGAAGTTGCTTGACGGGTATAATCCGGATGACGTTGCTTGGAAGATTTTACTTGACGGGTTACTAAACAAGGGTTAGTTAATAAGTTAAGAACACAAATATGTACTCGGTTCTTTAGTTCTTTTTATTTTATTGTTTAGAGATGTAGGATTTTGTTGACGTTGAATCGAATCTCCATTTTTTTTTGTTGTAAAAATTTATATGAATCGAATGGGTTTTTTTCTTTCTCTTGATTCTTGATTGTCGAATTTTGAAGGGTAACATCGGAAGAAAACATACTCGAGTTTGGTTTGGAAAGAAAATGGGTGGAGCAATTGGGTTTTGTTTTGAGTTTAGATGGGTTGACCGTCACTTTTCCGGCATCATTTGCCGGCGTCGGTTTCTAGGCGGCCATCGTCTTTTTTTATTGGCAACGACTGGTTGCGTAAATGTGCATATTGTTAATCACAATTTCTTAAATCTCTTTGTTCTTTCTTTTTTACAAAAGATTTAGGTTTACATGTATTGGGTCTAAAGTCTCCATCCTACCAGTGATTCATTCAATATATATAATAAATAAATGGTAGTGGTTGTATATTTGAAGATAAGACGTTAGAGAAAAAGAAATGAATAGCAGTTGTGTCCTTATCAGTTTAATAAGACAGACTTAGAAAATGAAAAACATGAGGGTAAATTTAAAGGTCCAATATTTGTTGATGATTTAAAGGTGTTTTTTAAGTTCTTCATGTTTTATTGTGTTGAGATGGTGATGAATTTATAACATGAGTTTGTAATCAAGTTTGTAAAACTAAGTTTGGATCTATTTTTCGTTTTTATAATTGTTATACTATTTTCTTGATGATGCTTTTATAAACTGTGAACTTGATAATGATTGGTGCAGGGGTGGTGATTGAGGGTGGTAATGGTGGGTGATGGGTGAAGACGAAAATGAGTATTTCAGTCATTGTACGTAATCATCCGAGGGTATTTTAGTCATTTCACGTTTTTTTAACTAGTCAAACTAGCCGTCAATGAAAAATGGACCAAACCCGTTTCGGGTCAGCGAAAACAGGACAAGATCCATTACAAATGAAACTATTGGACCAAAATCGTTACACCCGGTAAACCACGAGGACCAAAAATGTAGTTAACTCATAAATCTTTTAAAACGACTCAATTAGAGTTCGTTTTCTATTGTTATGACTGTTGTTCCATGAAGTAACACCCAGTTTGAATTCCGCTGCGTATCACGAAATTGGGGGTGTTACAGATTGGTATCAGAGCTATAATTATAGAGAAACGGGTCTAATCGAGACCTAAACTATAACTACTTTTACACAAAAACATTTTATAGCCTTTCGCTCTCCGTGCCTTCCATCCTCCAGACGATTATGTGACTTTTAGACATTTTATGCTACGCGAACATACTAGTATATTAATATATAACACACACTGAATTTCAAGACGGAATTCCCTTTAAGGGGTAGGTACTGTAACAATTCACATTTTTTTGTTACTATTCATTTTTACTATTCACTTTAGCATATTTATCTCAGGTCCATAATGAACGAGACTGGCACGGAGGAGCATGGATACATCTAGAAGGCTATAAATGTGAACACCAATGGCAAAATTTATAATTAATTTTTAAGAGTGACATGTAGTTTAAATATCGAAAACCACGAGGACAAAAGTGGGTTACTAGTAAAGCATATCTAAGTCCACATCAGAGTTCAAGCATCGGTAGTTGAACTTCTTGGATTGCTGAAGGAAAAATGTGAAAATGGACATTAGGATATCAATTAAACCTTCTACATCGGAGATAAAAAAAACTTGACTTCTTCGAATAGCTTAAACTTGGATCCTTCTTCACTTACTGGTTTTTAGAGCACTAGGTACGGTAAGAACTAATAACACGTTATTGGTATGCCATCTCAGCGCCACATCATATCCCTCCCAATAACAGCTCAAACCATTTTGGAACGAAGATGGCGTGTTGCTCGGTACAACTGATGGCGCGCTAGTGGTATTCATTTGAGCATTTGGCGTGTAAAAAATTTGAAGAGCATAAAGCCAAAAAAATGAAGATAAAAAGGATTAGAAAAGCTAAATAGTCGCAAGGGAAAGTCAAAGTCATTACACGAATCATTCTTTACCATTCACTGGGCATTTGATTCTTCACTAACACGCCCTTATTAAACGAGTTGATCAAATAACAACAATAAACATGTAGAGTTAAATAGTACATTCATTAGCTACATTTTGCCAAAAATTTGTTCGAAATATCAATATCAATAAATAGAAGTACAAAAGATACCTACAAGGCTACAAAAGAACATTTTGATATAAAAAGATGAACAGGTACTTATATTTACTCCCTCCGTCCCAAAATTATTGTCCCCCGACAAAAAACACACAGTTTAAGAAAACATAATCATTACTGCATTCTCTCTCTTACTTTTTTGCAAAAATGTCACTTTTACCCTTATGGAATTAATTAAATCTTTGAATGATGTTTGTAATTTTTAGTAATATTAAGTGCAATATGGTAAACTTGCTACATTCTTCACAACTATATTTGGAAGGGGACAATAATTTTGGGACAACCCAAAATGAAAAGAGGGACAATTAATTTGGGATGGAGGGAGTACTATGCATCATATAAAAATATATTTCTACACAATCTTTTTATGTACTTGCATAAAAGTAGTAGCAAAAGTAGCAACCATCGATGACATTTCGTATCAAATGGTCAGAGCACCCGGTGCAATTGAAATCATCTCTCGCCAGTCCACTATGGCACTTCGCCATGCCTAGTGTTGGGAATTAAATGTTCTGAAGATTAGCATCGGGAATTAAACATTCAAAAGGTTAGTTCTGCTCAAAGAAATATACTAAGTGTCATTCTACTGCTAGTGTATTTCATTCTACTGCTAGTGTTAGAGATTCTGCTGCCGCAAGGATTCTACTGCTAGTGCATAAGATTCTGCTGTTGAAGAGATAAGTGTCACATATTCTACTGCTGTATGGATAAGTATACAAAGATATTTTGTGTATAAAAGTCAAAGATATACGGTAGATAATATCTTTGATAGATGTTCAGTCAACAAGTTGTATACACAGATACAAGTTGTATCTTAGGGACTGACACACTCAAGCAAGCAAGAACTTCGACAAGACTTACCATTTATTGTAAAAGATCTTTTGTTGTATAAAAGAGAAGATCTTATCTTAGTTAAAAAAGAGTCTGAGTGTCTAAGTGCTTAATTGATAATTCATGTGTCTAGTCTAGTATTGAACAAAACTAAAATAGTTTTCTTTGTAATAGAGATTCAAGGTTTGTAACCCTAGTGATAGTGAAGATCATTCGTATTATTCTCAATAATATTGAATCGTTTGGTGTTATACTTTTATTGTTCATTGTTCATTACACAAGCATCACTGTTCCATTTCCAATAACAAATAACCTTCTAAGTGTGGTTAAGTAGATTCCGCATACTTAATCATATTAACTCAAAGTATCATATACACTCGTTTTAAAGGACTTACATCCTACCAAGTGTATTATAATCCCTCGCAATTGGTATCAGAGACAGGCTGATATCTTTGATTTAGAAGAAGAAGAAGAAGAAATGGACATGGAGTCTATTCAGACGAATGTTGCTGCAAAGTTACCAATGCTCAAACAGAATGAGTTTGAGATGTGGAGGCTGAGGATAGAGCAATATTTCCAAGTGCAAGATTATACACTTTGGGAAATTATTGAAGATGGAAACTCTTACACGCCTACAACCACTACATCACAAGTTGAGGGTAAAGATGAAGTAACTGTGCTGATCAACCCAATGACTGGAGAAGAGAGGATAAAGAAGAAGAATGACCTCAAGGCCAGAAGTATGCTGATGATGACCATTCCAAATGATCAACTTTTAAACTTCAGCAAGTTCAAAGATGCAAAGTATTTGTTTGAGGCCATTGTTGCAAGGTATGGTGGGAATGAAGCCACCAAGAAGACCCACTAGACTCTTCTCAAGCAGAGTTTTGAAAACTTCTCTTCAACCAACCATGAATCACTTTACCGCATGCTTAACAGGCTACAGAAAATTGTAAGCCAACTTGCTATTCTTGGGGTTGAAATACCTCAAGAAGATTTAAACTCAAAATTTCTGAGAATCTTACCTGAAGAGTGGGTTGTGCATGTTGTTGTCTGGAAAAACAAACCAGACATTGACACCATGGATCTTATGGACTTGTACAGCAACTTTAAGATTGTGGAACAAGATTTGAAGAAAACTGGAGGTACTAGTTCAAGTACTGGGAATATGGCATTTATGTCATCTCCTAGTACCTCAAATCCAGTTGAAGATGTCAGGGTTGATGGTGAAGTTAGTACTGCTAGTTCATCAAGCAGTACTATTGGTATAATGGATGAGAAGACTTGTTGTGCCTTTTTAACAAGTCAGAATAATAGGTCCATGCTCACTTATGAAGACCTCCAAGAAATCAATGATGATGATTTGGAGGAAATGGACCTGAAATGGCAAATTTCTCTTCTTAGCATGAGGGCTAAGAAGTTCTATCAAAGGACAGGGAAGAAGCTCACAATCAGCAACAATGATACTGCTGGTTTTGACAAGTCAAAGATAGAATGCTACAACTGCCACATGATGGGGCACTTCTCAAGAGAATGTAGAAGACCTAGGCAGCAAGATAGCAAGAACAGAGGTTTTGGAAGCAAATCCAAAATAGGAGAGGTTTCTGAGCCAAAATCAAAAGCTATGGTAGCTATTGATGGCTTAGGTTTTGATTGGAGTTTCATGGCTGATGAAGAAGAAGCTTCTTCTCAGATGGCACTCATGGCTTTCTCTACTGAGGTACAATCTGATAAAGTTTGTTCAAATAATTGTATTGCTCTTAAAGATTTAGAAACTTTAAGAAAACGTTATGAAGATCAAAGGACAGAACTAACCAAAACAATTCATAACTTAACAAACCATAAGAGAGGTTTAGCTATCCTAGAAGAACAAATCTTACACTATAAGGCCAATGAAGCTACTTTTACTGATGCCAAAATTCTTCTTAACAGGGAAATTTTAATTCAAAATGTTGACATTAGTAATTTGAAGGCTGAGCTAGATAGGATTAAGAAAGCCAAAGAAAACATTCAATTAAGTGTAGATACATTAGAATATGCCTCTAAAGGTGTAACCAACATGATTAAATGTCAAGTAATCAACAAGGCAAAATCTGGGTTGGGATACAAGAATGTCCCACCTCCTTATAGAGGAATTCCTGCACCCCCAGGGATAGACCTAGAGCACACAGGCTTAGCTGAATTTCAACTGCCAAAGTTACAATATGGTGTTCAGCCAAAAGCAAATGTAGTTGTTGATGAACCTAAGAAAGTAAGTGAGAGTTTAAGTAAAACTTCACTTCATGAGGACAAGGTGTCCTCTAATAGGAAATCAGATAGTCTAATCATAGAGGACTGGATATCTGATGATGATGAAGAAAAACAGGTTATGTCTAAACCTGATGTGGTTAAGAAAGCAGGAACAAGTGTTCCTAAGGTAGTCAAACATGATACTGATAGGCCTAAAATCAATGTTAAACATGTTAGGCAACCAGTTAGATATTGTGAGCAATACAGAACCACAAACAAGCCTAAAGGCAACCAAAGGTATTGGAATGACCTTAAGTCTCACCAACTAGGTGATAACTTTGACTTCTATAACAAAGCTTGTTTCATATGTGGAGAATTTGATTATCTTGCAGCTTTCTGCAACCAATGGGTATCTGGGTATACAAACAATAGGGTGAATTTAAAAAGGTATACACCTAAAAGTCACTCTAATAATACAAGAACCACACCTAGAGCAGTTTCATTAAAGTCTGGCCCAAAAGCAGTTTCTACTGCTAGACCAAAAGTTTCTACTGCTCACCAAGCAGTTTCTACTGCCAGACCTTTTTACTCTGTTTACCCAAAACCAGCAGTTCAAAATGCAAAAATAACTTTCAAATATGCATCTAAAACTGCTTAAAGGCCTTTTCAATAAAAAAACAGTGGTCCAAAAACAAATTTGGAAAGTGAAGGGTACAACTGCAAAGCCAGCAGTTTCTACTGCTAGGCAAGTAGTTCATACTGCTGCGAGGGAAATGAGGGATGCTGTTAAGGCCTCAGCATGCTGGATTTGGAGACCTCTTAAATCCAATGGTGCATCAACTATTCTTAAGAGATTTAATTAAATTGATGCACATGGCAAATCTAAGTCAGTAATGGCTTGGGTTCCCCAAGGAAACTAATTTCCTTATTTGTGTGCAGGAACATTCACCAACAGATCATGAAGATCAAGGCTATTCAGATAGTGGGTGTTCAAGGCGCATGACAGGCAACAAGTCTTATCTTTCAGACTTTCAATCATTAGATGAAGGCTATGTTACCTTTGGAGGAGGAATTGGTGGAAGAATTACTGGTAAAGGTACTCTTAAAACTGGTAAATTAGATTTTGAAGATGTGTACTATGTGCAAGAGCTTAAGTATAATCTTTTTAGTGTCTCACAAATGTGTGACAAAAAGAACAAAGTTCTTTTTACTGACACTGAATGTCTTGTACTTTCTTCTGATTTTAAGATGCCTGATGAAAGTCAAGTACTTCTTAAAATTTCAAGAAAGGGCAACATGTATAGTGTTGATATGAAGAAGATTGTTCCTAAAGAGGCACTTACTTGTCTAGTTGCAAAGGCCACATTGGATGAATCTATGAAATGGCATAGGAGGCTTGGTCACATTAATTTCAAAACCATAAATAAGATTGTTAAGGATGGTTTGGTAAGAGGTTTACCTTAAAAACGATTTGAAAATGACCAAACATGCATTCCTTGTCTTAAAGGCAAACAACATAAAACCTATTTTAAGCCCAAGATTTTTAACTCTATTGATCAATCATTATTTATGCTTCATATGGACTTTTTTGGACCTACAAATGTGAGTAGTATAAAGCATAAAAGATTTTGTCTAGTTGTTACTGATGACTATAGCAGATTTACATGGGTTTTCTTTTTAAGTTCTAAGGATGAGACTTCTAGCATTCTTAAGACATTCATTACATAGACAGAAAACCTAGTAGACAAGAAAGTAAAAGTCATTAGATGTGATAATGGGACAGAGTTTAAGAATAGAGTTATGGATGACTTCTGCAAGAAAAAAGGTATTAGGAGAGAATTTAGTGTTGCTAGAACTCCTCAGCAGAATGGAGTAGCTGAGAGGAGAAATAGGACACTCATAGAAGCTGCTAGAACCATGTTAGCCGACTCTAAGATGCCTATCACTTTTTGGGCTGAAGCAGTTAATACTGCTTGCTATGTCTAGAACAGGGTTTTGGTTGTCAAGTCTCACAATAAGACATCATATGAGCTTTTCAGAGGTAGAACTCCCTGCAATAGGATTTCTTAGACCTTTTAGATGTCATGTGACAATTCTGAATACCTTAGACCATCTAGGAAAGTTTGATGGTAAAGCAGATGAAGGATTCTTAGATGGGTATTCTCTTAATAGCAAAGCTTTTAGAGTATACAACTCAAGAACTAGGAGAGTAGAGGAAAACCTGCATGTGAAATTTTTAGAGAACAAATCCAATGTAGCAGGTGAAGGTCCAAAATGGCTATTTGATCTTGATACACTAACCAAATCAATGAATTATGTGCCTGTTGTTGCAGAAACTAATGAATTTTCAGGTTCAAAAACTGATGATGTAACACATGAGGCAGGATTAGAAAAGGAGACAGATCAAGATTATGTGATGATGACAATATGGACAAGTACAAGTGTAGATTCAACTTCTTATGATGAACCTTTTTCTGATGAACCTAAAGAAGGGATTGAAGCTAAAAACAAGGAAGATGAGACTGAAGAACAAGAAAATCAATGTAGCAGTACAAATGATGTTTCTACTGCTGAGACAGAGCAAGATACTGCTAGGCTAAATGTTTCTACTGCTAGGCCAAATGTTTCTACTACTGGCCCATCAGACTCAACTGAAGCAGATTTCTCAGAAGATGAGGTGGATTTCAATAATCTCCCACCTCATTATCAAGTTCCTACAACACCACACACAAGGATTCACAAAGTCCACTCCCTGGACAATGTGATTGGAGATGTACAATCAGGGGTAAAGACAAGACAACAACTGATGTCTTCAGACCAACAAGGGCTTCTTGATGCTCTTTATGCATCAAAGCAGCATGAATATTCCAACTCTTGCTTATTTGTATGTTTTCTATCACAAGCAGAACCAAAGAATGTTCTTAAAGCGCTAGATGATTCAAGCTGGGTAGAAGCTATGCAAGAGGAGCTTCTTCAGTTTAAGATTTAGAAGGTATGGGTGCTAGTTGATTTACCCAAGGGTGTAAGGGTAATTGGCACTAGATGGGTTTTCAGAAATAAAAGGGATGAAAGGGGCATAGTGATTAGGAATAAGGCTAGATTAGTAGCCCAAGGGTACACACAAGAGGAAGGAATAGACTATGAAGAGGTTTTTGCTCCAGTAGCAAGGATTGAAGCCATTAGGTTATTTTTGGCTTATGCTTCATTTATGGGCTTCACAGTTTATCAAATGGATGTCAAGAGTGCTTTTTTATATGGTACTATTGAAGAGGAGGTATATGTCTCACAACCTCCAGGGTTTACTGACCCAGACCATCCAGACAAAGTGTACAAGGTAGTTAAGTCTCTTTATGGCCTTCATCAGGCTCCAAGGGCATGGTATGAAACACTGGCTTCCTACTTAATTGAAAATGGATTTCAAAGAGGCAAGATAGATCAGACATTATTCATCAAGAAGCACAAGAAGGATCTTTTGCTTGTACAGGTGTATGTGGATGATATCATCTTTGGATCTACAAGGAAGGAGATGTGTTTAGAGTTTGAGAAGCTTACGCATCATAAGTTTTAGATGAGTTCCATGGGGGAACTTACATTCCTTTTGGGTCTGCAAGTTAAGCAATCTAGTGAAGGCATTTTTATCAGCCAAGATAAATATGTTGCAGAGATTCTAAGGAAATTTCAATTTGCTGATTCAAAAGTAGCAAGCACACCAATGGACTCTGAGAAGCCTCTTCTTAAAGATCTAGATGGAGAAAATGTGGATGTACACACATACAGATCTATGATAGGCTCTTTGATGTATCTCACATCATCAAGACCTGATATCATGTTCTCTGTTTGTGCTTGTGCAAGATTTCAAGTAACTCCAAAAGTTTCTCACTTAACAGCTGTCAAGAGGATTTTTAGATATCTCAAGGGTCAACCTAGGTTGGGTCTATGGTATTCTAGGGAGTCACCTTTGTTAATACAAATATCGTCCTAAACACGTTATTTATATTTTACGATCTTTACTTAGTTTTGTTAATGACAATTACAAAGTATATACTTTAGCAAATTATAAATGCTAGCTAAAGTCTCTTTAAAACACATTTTACATTTCACAAGTTTACTTAGAATTACATTTTACACATCTACTAGTTTATTTCCTTAAAAGGAAACTTTATTTTTAAAATGATACAATGACATCATGGCATGCATCATACATAATATCTTGGCTAGATCTTCAAGCAAGATAATTGACTTTGGAAGATTTTGATATGACATGACAAAGGTGTGGAGGATACAGCTGGATTTGGAAAGATTTCCAAAACTATTAGCTGTCATGTTGCTGTCAAGTTGGCGGATCCAATCGACATAAAGGACGGATCCCTTTTATGGGATCCGCCGGTTGTTCACCAGCTTGCCTATAAATAGCAAGCTGATCATTTGGACACACCATCACTCATAGAGCCTAACATTCATACTCATTCATTTACATATCATCTAACATTTATCATTCATTCATTTCATTGATCTTTCCTTTTGTAGCAAGGGAGATTAAGCATCAAGGTTCAACACAGACGTGTAAACCTTTAGCATAGTTATTGTGTGATATAGTTGTAGTTCACACATCATTACTTGTATCATTTATCTTAGAGAGTGTGGTTAGTGTTTTAGTCCTCAAAACACAAAGAGTGTAGGGAGTGGTTGTACCCTTGTGAAAGAACCAAACAAGAGTGGTTGTACCCTTGTAAAGAACTCGACATCTAGCTTAGTGTCGGTAATTGTATAGGCGATGTTAGGTTGGTTCTACCTTGAAATAGAACCCGGTGTTTAGCTTAGTACCGGAAAAGGAAGTAAGCGACGTGTAAAGGTTTTCTTCACCTAGAAGGAAGTTTGTTTCTTAGTGAAGGATAACTCTCGAGTTAAAGACTCGGGGAAGTGGAGTAGGGCAAGGAAAAGAGTCCTTGTAGCCGAACCACTATAAACATCCGTGTTATGTGGTTTGATCATTTCTCTCTTTACTTCTTGGATATATTGTTTGATTATTTTTGTGTGTACAGTTTCATTGATTTCACATAAGTTACAAAACGGTTCAATTTAATTTTAAACGGCAAAACTATTCAACCCCCCCTTCTAGTTTTCCACAATTGGTACCAGAGCGGTGTTACTCAAGAAATTTAAAATATATTGTATTTTAAAACTTGAAACGATCAAATGGATTTTGAAAACTTTAAAGAAGGGCAATCTATGCAAAGACCATCACTTCTTGAACCAAACAATTTTATAGACTGGAAAAATCACTTTGAGACTTGTGTGAAGTCAAAGAACCATAGGAAGTGTTTTAGATGCAGGAATTCTAGTCACTTGACAAGAGATTGTCCAAAGCCTCCAAAGAACAAATCTCAAATAGGAGATTGTAAAGATAAGAACAACCCAAAGATCAACGAAGTTGCTCTCATGGCCAATGACACAGAAGAGGTACTTTCTGACTCGTCATACTCTTTATAAATGATAACATGTTAGATATAGAATATAACAAATTATGTAAAATTATTCTAAAAATCATAAGTAAAAATAAGTTCTTGAAAACCAAAAAGGAACTTTTAGAAAATAAAATTCATCAATTAAAAGAAAAAGTCATAGGATTAGAAAAAGGTAAAAGTACTAAAACATGTGTCTTATGTCAAGAACTAAAACATGAATTAGAAATACTAAAGCTTACCCAAGAGAATCTTATAAAACAAGACTCCGTTTTTAAAAGATTCGATAAACACATAAACTGTACAAATGATACAATGAGGTTACTAAAAATACCTTATGGTAGTTTCAAGCCAGATTTCATGAAAAATGGACACTTAAATGATTTTCAGATTCAAATGACAAAAGAAAATAAGACTACATCAACTGAGTCAGTGACCCACGGATCCCACGGATCCAAAACTTTGGATCCGCACGTTATAACCAAAGGATCTGTAGGTACAATACAGAAAAGTCAAACCTTAAATAGTATTGAACCTGTTAAGATGTCTAGAAAGCCTAACACTAATGCAATTAGAAGAAAAGATAAGAATTAAGTTAAAACGACAGTAGACACTTCATTATATAAAGAAATCCCATTTGACTACCTCTAAGATATTAGTGAACCTTGGTAATTGATGCGCGTGATGTGTCGTTGCGGTTTAGCAGTATTAATGCCTACTTAAGTTTCAAATTTATATTTAGCCGACTTATCAATAACACACACACTTAACGAGCAGTGTACCCGGTCAGTATGAATATAAAGGTAAGTAGAGTGTTGATCACTAAGAGTGGAACGTATTATCTAGTTATTCTAATCAGTATTTTAATATCCTAAGTTAGTTATACAACCTAATCTAACGCAAGGGGGTTCAGCCTGAGAGACTGGCACGGTTTGGTTATAATTAAGTGGAAAACTAAACTAATGAGCACGAATCAGCGATTAGCACACACGTACACAGATAGATACTCGAGACAATAAGAAGACCTATCCTGATAATTAAATAGCTTGTCACTTGTTTTATTGCTAGTTTTATATGAAGTGTATATAATTAAACCTTTCTCGTTGGCTCTAATCTTATCGGCGAGTAAACCCTTAATGATTACTTATGTCTATCCTATTTATTCAAGCGTCTCTAATAAATAGGCGAGGAAGGGGCATGGCGACCCAAGCAAGACTCAGCTAGACACAGAGGTTATCAATGAACTAATAAAAGTCACCAAAGACATCAACATATAAACTTTGATTAATGGGAAAGCAATATTAAGGGGAGTGCATGATCTTCCGTAGTCACATGACACAAGCCCATCAATCCTGATGAATTAAAGTGTACTAAAACAATAAAACAAAACTACTTAATGAATTGAATACATGCAGGACCTTCTTACAGCTCTTGTATCTTTGTTTGAGGTGTGTCTTGTGCTGCTTGGTCATCTGAATTTGGCTCTAGGGTTATGTCTAGGTCTAAAGTCTCTTAAATTCGTCTGGCCTTGGGGTATTTATAGTTTCTGTCTGAGGGATCGATGCGGCGCATTGACTTGATAGATGCGGCGCATTGACTTAACTTCGCGTGGGGTCCAAGATTAATATATTCAGGAATATTCGTACACCGTCTTCAGATGCGGCGTAACTTGATCTTTGTATGCGGCGCATGTACTTTAGCTGTCTTGGATTGTAACTGGTGAAATCTTAATAGTGATACGCCGTATGTTAGAAGTATATTGCGGCGTATCTGGAGTAGAACGAGCTTGATCTTCTTCTTTGACCAAAGTTTCATATGCGGCGCATTCTTCAAAGTCAGGCAATGGTCTTCGAATTCATCTAAGTATGATATTGCGTCGTATCTGTTGAGTGAGATACGGCGCATCTTCTGGATTTCAGTAGACTTTTAACATCTCGCTTGTTTTGCTCCATAATTAGTCCAAAATTGCCAAGTTTCACATAATGCTTGTTTTTACCTGAGAATTACTAAAGTAAACATTAATGTATCGATTCTCATGTATAATATAATAAAACAAGTCAAATAAATAGGATAAATGATGATAATAAAATGTACTTATTTGAGTTCATCAGTAATATTTTTTAACCCAAATGGACCCATGAGATATTGGGGACCAAATACTTGAGCTTTCATTAGGTATGCTTGAAAGAAAGGATTAGATCCACAATGTGTCCAACAGAAGTTGTATTTTGTTCAATAACATTCTTAGAAACAATCATTGGAAAAAGGTACGGTTCCTCATCATCATTTTTCGTATTAAAGAATGTTTAGATCTCAATTTGAGAAAGTTTCTCAAAAGATAACATTGATAATCCTCTCAAGAAAGAATCCTACTTCTGTCTATGGTTTATTGAAACCTAGAAAGTAGTTAAAACAATTGTTCAAATCCTAGTCCAAACTAAAACGGAAATAAACAAACATACATTCTGATGCTGCGGATCCAATCGACAACAAGGGCGGAACCCTTGTTTTGGATCCGCTGGATCCGTGCTTTGCTGAGACTAATTCTCAATAAACAGACACTTTTTACTGTTCACTACACTCACTAACCACACAAACCAATTTGTTGACGACCTTTATCATCCCAAAGCTCAAATATTTCATTCACCACAATTAACTCATTCCTAATCAATCATTGTAAGTACCCTAATCCATCTCAATCTCGTATTTGTGTCTATAATTCATATAGGTTGCACTAAATTAAATTAGGGATTATCAAAAATAATGAGGCACTTCAAAAATCATGTTTTCAATTAGACACTACAATAATTATCAAATACTCCATTGAGATTACTTTTTCACAACTAGGAAAAACTCCTTTTAATCATTGTTCATACAAAATCAAAAACGTTATAATCCACATATATTTTCGGATCAGGAGTGTTTGGATTATCTCATATTTTACTACAAAAATCTTTGCTTCAAAAGAGTCGAGATAATCATACTCCACATTATTCTCATTCAGACACATATGTATATATTATGTGATTCTAACTTTAATTATATATCTAGGAAAACCATGCCTCCCGCTACTAACTATGATCACAAAAAGACTACCAACTACATACCCAAACATCATCAAACAAAGGGACTCTCAGAATTTCAAGTCAAAATTTTTAAAGCTTTAGAAAGTCAGAACGTTCATGAAGGCAGAACTGTAGATTCATCATTCCTAGAAGAAACAAACATCCGTGAACAAATGACTGTCATTCAATTTGATGCACTCCTAGACATAGATGAGCCAATCATCCCTAGGTTCATTCTCGAGTTTTATGCTTCCGTGAAACTCATCACTGATGACCTTGGATCTTTTAGCATCCATTTCAAAATAAATCAAAATCCCTACAATTTCCCATTAGATCATTTCGGGGAAGTATTAGGCATTCCTAGAGAAGGAACTTGCTTCTACTCAGACAAGTGGCCTTTAATCATTCTTGATTCAAACCTAGGTCGAGAACACCCATATGATACTCCTTTAACTCCTAAAGAAACAATCTGTGATCATCTTTTCAAGCCTAGAAGCAACCAAACTAAGAAACTCCGAGGAAAGGATGTTAGTCGTGATCCATTCGCTATGGAACTAAATGAACTTAAACCCGAATTTAAGAAACTTGAAGAGATTCTTAGAGCTAATTTCATTAGCACCATTGGAAACAAAGATCATGTGAATGCAAGCTTATGCTACATGCTCTATTGTGTGTCTACCCATCAAAAGTTCAATCTAGCCTACTATATCGCCAAAAGAATGGTCGATATACGTATCTTAGGAAAAACCTCAATGCCATATGGAATGCTTCTTACACATTTGTTTAGAGCTTCCATTCCTATTCCTCTAGACTCATTCGGCTTTGTTCCAGACTACATCAAAATCAAGCACACCTTCGTTCCGCTTAGTGACTATAGAGTGGCAGTAGGAAAAGGGAAACGGGCTCACACCTCATCATCATCTTCGTCATCATCATCAGCTAGTGATGAAGATGGTTTACCTAACTCTAAGCTTCCTCCAATTGACTACTTGAGTCAACTTCCTTCCCTTGATGATGAATCTGCGGAACATCGACAAGCAAAGGGAATTTTAAAGAATGTTGGATGATGGATGATGAAACTCCGCAAGGATCAGAAGAAAATACTTAAATTATTGAAAGATAAGTGAGAGTGTTTGGTATAATACGTTATTAGACTATGTATTGTTAAATTTATGTGCTTACTAAAACCTTATGATAGTACTTAACTCTTTTGTGGTATTAACTCAACTTGAACTAATGATAACATACATTGTTATCAATTTTCCGAATTTAAGCCACTGTTTGGCTTAACTTCCTTTGCGATGAAGTGTGATGATCTATTTTATTTATAACGTGTGCTAGAATCTACATATTTGGTAGCTTTTCTTTACATAATAGACAATAGATATGTTCCAAGAGAACTTTCGGGTTGTTTTCGAAAAACACGAAATTTGCATTGCTCTCTGTTCCTTTTAGGATATTTGTTCGGCGGAACTGGCGGATCCCTCAGTTTGGATCCGCCTATTGTTAACATTGGCTCTGCCCATCTTAAACCTGCGGATCAGACGGATCCAAAAGTTTTGGATCCGCATGCTTTGTCAATTGGATCCGCAGGAATACACAGTAATCTCTTTCACACAATCCAACTTTTTCCAATACTTAGATTGTAGTTTAGTTTTCTTAGATTATATTTAGACATCTTAGAGAATTAAGAAAATCCACTCCCATCAAAACTTGAATATTTTGTCCTGCTCATAACTCACAGACTCTTTCATTGCCTTCTCAAAAACCGTGAATCAATCACATTTCTCTCTTTTGAGTCATCTTTCTGCATACCTTCATGTCAACTTCATTTCTATGGATTGACTTTGTCAATAGGACAAACTACTTTATCTTGTTCCAAGTCTTTGATATTTATACATCATTAATCCGAACACCAACTTCTATAAAAATAGGTAGTATAAATTAGAACCTTAAGATGATCATAACACACTAAATCCTCATCTTCTTTACCTGTAAACCTCTCACAATGCACAAATTAAACGAAACTCATATGTCTAGATCATACAGACAAACAGCTAGAATTAGTGTTAGACCTTACTGGCTCATTAATCCAGCTTCAAACATAAGCTCACCAATCATATCCACCACTGCCACTACAACTTCTATCATAACTCCTATAGTCAACATGTCTTCATCTACAAAATTACCATCACCAATCATAATACCACTAGGTACAACATCATCACCCACATATAGCACACCACCACCTGTAACTACTTTAATAACTTCCTCACCATCACCTTTACCATCTGAAGAAAGAAAATCATCATCACCACTAAATTCATCCAACCTTCAACCACATGATCTACTTACCACACTTCAACACATTGATGATTCAATGTGGGTAAGTCAAACAAACACTCAAGAAAATAAAGAACATAATTCTAACTTTTGTGACACTAAGGATTTAGAAACTATGTGGCTAGCTTCCATCATATCTCCATCAACACCAACTAATTCATCTTCATAGAAGCTGTTAGAATTATTCTAGTGTACTTTAAAGAATTATTCTAGGATTTCTTCAATTTTTAAGGACTTCTAAATGTAACTTCAAGTTTGAGACGTTTGTCACAAACAAATTTTCAATGAATGAAAGTTACATTTCAATATTTGTAGGTGATCAAATATTTGTAGTGCTATCTTACTTTAATGATAGATATGCTCCAGGAGATTTTTCGGATTTTCGTCGAAAAACGAAAAATATGCACATCTCTCTGTTTAGTATTAATAATTTTGATCCACGGATCTGGCGGATCCCTCATTTTGGATCCGCCATGAGTTAGCGTTGGCTCCTCCATTCTTTAACCTGCGGATCCGGCGGATCCGAAAATTTGGATCCGCACGCCTTGTCGATTGGATCCGCAGGTATAACAGTAAACTTCTTAAAACTTTTTGACTCATCCCGATTCTTAGATTTTAGTTTCTAGTATTCTTTAGAATAGGTTCACTGAGCATTATATATCTTAGAATGATTTAGAAACTCTTAGAAATTTAAGAACAACAATTTCCCACCAAAATTTGAAATTTCAAATTTTAGGAGTAAGTTACCTTTCTGATACAAACAAGGAACCCTTTTTAGGGATCCTTCAAATCCGTGGGAACATCACATCAGAAGCTTTTCCACTATCTCTTTGCATTTACTGCATATCTTCTTCATATCACTCAACATAAGTTCTATGGATTGACTTATGTGATGTGATTTGCACAAATTTTTGTTCCAAATCATTAGGAACCAACATTCTCTATTGGATTTACATCAAATCCAAACACTAGTTTCTATAAACCATCTGCCTATATATTAGGATCACAACTTAGAGCAAAACTCACTCATTCACCTTCTTCACAACATACAACCTGTACATCTTAGTTCTCTTAGCTCACCATGACCAAATCAACCAACTCCTCCACCTCTAGACCACCAAAACGCACTGCCTGCATAAGTGTTAAGCCTTGTTGCTTCATAAATCTTGCTAACTCATCATCAGAGGAATCATCTCCTCTTAATATCTCATCTCCTATAGCAAGTGAAAATTTCCTTACTTTATCCACACCTACACCATCCAATGTTGTGATACAAACTCCACCTCCATCTATAACTCCAATAGCAACCACACCCCCCCCCCGCTCCATCACAGAATGTCAAATCTCAATCACAACCAAACTCACCCAAACTCCAACCCATGGAGCTATTTAGGACTCCACCTACATCACCTCATCCATACCTTGATGACTTAGAGGATCTCCCACCAAGATCAAACAATCCTCCACCCATGACCTTTGAAGGTCAAGAGCCTATGCTTTTTCATCCGATTTTCCCGGATATCCATGGTCCTTTATACCATGATGCACCATCATCCCAACCTCAAATACCACCTCTCTCACCCACATCAACTCTCATTGCCATAGATGAGGCAATGTGGATCAATTTGCCTCAAACCCAAGAGGAGATTAGTGAAGAGCTCAACCGTCTCTACACTCTCTCGGGTATGGTAGATCACCGCCTCAATGAAGCCATGGACCTCCAAAACATCCTCATGAACTCCCTCCAAACACCACCACCAACCAATGAACAAGCACAAACACCACCATACAACAACCAATCACAACCACCACCACCACAACTAAATGAGTCTACTCTTCCGCCTGGTTTTGCTCGCCATGATTGCAACATGTGTGAAAGAACCGCTCACATAGCTCAAAGGACAAACATTTTGGTGCACGAGCTCCAAAATGAAATAAGGTTCATTTTGAACCACATTCTTGAGCGTCTAAATGCCATCTCTCATCCTCCTCAATAGGAGAATTTTAGTCTCATTATATAGGACATTCTAGATGTTGTTGTGGGACTTTTTATTTTTTAGGATTTATTTTTCATTTTCATGTAACATCATATTATGTTTGTGACTTTTGTCACATAATTTTCAATGAATGAATGTGATGTTTTTATGCTTATGAGTGATCAACATAAAGCATATTATCATTAGTTAGGTAACTAACATCATTATATAGTTATTTGGAAGCTCATTCTAGTTTGATCACTTGTACTTTAGGTACAAAATTTTGATCAGACACTATATTTTGAATTTTTAAAATTCAACTAGATTATCATTCTTATTTGAATAACCATATCATATGCATTATGCTTCTCCATTGAGGTTATTCACAACGAACATTTCTTTTGTAGCATCTCATATCCTTCTAATGTATACGTTGGGACTCTTGTAATGGGGAGTATACATCGAGGGGGAGCATTTCACTTTTCTAACCATTTTTTTTGTAGGATCATGCATCCTTACCTTATTACTCCATTTAGGGGGAGTATAAAACAAGAGGGAGCTCTTAAAGTTCTCAAAATCGCATTCCGCTACGCAACTCTTCTTTTTGTTTCGACAAAAAGGGGGAGAAAGGATTAAGTTTGCATAACTGTGAATCATCAGAGTACAAACACTTTTGCATAAAAAGAGTTTTTAAACTCAAATAAACCAAACTTAATCTATATTTTAAAGAACTCATGCTATATTTACTCCTTTGCTTAAAAATATACTTTGTGTTTTGTCATCAACAAAAATGGGGAGATTGTTAATAAAAATATCGTCCTAAAAATGTTATTTATATTTTACGATCTTTACTTAGTTTTGTTAATGACAATTACAAAGTATATCCTTTAGCAAATTATAAATGCTAGCTAAATTCTCTTTAAAACACATTTTACATTTCACAAGTTTACTTAGAATTACATTTTACACATCTACTAGTTTATTTCCTTAAAAGGAAACTTTATTTTTAAAATGATACAATGACATCATGGCATGCATCATACATAATATCTTGGCTAGATCTTCGAGCAAGATAGTTGACTTTGGAAGATTTTGATATGACATGACAAAGGTGTGGAGGATACAGCTGGATTTGGAAAGATTTCCAAAACTATTAGCTGTCATGTTGCTGTCAAGTTGGCGGATCCAATCGACATAAAGGACGGATCCCTTTTATGGGATCCGCCGGCTGTTCACCAGCTTGCCTATAAATAGCAAGCTGATCATTTGGACACACCATCACTCATAGAGCCTAACATTCATACTCATTCATTTACATATCATCTAACATTTATCATTCATTCATTTCATTGATCTTTCCTTTTGTAGCAAGGGAGATTAAGCATCAAGGTTCAACACAGACGTGTAAACCTTTAGCATAGTTACTGTGTGATATAGTTGTAGTTCACACATCATTACTTGTATCATTTATCTCAGTGAGTGTGGTTAGTGTTTTAGTCCTCAAAACATAAAGAGTGTAGGGAGTGGTTGTACCCTTGTGAAAGAACCAAACGGGAGTGGTTGTACCCTTGTAAAGAACTCGACATCTAGCTTAGTGTCGGAAATTGTATAGGCGACGTTAGGTTGGTTCTACCTTGAAATAGAACCCAGTGTTTAGCTTAGTACCGGAAAAGGAAGTAAGCGACGTGTAAAGGTTTTCTCCACCTAGAAGGGAGTTTGTTTCTTAGTGAAGGATAACTCTCGAGTTAAAGACTCGGGGAAGTGGAGTTGGGCAAGGAAAAGAGTCCTTGTAGCCGAACCACTATAAACATCCGTGTTATGTGGTTTGATCATTTCTCTCTTTACTTCTTGGATATATTGTTTGATTATTTTTGTGTGTACAGTTTCATTGATTTCACATAAGTTACAAAACGGTTCAATTTAATTTTAAACGGCAAAACTATTCAACCCCCCCCCCTTCTAGTTTTCCACAACCTTTTGACATGGTAGCATATTCAGATAGTGATTATGCAGGTGCAAGCTTGGACAGAAAGTCAACAACTGGAGGATGTCAATTCCTTGGGTGTAGACTTATCTCATGGCAGTGTAAGAAGCAAACAATTGTGGCTACGTCAACAACTGAAGCTGAATATGTAGCTGCTGCAAGTTGCTGTGGTCAAGTCCTATGGCTTCAAAACCAACTTCTTGACTATGGGTACAATTTCTTAAACATTGTCATACATATTGATAATAGTAGTACAGTTTTCATAATTAAAAACCCAGTGCAACACTCTAAAACAAAACACATTGAAATTAGACATCATTTTATTAGAGACTGCAATGAGAAAAAGTTGATTCAAGTTCTTAAAATTGATTCTGATCACAACTTTTCAGATCTTCTCACAAAAGCTTTTGATGTTGGAAGGTTTCAGTACTGGGTAGCAAGTATTGGAATGCTTAATCCTTAAAATTTTCAAACTAATGTGTTTTTGTATATATAAATTTTTTGTACTGCTAGCTTTGTAAATTGGTACTATTATTGAAAAGTTTGTACTGCTAGTACAAATTTTGATTGTTCAGTTCATACTGTTAGTCATATGATTCTACTGCTATAAGACAAATGTTTTTGCATTTTGTTTCTTGGTTTTGGACTAACATTTTCAGGTATGAACATTTGAGCACAAAGGAAGTTTCAAGTGAAATGTAAGAGCAGCAGAATGATTATACTAGTTGCTGACATAATAGGTTCATGATAGACTGAGTTTGGGGATTCATTAACAAAGGTTTACACCTAAGTTAATTGATTCTTTAAAACTTCTTTCTTGAAACCTGATTATGATGTTTCACATTGACTTGATGACTCAGTTGGTCAGATAGTAACTGACTCAACTCACTTTCTATCATTTTATACTTTAATTAGTATAATGAGCAAGTCTGATGAGTGTCTAAATACTCATCATTTTGTTCACATTTAGACTACAAAAACATCTGAAAACACTCAAATATGCTTTAAAATAATGGAAATATCATTTAATTGTGTTTTTATGTGTTTCAGATGCAAAAGGATTGAAAACTGATGAAAAACGTTCAAAAATGCATAATTTACAGTTTCAGTCCCTTAACTTTAATAAAATGGCAAAACTAGTCCCTGGTAATTCAAAACTTGTTAAATTATCATTTAAGGTCCTTGGGATTCATAAGTTGTCAAAAATGGTCCTTCAAAGATTAAAATTTCATAATGACAACTATGGTCCCTCAACTTTGAAAATTGTCAAAAATAGTCCTCGGGTGTTTTAAAATGGAAAATTATCAAACATAACCCTTGTACTATTATATTATGGCATATATGGTCCTTGTGTTAACTTTTGATAATTGACAGGTTCAGCCCTCTACTTGGCAGAAATTACAAATTTGGTCCTTGTGATAACTTATACCATCCGGACCCTTTGTTTTTAATAAACCCAAAACAAACCCACCCTTTTTATTATACAAACCCAACCACAAGGCCCAGTCCTACAACCCAGGCCCACCTTTTTTACTAAACCCGGTATTTAAAATACCAGGTTTGACCCCCGGTCAAACTTCTTCCCTCTCACACAAACCTGCCAAACCGCCAAACCACCATTAAAACCCGGAAAACCACCACCACCTGTCCTCAACTTTCCACCTCACCCTCCAGGTGTCTAACCACTCTCCTCCACCTCCATATATCAACAAAAATCCTTAATTAACAAAACCTGCTCAATCCACTTGTTAGACCTTTTGGCGCCAAAATGCAAATGGACGATTGGGATTGTTTTGAAGTAATCTAAAGGTGTGGAATTGTTCAAGAATGTCGACAAGCCTTTTCCCAGCAACTTGTAGTATAAATAAAACTCTCTGTAACATGTTTCAATAAGTAGTTAGTTTAGTATAGTTTGTCTTTAATTATTAAGTCTTTACTTTATTGTAATTTCAACTCCCGTATTCAATTCAAGTTAATAACAGTCTGTTATGATCAATGTTTGTGTAATTTAAATCAGTTCAAGCTAAGTTTAAGTTTTCATGTTTCTGAGTAAAATTAGCAATTCGAATTGAGTTATAAGTTGTTGAAACAAGCTCATTTTCTGTTACTATAAGCTTACATAAGCTTATTATAGCTTTTGATAAGTTTGTATTCCAATAAATTAGACTCAATTCCAAAATCACAAAAAAGTCAACGAAAGTCAACATAAGCTCATGATAAGCTATTTCTGGTCAATAAGCTAAAATTCTGGAAGGAAATGGTTTAGTGGTTCTATGGAGAACCCATAGGATTGTTCTTGGTCCTTGGTTCCTTGGTTTACAAGCAATTCGATTGTAAGCATAAAATCTCATTTTAGCTTAATTTTGCATTTCACTATTAAAACTGCTTATTGTAGCTTATCTCAGTCCTTTATTTCTTATCAGTACTATATAATCATAATTCAATAAATTTCATAAGTTCTAGATAGCTTGTCTTCATTTTTACTTAAAAACTCTAAAAAAACCAAAAAATTTAGCTTAAATAGCCAAACTGCTTAATATAGCTTATTTTCAGTTAATAATCACTCACTAGTCCTTAAATAAGTTAGTTATAGATAGTTCAATACTCAGCTTAGCTTAAAACATCAATTTCAGTTCATATAAGCAAAACAGTCCCATTTAAGGGGTGTTTGGTTTAAGCTTTGCAACGGGTCAAATTCCATAGCTACTGTACATTTACCATTCTCCCAACTTTGAACCAGCTTAATTAAGTCCTTATAAGCACTTTCTAAGATTTCTTAAGTCATATAGATAGAAAATCCAATTTTGTATAACATGTGTTAATTTTAGCTCAAAATAAGTCAAAACAAGCCATATTAAGCCACAAGCTCTTTTGGCCCTTGTTCTTGGCACCTTTGAGTTCCTTTTAGTCCATATAGTAAGTCCCTAAAAGCTTAGAACCCCTGTACAACGCAACAACCCAAAACAGCCCACTTCTGCGCAAATTCTGCAAATTTGCGTATTTGGCATGTTTTCACAGATTTTCGGCGATTTTTCATTTCTTCGTTTTTAGGAGTTAGACCCTGAAATTTTTTGTGCATATAGCTCCCCAGCTTGTGTACGTCTCCATATTTTTAGATTATTTTTTAGATTTTTTTACAGCAGCTTTTCAGCAGCTCGAAAAGCTGCGTTTTTTCTGCAGTGCAACAGAAAATTCAGCAAGTTTTCGGCTTATTTCGAGTTTTCCAGCTTATTCCATTAGCTTTTCTCAGTTCCTAAAGCTTATTCATAGTCTTATAAGTCCCTTTTAGCTTTTTCCATTAGCCCTTGGCTTATTTTCTAGCTTATAGCTTACTTTGAAATTCCTAGTTCTATAAAACAAAAAAATAAGCCAACTGTCAGTTTTTTAGGCTTATTTCTAGCTTATTTCGTGAGTTCTAAAAATACTTCCTTCACAAAAGTTGCTTATTTATAGCGTAAAAGTTAAAGTGTAAAAGAAAATTTCCAAAAAAAATAATTTCGCAAAAATGTGGGGTGTGGGATTCGAACTCGAGACCTCTCGCTAGTATAACATGCCTTAACACACACCCCCTTCCAACTGCTCTAGGGCACTAGTTCCGTTAGACTTTGCAACCCATTTCCTTTTAACCCTTGTTTGTCAGTTTTTAGCTTATTTGCTTATTTGCTTTTTATCTGCTTATCCGAATAAGTAGATTTGTCATTTTTATTTTTATTAATTCTGTAACATTGTAAAGTATTTAAGTAAAAATTTTCAGATTTTTTAAAATAGTTTTAGTATTTATTTCGTATTTTTATTTGTAAAATAGTATTTAATTCATAATAAATAGAAAAATAATCAAAAAAATATAAATCTTTTTTCTAAAATTTTCTTTTGTCATATAGAACCTGTAAAAAATAAATTTGCACCCATAGTGTTTATATTTCACAAATTTCACGTTTTTACTTGCGCACGTACGTTATTTTTATTAATAACGCTCGTTTTTAGTTTTCTTTACATTTTTGGTATACGTAAGCTTTAGATAATCGTTTTTTTTTTTTTACGTTTTTAGTCGTTTTTAATTATCTTTCACATATTTTAGATTAGAAAACCCAATACCCCTTTATTTTCACCATTTTAGCACGTTTCAACGTTTTTAGCATTTATTAGATTAAACGAAATAGAAAAATAGTGATAGCTTCTATTTAATAGAATTTATCTTTTTAAAATTTTAAATAAGTAATTTTCACATTTCTAGCTTTATTTCACATTCCCTTAGCATAATCCACTCAAATCCTTAAACCGTTCAATAGTCACACGATCACAAATTCGTTTTATTTCAGAATTCACACCTCGCTGGGACTTAACGACCCGGGAATATTCTGTACTCCTTGGTAAATTGTATTGTGCCCTAGATTGTTTGACTTTATTTGACCACATCCGTGGTTGATTTAAGTTGACTGTTTCGGGCGCGATCAAATTTTGGCGCCGCTGCCGGGGAGGTGTGCTGCGTTGAACGAATTTGAAGTATCAGTGATTGTTGAATATACACCCATTGTATATTTACCATCTTTTGTTCATATTTCCTTATTTTCATATAAAAACAAAAATTATCGTGAAGTTAATTCGTTTGACGGAACGATTGCCAAAAACATTTTTATTCAAAGTTTTCAACGAACACAAAAAAAAAAAAAAAAAAACCAAAAATATTCATCTTTACCCTCTTACCCTTTTTGATTCTTTATCCCTTTACCCTCTATCCATTTTGATTCTAAACTTCTTATACCTTTCTTCTATGGCGTCTCTCGGGTACAAATGTTTTGATTGTAAAAGCCCGTTGATTGACAGCCATCGTTGTTCTAAGTGTGCGTGTGAGCGGTGTGGAAAGCATGCCCCAAAGGATCGTGGATCTTGTTATTGGTGTGAATTATCCACTAAAGAGTCTCTCAAGGATTCTCAAAGTCCTTCCTACTACCCTCCACAGCCCGAGATACGTGCTATTAATGACAAACCGTCGAGAATCGATCCTAACCTTTCAGGATTTACGGTTAAAAGTTTGTCAAGCAAACGTACAGAACTTAGAACAGTGACTAAAAAGAACGACTTGCCTAATCTTCACGTTTATCAAAAACCAGAGACCATAACGGAAGTGGTGGAAATTCCTAGCTCTCAGAGCACACCACTTGTCCCACCTCCGGATTTTATTCCTTGTGTTGGTTGTAGTGAGTCGCTTTTCGGTTTGCCATGTCGTTGGTGTACATGTGAACAATGTGGTAATGATATTCGAGACGGAAGTTGTTTGTTTTGTGGTTCGAGGAATTCATTTTCTTATGATCCTAATCCGAACTCATTTAACGACTCTTCGAATTTTTCCAATTACCCATCACATTCATACGAGCAAGTATCATATTGTCCAAATATCAATGATGCATCGTATCAAAATACACCGGACTTTTCTTGTGAGTATTGTGGAGGTCCACATTTTAGCTCCGATTGTCAAACAGGGAATCCATTTCCTTGTAACAATTATGACGATCCATATCACGACCAACCTCCACAGTGCCAAATAACTCAAACTCCTCAGCAAACCCATCAAGACACTTATCTAGAGCTTCTAGAGTTAGTGAAAAGAGCTGAGGAGTTTAATAAAAAAACATTTCAGAATGCTCCCAGTTTTTCTTGTGTATATTGTGGGGGTCCTCATGATGATAATCAATGTCAACCTTCTGGTTTTGACAGATCCCCACCCCCGCAATTTTCATTAATTCTAAATTCACATGAGAAATCCATGGCGGAATTATTGACTGAAGATCAGGTTGCTAAAATAGATTCCCATGATGCCTTTGAAAAAGCTGTTAGGGAATCAATTGCAAAAGAAAAAGCAGCCAGATCTAGCTCTCAGTTCTGTTTTATTCCTGATGACAGTGATGATGAAGATACACTTGATATCCTTCAATTCTATAAAGATTCATCAAGTTCATCAGTTGATATCCCAGCAGTTGAGATTCCATCTCAAACAACTGCTATCACACCCGAGGTTCACACTCACTCTCTAAGTATGGGGGATGAGCATCTTGACACAATTCCTGCAAAGGAATCAGACGTATTCATAAAGTCTAGTGTCGAGAACCTTGTCCCAATCCCAAGAGAGTCACAGGGAATTCTCGAGCATTTGTGTGATATCCCTCCTCCTCTTATCTTCCCAAAAGATCATGTTGAGATGTTCTCCGATTCTAATGATGACGATTCGTTATCTTGTGGAGACATCATTTATGTGGAAGAATTTCCTTCTGAGCCAGTCAGCTTAGAAGAAGAGAATGATGAAGAAATTGACACTGAAATCAAAGATGAAGCTCTTCGAGCAACATTATTGAATGTCAGTCTTCTCGTTTCTAAAATCGAGGCTTTCAAAGAAAAACCCATTTCATCTCCTATCCCCATAAAGGATAGTGACTTATTTTCCGATGATTCTATTCCGGAAATGGAAGCCTTCTGTTTTGATCAGATGGGAGAAAAATTAGTGGCAACACCACTTCTCATTCTCATAATTCTCTCCCCGATTATGAATCATTTACATTTGAGGAGTTCGCTGATGAACTCACTCACATCAAATCCAAATATGATTCATTCACCTTTGAGGAGTTCTCCAGTGAACTCACTCATATCATATCTCCGCTGGAGTATGATAACTTCCACTTTGATCTAGACATAAAAAATCTTTGTGTTTCGGAGGGAGATGTTCTCAACACTGAGAATTTGATTAATATCAAAATTCCATCCCTCCCGCCCAGAATATGTCTTGATCATCTGAGCTTAAATGATGAGATTCATGATACTGAAAGCATGAATTCTCCTTCTTATGATGATGAGTTAGTCATGATTTTTATCATGACTTTCTTTCTTTTCTTCACCTACACGGTGACTTCTCCTGTTCTTCACTCTTTAGGGAATGAAGACACTATCTTTGATCCCGGCATTTTCATTTATCATTTATGAGCCGGATCTCTGTGTATATCTCATCGGTGTGGAACTTTCATGAAATTCAATGTTTTTTCAAACCACATTGAATGAAAGTCCGATGGAGATTGTTTGTTCCACATGCTTCCCCAAGAACAAATGAATGCGGGGTCGAGTCAAGCTAGTGACTCGGTGAACAAAAAAATTAGCTCACCATATGGGTTTTCACCCATATTTCTGACTTCTTTCTCTTTTCTAACACCCAAGTGTGGGGGAGATGCCCCACATGTTGTATATATGTACAAATTTTAAAATTAAAAAAAAAAAAAAAAAAAAAAAAAAAAAAATGTATATGTATATAAAAATAATGGCTATTCAGTATTGCCTTTTCACGTTCTAAGTGTTGGTTTAACAGCCGGTACTTTGAATATTGAGGGCAATATTCAGTTCTAAGTGTGGGGGGGAATTCTGGCGAATTTGTTCACATATGTACCTTTTAGTGCCCCAGTACCCCCATTTTGGCCAAAATTTTAAAATTTTTTCTCACTTAGAACTCAATAAATGGTTATCAGTCCACCATGTCTAACCCACATAAGGACTGGCTAATCCTGAGCAAACGGCTGCAGGTAAAGATATATCAAATCCGTTTATGGCTTGCAATTTGCCCAAAATTGTATGGTATTCAACTCACCATATCCTTATAAGTGAAGAGTTGGCTAGCCCGCAAGGTTATGGCTTGTGGTAAAGGCAGTGGAAAAACCATAATTGGTAATCAGCTCACCAAAGATAATAACTGTATTTTATCTAAGAGTTGGCTAGTCCAGAAGCAAACGGCTTTTGGTAAAGACTAATCAAAACCGTTGACAGCTGATGATTTGCTCAAAATCATTTGGTTATCATTGTACCAAAGTTCTTACTTGAACTGAAACAATTGGCTACTCCAGAAATGATGGATATCTGGTAAAGAGAAAAATCCATTAAAACTTCATAAAAGATTGCTAGGGACTAGCAATAGTTTAGTGTGGGGGATTGATGAGTGTCTAAATACTCATCATTTTGTTCACATTTAGACTACAAAAACATCTGAAAACACTCAAATATGCTTTAAAATAATGGAAATATCATTTAATTGTGTTTTTATGTGTTTCAGATGCAAAAGGATTGAAAACTGATGAAAAACGTTCAAAAATGCATAATTTACAGTTTCAGTCCCTTAACTTTAATAAAATGGCAAAACTAGTCCCTGGTAATTCAAAACTTGTTAAATTATCATTTAAGGTCCTTGGGATTCATAAGTTGTCAAAAATGGTCCTTCAAAGATTAAAATTTCATAATGACAACTATGGTCCCTCAACTTTGAAAATTGTCAAAAATAGTCCTCGGGTGTTTTAAAATGGAAAATTATCAAACATAACCCTTGTACTATTATATTATGGCATATATGGTCCTTGTGTTAACTTTTGATAATTGACAGGTTCAGCCCTCTACTTGGCAGAAATTACAAATTTGGTCCTTGTGATAACTTATACCATCCGGACCCTTTGTTTTTAATAAACCCAAAACAAACCCACCCTTTTTATTATACAAACCCAACCACAAGGCCCAGTCCTACAACCCAGGCCCACCTTTTTACTAAACCCGGTATTTAAAATACCAGGTTTGACCCCCGGTCAAACTTCTTCCCTCTCACACAAACCTGCCAAACCGCCAAACCACCATTAAAACCCGGAAAACCACCACCACCTGTCCTCAACTTTCCACCTCACCCTCCAGGTGTCTAACCACTCTCCTCCACCTCCATATATCAACAAAAATCCTTAATTAACAAAACCTGCTCAATCCACTTGTTAGACCTTTTGGCGCCAAAATGCAAATGGACGATTGGGATTGTTTTGAAGTAATCTAAAGGTGTGGAATTGTTCAAGAATGTCGACAAGCCTTTTCCCAGCAACTTGTAGTATAAATAAAACTCTCTGTAACATGTTTCAATAAGTAGTTAGTTTAGTATAGTTTGTCTTTAATTATTAAGTCTTTACTTTATTGTAATTTCAACTCCCGTATTCAATTCAAGTTAATAACAGTCTGTTATGATCAATGTTTGTGTAATTTAAATCAGTTCAAGCTAAGTTTAAGTTTTCATGTTTCTGAGTAAAATTAGCAATTCGAATTGAGTTATAAGTTGTTGAAACAAGCTCATTTTCTGTTACTATAAGCTTACATAAGCTTATTATAGCTTTTGATAAGTTTGTATTCCAATAAATTAGACTCAATTCCAAAATCACAAAAAAGTCAACGAAAGTCAACATAAGCTCATGATAAGCTATTTCTGGTCAATAAGCTAAAATTCTGGAAGGAAATGGTTTAGTGGTTCTATGGAGAACCCATAGGATTGTTCTTGGTCCTTGGTTCCTTGGTTTACAAGCAATTCGATTGTAAGCATAAAATCTCATTTTAGCTTAATTTTGCATTTCACTATTAAAACTGCTTATTGTAGCTTATCTCAGTCCTTTATTTCTTATCAGTACTATATAATCATAATTCAATAAATTTCATAAGTTCTAGATAGCTTGTCTTCATTTTTACTTAAAAACTCTAAAAAAACCAAAAAAATTTAGCTTAAATAGCCAACCTGATTAATATAGCTTATTTTCAGTTAATAATCACTCACTAGTCCTTAAATAAGTTAGTTATAGATAGTTCAATACTCAGCTTAGCTTAAAACATCAATTTCAGTTCATATAAGCAAAACAGTCCCATTTAAGGGGTGTTTGGTTTAAGCTTTGCAACGGGTCAAATTCCATAGCTATTGTACATTTACCATTCTCCCAACTTTGAACCAGCTTAATTAAGTCCTTATAAGCACTTTCTAAGATTTCTTAAGTCATATAGATAGAAAATCCAATTTTGTATAACATGTGTTAATTTTAGCTCAAAATAAGTCAAAACAAGCCATATTAAGCCACAAGCTCTTTTGGCCCTTGTTCTTGGCACCTTTGAGTTCCTTTTAGTCCATATAGTAAGTCCCTAAAAGCTTAGAACCCCTGTACAACGCAACAACCCAAAACAGCCCACTTCTGCGCAAATTCTGCAAATTTGCGTATTTGGCATGTTTTCACAGATTTTCGGCGATTTTTCATTTCTTCGTTTTTAGGAGTTAGACCCTGAAATTTTTTGTGCATATAGCTCCCCAGCTTGTGTACGTCTCCATATTTTTAGATTATTTTTTAGATTTTTTTACAGCAGCTTTTCAGCAGCTCGAAAAGCTGCGTTTTTCTGCAGTGCAACAGAAAATTCAGCAAGTTTTCGGCTTATTTCGAGTTTTCCAGCTTATTCCATTAGCTTTTCTCAGTTCCTAAAGCTTATTCATAGTCTTATAAGTCCCTTTTAGCTTTTTCCATTAGCCCTTGGCTTATTTTCTAGCTTATAGCTTACTTTGAAATTCCTAGTTCTATAAAACAAAAAAATAAGCCAACTGTCAGTTTTTTAGGCTTATTTCTAGCTTATTTCGTGAGTTCTAAAAATACTTCCTTCACAAAAGTTGCTTATTTATAGCTTAAAAGTTAAAGTGTAAAAGAAAATTTCCAAAAAAAATAATTTCGCAAAAATGTGGGGTGTGGGATTCGAACTCGAGACCTCTCGCTAGTATAACATGCCTTAACACACACCCCCTTCCAACTGCTCTAGGGCACTAGTTCCGTTAGACTTTGCAACCCATTTCCTTTTAAACCCTTGTTTGTCAGTTTTTAGCTTATTTGCTTATTTGCTTTTTATCTGCTTATCCGAATAAGTAGATTTGTCATTTTTATTTTTATTAATTCTGTAACATTGTAAAGTATTTAAGTAAAAATTTTCAGATTTTTTAAAATAGTTTTAGTATTTATTTCGTATTTTTATTTGTAAAATAGTATTTAATTCATAATAAATAGAAAAATAATCAAAAAAATATAAATCTTTTTTCTAAAATTTTCTTTTGTCATATAGAACCTGTAAAAAATAAATTTGCACCCATAGTGTTTATATTTCACAAATTTCACGTTTTTACTTGCGCACGTACGTTATTTTTATTAATAACGCTCGTTTTTAGTTTTCTTTACATTTTTGGTATACGTAAGCTTTAGATAATCGTTTTTTTTTTTACGTTTTTAGTCGTTTTTAATTATCTTTCACATATTTTAGATTAGAAAACCCAATACCCCTTTATTTTCACCATTTTAGCACGTTTCAACGTTTTTAGCATTTATTAGATTAAACGAAATAGAAAAATAGTGATAGCTTCTATTTAATAGAATTTATCTTTTTAAAATTTTAAATAAGTAATTTTCACATTTCTAGCTTTATTTCACATTCCCTTAGCATAATCCACTCAAATCCTTAAACCGTTCAATAGTCACACGATCACAAATTCGTTTTATTTCAGAATTCACACCTCGCTGGGACTTAACGACCCGGGAATATTCTGTACTCCTTGGTAAATTGTATTGTGCCCTAGATTGTTTGACTTTATTTGACCACATCCGTGGTTGATTTAAGTTGACTGTTTCGGGCGCGATCAAAGTCTAAGGACATCTGATAGAAAGAACAGCTAGCAAAAGTGAATCTAACACTTGTGTTAGAGGTAACAATTGCTATGAGCTGGAAAACCTGTCAAGAAAGCCCTTTGAATGGGTTTATCTTTACATAGGCAGTTATTTATAACTGAAAATATTGGTTCTCACACAACCAGAGGTTAAGTTAAACCGAATTCTTGATTAAGTGTCTGTTATACACTTAATCCCTTCAAAATGGTTGTAAGCAGTATGATTTTTCAATCATAAAATCAAGTTCATTCTGCTAAGTAAAAAGTTTCTTTAAAAAGGATTTTCAAAGTGGCTCAGAAAACCATCAAATGATGGATAATGAGTCAATGCCCCATGATTCACCTCTCATAGGAGTTAACACACCTGGAAGTGATGAGGGGAGCTAATTAAACTCTTAAGGAACTGATGGCCAACATGTACACCATTGTCTAAAAAACATATTCTAATTGGTAGATCACATGATGGTGAGAGATCTTCCAAACAGGGGAGGAAATATTTTGATACATGGTGAGAGATCTTCCAATCTCAGGGGAGGAAATAAAGCTCAGGGGAGGAAGATTAACCAATAAGGGAAGAAAAGTTGTGGTTGTGTATGCTCAGAATCAGGGGAGGTAGTTTATAATTAATCAAACAGGGGAGAAAGATTGGGAAGGGAGTAGTTTCATGACTTCACTTTTTATCATCTCAATATAATATATACACCCCTTCGAAAACCACCTGGCTAAGCAACAGTTGTTGTATCTTCTCCTACAATGGAAAAGACAAGAGCATACAAGATGATGATGTCAGCTTTTTGAGAAGCTAACATGTCTTATTATTCAGCCAATAATAAGAACAAGCATTCAGTTGATGGATACTGGGAATAAGCCTTCAAATGAAGAAAGTTCAAATGAAGATTCTGGAGTATTATATATATTCAGAAGGGATGAAGCATTCAAATGAAGAAAGTTCTATCTAAGTTCTTTCAGTTTCAATTTCAGTTCACTACGTTTGTTCATCACTTGCAAAGGCATGTTGGAAGATGATTTGACTTCTTGGAACAAGCATCCAAGATACACAGCACCATTGCCTCTTATAATTCCTCCATCCAAGGAAATTGCACCATCTTTTATTCAAGGTATTGATTGTGTTCAAGACAAAGAAAGATGATGTTATTGCTGAAAGAGATTCAAAGAAGATAGCAGATGAGTTAGACAAAAAGATAGTTGGTCTTACAGAACAAAGAAAAGCTCATATCAAGAATCTGACTATTTAATGTTTGAAAGATCCTCACAATCAGAATTTAATTCAGAAGAAACATGTTGATTTGGGATAAATAACATGTTTAAGGGAGGATTGTTGGGAATTAAATGTTCTGAAGATTAGCATCGAGAATTAAACGTTCAAAAGGTTAGTTCTGCTCAAAGAAATATACTAAGTGTCATTCTACTGCTAGTGTATTTCATTCTACTGCTAGTGTTAGAGATTCTGCTGCCGCAAGGATTCTACTGCTAGTGCATAAGATTCTGCTGTTTAAGAGATAAGTATCGCATATTCTACTGCTGTATGGATAAGTATACAAAGATATTTTGTGTATAAAAGTCAAAGATATACGGTAGATAATATCTTTGATAGATGTTCAGTCAACAAGTTGTATACACAGATACAAGTTGTATCTTAGGGACTGACACACTCAAGCAAGCAAGAACTTCGACAAGACTTACCATTTATTGTAAAAGATCTTTTGTTGTATAAAAGAGAAGATCTTATCTTAGTTAAAAAAGAGTCTGAGTGTCTAAGTGCTTAATTGATAATTCATGTGTCTAGTCTAGTATTGAACAAAACTAAAATAGTTTTCTTTGTAATAGAGATTCAAGGTTTGTAACCGTAGTGATAGTGAAGATCACTCGTATTATTCTCAATAATATTGAATCGTTTGGTGTTATACTTTCATTGTTCATTGTTCTTTACACAAGCATCACTGTTTCATTTCCAATAACAAATAACCTTCTAAGTGTGGTTAAGTAGATTCCTTATACTTAATCATATTAACTCAAAGTATCATATACACTCGTTTTAAAGGACTTACATCCTACCAAGTGTATTATAATCCCTCTCACCTAGCCACCACACCATGATTGCTCATTTTTTTGGCCATAGAGCACCTCGTCGTCTGCACGACGAGGCAATGCTTGTACTTGTTGTCAGATGGAAACGTTGCACAACGGTTTAAATTATATCCATTTGTTTTTTTTCTTAAATACACATAGTACACACTATAAATATTACACATTATAATCAAATTCTACACAACTTTTATTTCAAAACACTTACATATAAGCAAGAAACATGAGCAATTCATCTTATTCCGGTGAAAGTGATCTTGAAGAGATAACGGAGCTGGAGATGATTCTCCAAGAGTTTGAGTCCGAGCAATAGTTCCAACAACAAGAAGCCGGACCTTCATGCCACCGTAGATACATCCCCCGTGAACGCGACATTGCTGAAGAACGTCTAATGGCTGACTATTTTGGTGACAACCCAAAATATACGGAAGAAAATTTTAGGCGTCGCTTTCGTATGAGCCGTAAACTATTTTTAGAAATAGTACAAGGTATTGAAACATATATTCAAACTCATCATCCTCTTCCCAAGCATTTTGATTTCTTTAGAGTCCGACCCAATGCTGCGGGTGTAATGAGTTTTAGTGTGATTATGAAATGCACATGTGCCCTACGCCAATTGGCTTACGGGATAGCAGCTGATGCATTAGATGAGTATTTACAAATAGGTGAACACTGTGCACGCGATTGTCTAGATTTTTTTACTATGTGCATAATCCAGTTGTATGCGAAGAAGTTTTTAAGAAAACCAGACGAGAATGACATTCGCAACTTGTACCACGCACATAACGCGGTTCATAAGATACCGGGAATGTTGGGAAGCATCGATTGTATGCACTGGGAATGGAAAAATTGTTCGAAAGAATGGCAATGCCAATTTCACAGAGGTGATAAAAAGTATCCAACTATAATGCTTGAAGCCGTTGCGTCATACGACTTGTGGATTTGGCATGCATTTTTGGGGGTAGCGAGTGCGAATAACGATCTTACCGTTTTGAATAAATCTCTGTTATTCGATGACCTGCTTGATGACATCGCCCCTGAGGTTCCTTTTGAAGTATACGGCCGTACATTTAACCATAGGTATTATCTAGCTGACGGAATTTGTAACACCCCCAAATTACCGAAGCGGAACGATAGTGTCACGGGGGTATTACTTCATAATATAGATCAAGATATAGAAAATGACCTCTAAATCAGACGTTTTAAAATGTTACCATTCGAATTATTAAAATCAGAGTTAAACAAGTGATTCAAAATATAAAGTTACATAGATGTTTCAAGATGTATCGAATGGTAAGGATAAAAGTATAAGTCTTCAAGTATGCAAAATGACTTTAAGATCCATGCATCCACCATCGCCTTATAACCTGAGATAAACATGCTAAAAAGTGTCAACCAAAGGTTGGTGAGTTCATAAGTTTAGTTTAGTTGCAAAGCATTTGAATAAAGATTTTACAGCAAAGGCATTGTAAATCCACTCAGTCCGAAGCCCCGCCCATACAAGACTTGCAACCTGTGTGTTTACAATCCACTACTAAAGTATGAGTAGGACAGATGTATAAAAGCATATCATATCATAAATGTCTTGAGTACTTGCATTCCAATGTAAAATGTGTTAGAGTACTTGCATACCAATGCAAAATGTGTTAGAGTACTTGCATACCAATGCAAAATGTGTTAGAGTACTTGCATACCAATGCAAAATGTATTTGAAAACGATTAAAGTAATTTAAGCATGTATCTCCCCCAAGTAGTTTAAAATGAATATATAAAAGAGTAAGAGTGGGGCTATGACTCACCTTAGCTGTAAAGGTCAAAGTATTGTTATGTCAAAAGTATCACGGGAGCGGCTCCAATGCACGACCTGAATAATATGGAAGTCTGAGATTTCGATGGTTTAAGATTTACAGGATGTGAATAATGATTGTGGAAAAGTGTCGGATAACGAATTGGATTGTGATGTGAATGAATGATGTGCTTAGAATGCTTAAAGTTCAAAAATAATATTCTATATAATAGGGTTAATAGACAAAGAAGTTACTATATGTTAAAACGTTACAAACAAGTTACTCAAGTTCACGGGTTTATCAACTGGATTACTAAAGTTTCAAAAATGTTCCACTAGGGTTACTCCCAAGGTGGGCAACCGGTATCCAGCCTAAAACATATTCCACCTCAAAGAAGTTACTAAATTTTGAGAAAAAGTTCGTCTAAGTTACTAATGTTTCAAAACTGTCATCTAAGTTACTCAATTTCACGTTTTTTTTTTTTTTTTTTTTTTTTTTTTTTTTGTAAAACTTGGTTTTGTAATAACTATGATACATAATAAAACAGGGTAAAATCCATAGATATACTAACTGAAGTGTAACACTCTCAAAATATCGCAGTGGAAGATAATGTCATTGGGGTGCTACTTTATATTACAAAGTTCAAGCCATAGAAAACGACTTCTAAATGAGAAGTTTTTAAAAGTTATCATTCGATAAATAAATCAGAGTTACAACAAGAGGTCCAAAGTACAAAGTTACATAAGCATTTTTAAAACATCATCGAATTGTAAAAGTGAATGCATCAATGTTTTCAAAACAAACCCACTATCCTCCAGATTGATAGCATGAAGATCCTCATCTATAAGGGATTATAATCTAGAATTAGACATTAGTGAACAGGAATACAAACCTATTATCCGTTTTAACTATAGTAACTTAAGTGAACAATGCCCCAAACTTTAGTAACTTATGTGAACATTTTCTCAAACTTTAGTAACTTATTTGTCTATTAATCCATAATACATCGGTGCCACGTAGGAATTTAACCGGTAGTAAAAGGTTAAAACTAAGACAGTAACTTATGTAACCGGTAGGAAAAAGTTGAGTAACTCGTTTGTAACATTTTAAACTATAGTAACTTAGGTGAACATTTTCCAAAACTTTAGTAACTTATTTGTCTATTAACCCTATATAATATTATCATATTTTTGTGTTTATTGAATCAATCAATATCGTCTCTTCAAAAGTTGGTGGATGACAAGTTATGCTTATTCGTTAAAAGTCACGTTATGTAAATATAAATGTAACGTTTGTTTAACATAAATCGTACGAATTGTAAAAATGACATTATATGATAGAAATGCATAAAACAATTTATGCAAAAGTTTTTAAAATTAAGTTACTGGTTGATCCTTGAAGTTTCATGAAATTTACACTTTTAACCCTAACGGTGTAACATTTGCACCGTTAGTCCTCGGTTACATTATAAGTCCAAAAGGTTCAATTCTGATATTTTAAGGTTTCTAGTTATTGTTTTATCCATTTCTACCCTTAAGTTACTGATTTGACAGTTTAGTACACAATTTTCCAAAAGTTACAATTTTAACCCTAATAGTAAATATGTTTTGCATTTTTAGTCCAAAATTCACAAAACTTATATATTAAATTTTTCGAAAGTTTTATCAGCCTCAAATAGCTTATTTAAATTTAGGAAACTGCTTATTATTCGAAAAGAGCTTATTTTTGGCTTAATGGACTTTAACGAGTGGAATATAATGCCCAATAAGCGTTTATGATCCGAGGGGTTTCAAGCGAGTTTGGGCCTGGTCTTGGGCTTATTTTATGGTACTGAAAACATTTCCAAACTGCTTATATATATAGCTTATCGCATGTGCTTATTTCGAACTTAATGGGATAAAAAGCCCATTCGTTAATTTGTTAAGTTAAAACTATTTTCGAATGGTGATTTATTTTGGGGTTCAAAAAGTGATCAAATGAGCTTATAAAGGGAGTTTATTGTAACGGCTTATTTATTTGGCCTAAGGAAAAATAGGTCATGAATTTTACTCGACAAGTTATATGTATAAAAACGTTTTAATAGGATGTGTTTCTAGTCGAATAAATAAGGTCTGAAAATGTTAAAAAGGCTATATACACGTTCGATGTCCAAACTGAGGTCAAAATGAGTTTCGATAAGTGTTCATATGATGTTATATATGTCGAATGATTATATAACATGTTTTTCTAGCCATCCATGATATAGGAGGTCATATTTAAATCAAGATTAAATAACTCGAATATGAAATAAATACAAGAAAGCTATAATAGAATCGTATGAAAAAAATGTATAAGTATGTATAGAATGGGACTCGATAGACTTAACACACCCAAAGTGGTGGTGATAAGGTATTGAAATGAGCTAGGAATGAAAGATTTTGCACGTCACTTGCTAGAGTTCCCACAAAAGAATCGAGTTCAACATGGATCCTTTGGAAATATGGATCGAATGACTAGGAAAGGGTTTTGGTTCTCTTCGAATGAGCTAGCAGGAAAGTATAGACTTAAAATTATTTGTGTGTGGATGAGAGAATGAGTGAGTGAGTGAAGGTGTGTTATACGTATACATGTATGCATGTGTATAAGGATTTATTGTATTTTAACACAAGCTGAGATTCTTATTCGATTTGCAGCAGGTTTGGATAGGATTTAGAAGATTATGTATAGCCAACTTGTGTATAGAAAACATTAAAAAAGGTGTGTAGCTTGTGTTTTGGTTATGGGTCGAATGGCATATATATGTAGGTACTCGACATGTTTTAAAGGTCCACTCAACATTTTAACGTGACCAAGAGGATTAAGAAAAGTGTGAAAATGTGTTTAGGACTTATTGAAGTCCTTTTCGACTAGAAAATATAAGTGACTTAGGTAAAAACCAAGTTTGGTTGAATTTGGTTAAGGGTTGAACGAGTTGTATATATGTGTCAAGTCAAGTTAGCTTTGAGGCTCGTTCATATAGCAACCATGCAAAATAAATAACGAGATTTTTCATTCTAAAATTTTGTCACACCCCCAAATTTGGATTGCAGCGGAATGGAATTCCGAGGGCGTGATGTTCTTGGATAACAAAGTACAAGGAAATAAAGAATGACCTCTAAGTGAGTCATTTTAAAACAAGTGTTTGATTTAAACATAAACATTTTACAAAACATTAATATCAGAGTTCACCATCAAAGGTAAGATTTTAATACGTAACCAAACGCTAAGTAATGCAAAGAAATCTTCATCATGATGTGCGTTCCAAAATTGACTCTAGTATGCTCCATAAATAGGTGATTATTATCGTCTAGTTACCTGAGAATACACGCTAAAAAGGTCAACATAATTGTTGGTGAGTTCATAGGTTTAAGTAAACAAGTAAAGTGCGGACCACAAGATTTCAATAGCATGACAATCACAATAAATATAACGTCATAGCCAAAAATAATATACAGTGCCCTAAGCTCATGACCCCGAAGCTCAACGAAATGGTATGCAATCACGCATAATAATAAATGCCCCAAATAAGTGTTTGCCAGACACTCGAAAATAATCCGAATGATATGCGTCCGTTTGACAGGTTGGCGCGACCAACTCGGACGGGGGTGTCAACCCAAATAGATCTATTCATAACATCCGCGCTTACAAGTAATTAATGGTTCATGATTCAAGGGGACTTTAATGGCAATGCGGTAACTTAGGCAAAGTAACAATTTTAATACTTGTGTCCGTAAAATAAGCAATGTATTCCCACCCCGAGGGTTTTAAAATAAGATACAAACAATGTAAAAACCGAGGCCATGAAACTCACCTCAGTAAAGCAAATCTCGGTTGGTAATTTGGTAAACTGTGAACAAAGGTCCGATAATTCTAACCGCAACCTAAATAAATACCATGTCTTAGGTTTGAAAACAAGGTCGTGCATGCAAGTTCTTATACTATTATATCACTTGTACATGTTTGTTGCAATATTTATCGACAAAAATATAGTTGCGTCAATGTGTCCATTTATTAAGCAAAACAACCCTTTTTAGAAAACGTAACTAGTTAATCTCGTGATTAAACTATAGTCGTCTTGTTAATAAGTATTTTTGAAAACCTCTAACGCGCCTAACAAGTATACATAACGTTCTACCATTTTTGTTTACGTCTTTTTAGCTAAAACCGACCCTAAAGTGTCCAAAATTCACATTATAATTTTCCATCAGCTTTCTAATAGCCAAAAATAAAAGCTGTCAAAAGTTATATTTCGTCGCAACTTCTTTAGGTCATAACTTTCTCGTCTTAGCTCCGATTCTTAAGTTTTATATATCCCCGGGTTCGTGTTTAAGTATACTAACATGTTTTTAGTGTCTCGGCTAGTCTAGTTAACTTTTAACATCAGTTTTCACCTCTTCTAAATTCCCAACAGCATCTATATTTTCAGAAAAATTCATTTTCGTCGCACAACTTAAAACTAACGTATCTTCTTCGTTATAAGTTCGTTTTAACTCATTCAAGCGGCTACGTTTTCGTTATAAAGTCTATTTTCTATATTTCTAGCCTAATCTTGCCACCATGCTACTGATTTTTCTGGGTGAGGTCGAATGGGATAGCTTCTTTTCTAAAAGTGTCAAAACACTTTTCCTAGCCTTCTAGTTATCAAAAACCGCTTAACAACAACTCCCAAACTAATCCTAGCTCTTCCACCAATTTCTCAACATGTCAATAGTGATTTATCAATAAACTTAGCAATATGAAAAGTTCACTTCATTGTAAATAAAGTATTCACCAAAACTAGTTTAGCTAACTTACTAGTTCATATGTCATGTTTTTAATTTTTACATCTTGTTAAGATTTATAACCAACTAGTTTGTTCATGATAAAAATTTGTTTAAGACATAGCCATTAGTTAAAAGATTATTGTGGTTATAAGGTTTTATTAACATGTAAAAAGTGATAAATAAGTATATGTAACTTGAACTAATATCATGATATGAAGAGTATGAAATTTATCAAGATCAAGTGTTACTTACTTAGGGAGATTAGTATGATGAGGAGGCAATTTACTTGATTAACCCAAGATTAGTGCTTCTAAACCCTTACAAGTATGTCCTAATGATACTTGATCTTTAACCAAACAAGTTTTCTTCTTCCCTTGCTTCCTTGGGTGGATCGAATGTATGAGTAAGTGAGTGTGTGATGTATTTTTTTTTCTTCTAAAAATACATACATGTACATATATATACTAGAGGACTTTCCAACTTTCAATAGTGAGCCAAAAATACATCATGGCTATGTGTTTAGGGTTGTGGCCGATTGGGGGCTAGGAGGGGGGACAAGGGCTTGGTCAAGCCACCAACATCTTTAGATACAACTCCATGTTTTAAGGTTGAAATGTTGGTAATTAATGGTAAGTAATAACTTGTCTAGTAATTATTATAGAACAAGAGGGGGGGCACATGGATGAATTTTTGAGTAGAAGAGTTAATTTGGTACAAAAGTGTATATATTGTATGTATTGGGTATTAAAAATAGGTAATGGTTATCAGTTTGGTGATTAACGTAAGTTATACGTAATTAAACGTTATAATTAAAGAAATTACATTAGGCGTAGGGAAATATTTTTGGAACTTTGGTAATAATTTAGGAAGTATAAAAATGCGTTAAAAATAATTGTTAGGAGTATTGGGCATATCGGGTGTTAAATTTAAATTCGAATAGCGTTTGTTTAATTAACAATCGTAAGTAAATAAATAGAAGGAAATTGTCTCAGGGTTTAAAATTTTGAACTGGAATAGGAGCAAGGTGTTGGAATTTTGTGGACCAAATATAGCCTAAAGTCCCAGTGCACTTGAAATGTATTCTAAATTTCACGCTGACTCAAGTAAAAAGTTATATGTAAATTGTTCACAAGTAATTGTCAAGTTAATGAATTTGAGTTTATTGAGTTTATTGAATAGTATTGACATATAAAATAGCGGGTTGTCATAGTCTACCACCCATAAAATGAATCTCGTCCGCGAGATTCGGTCAGTGTTGGTCGTTGGAGTGTTGTCATTGAGGAGGTGTGAATACTTTTGACAGATCTGGTCTTCTCGTTCCCAAGTGAACTCGGGACCTCGTTGAGAATTTCAGCGAACCTTGACGATAGGAATTCTACTATGTTTCAATTGCTTGACATTACGATCCATAATTTCTACCGGCCCTTCGATAAAGTTAAGTTTGTCATCGAGTTGAATTTCTCCTAACGGAATGATAAGGGATTCGTCGGATAAACACTTCTTAAGATTGGAAACATGAAAAGTACTCTGCACACTACTGAGCTCTGGGGCAGCTCAAGTCTATAAGCTACTCGGTCGATTCTAGCTAGAATCTTAAATGATCCCTTGTATCTCGGGTTTAACTTCCCGTGTTTTCCGAACCGTATCACGTCTTTCCAAAACAAGACTTTCAACATAACTCGTTCTCTTAACTTGAAATCCTAATGGTTCGCGACTTAGGGAAACCTAATTCCAATGATTTGCGTCATATACCGACATAACTTTTCTATCGTTCTCTTGTCGCTTGTAACTGATTCTTGATCTGTACGATTTTCCTATGTTGTTTCACGAATAAGTCCTAGACTAGTGAGTTGGGCTTTTATGATTTCGGCCTGACAACAAGTGATTGGTACTTCGACCATAGAGTGCCTCAAACGGTGCAGTCTTTATACTCGTGTGATGACTATTGTTGAAAGTGAATTCTGTCAATGTCAAAAGATTACTCTAAACAATTCAAAGTTGATCATACGGCGCTGGGCATGTTTTATATTGTTTGGATAGTTCTCTTACTATGTTCATTGGTCTGAGGATGGTAGATCGTGCTTATACCTAGTTAGTTAAAAAAAAAAAAAAAAAAAATCTTAAAGGGGTTACCAGAAGTTTGGGGTGTATCGACTACCTCTTATTAGGAGTATTTGAAATTGGTACAACATGTCTCGTGACTAATTCTACAATGATAAGTTCGTCAGAAAGGGCGTTATTGGAAGGATAAAGCTATGGTAACGGTTTTGATTCCTCGTGTTTTGCTCTAACTAATGCCACGATATGAGTCTTTCTTCATCTAAGGTGTTTAGCCTTCAATACCAAGATGTTACTGTTTGATAGTATTTCCCTAGATTTCCTTCATCGAAATTTTCCATGCTACTGTTTGTCAATCACAAGATCCTAAATGTATGAAGTGTTTTAGTACGGTGGTTGATTTTCAAAATTTGACTCGACATTGAGCGTTTTGTTTGAAATCTTCTCTGAATAAATGAATTTACAAGTTTGAACAAATGACTTTTTAAGTACTCTTTTTCTTGATGATTCAAAATTTAGTAGTTACGCATGATTTGATTGTTTTCAAATATGACCCAAGGTTTTTATAGACGGGTTTTCAATATGATATGCATAGAAATGTTTAGTAAAGATGGATGTTATACATTTCTTAACGTACAATAGTTTTGTTAAAGGCTGACCAAAAGGGATTTACTCGTCAAAATAGGTACTTTAGAAAAATATTTTCCTACAAGGTATATGATTTGTATAAACACATTTTAAAGAAAATTAATTTGACTTGAAAGCGTTAAAAAGGATGAAATAGTCGGGTAGGTATGTCTGCATAAATGCTTAGATGTCTAACGTCTTGTTTCTGATGTTGGATAATGCCTATTGGTTAATATTAGGCAAGACTTACAGGTATGAGTATTCAACTTACTTGGTTATTTCTAAAATGGATCATGACTTAAGTTTGTTATCTTACTTGGTCTAACTAGTACTTCTGAAACGATAGGATTGGGTGACTATGCCAGAGATAGTGCTTTGGATTGCCTCGTGAGATCTTAAGTTTTCCGTTGCGTTATGAATCAACTTACTGTATATTTCTAGTCCTTGTTTGTAGTTCCGTAATCCCTTCATTGTTTTCTTATGTCATGGAATCCTCCTCGTAGATGGAAAGTCTTTCCTAGAAAGGTCAATGATAAAAATCCAACTTAACGGCTGAGTGAGTGACAAGTGGTGTAGGTATCTAGAGAGGGTTTAACAAAAGGGATGTTTATGAATAATTTATTTGGTTACAAAGCTTTGCTTTTTGATGTTTTGAATGAAGATTGTTTTTAAGAATTTTTAAAAAGATGATTGTTTCCTTCATGGCATAATCCTTCCTGAATTAGACATAGGTGATCAGGATATGTATAATTGAGGACTAATGATGCGATGCTCGGTTTAGTCAAAGTAGTATTATGTTTTTCAAAAGTTTTAGATGGTGTTCAACGTGTTGTTTGGTAAAATGGTAGCCTAAATTTTTTTATTTTTTTATTTTATTTATTTTTTTTTACAAGAAAAATCAGTTCGTATAATATGGTAGTAAATAGTTGGTAGAATGACAGAAAATCAATTTATGAAGTGGTAGTAATATATCTTGTTTTAAAAGTTTGCGAAATAATTTCCTAAGATGGTAGTATAATAACTTGAAGTAAAATTATGTGAAACAGTTTTATAAAGTGGTAGTAGAATATCTTGTAATAAAATTTGTTGAATAGGTTATAAGATGTGTGGGAGAATCTTACGGAATGGTAACAGTTTATAGTCAAAGATGAAATTTGCCTAATCCCTAATAGGATAGCGGTATGTTGTTGCGAAATGGCTAGGAATAAGGTAAATGGAATAGAAAATGTAATAGACGAAGGTTGTGAGTATCGTGGATATAATAAAAGATAGAGATTACATTAGATAAAAAGGTACTTGTTACAACTAGGTTACGCTAACTTCCTAAGGTGAAGTACAATAGGAAAATACAACCCTAGAGGATTTAGACTTCGGTTTTCTTGTTCTTCAGCTCCGGGCAGTCCTTCCTGAAGTGTCCTTTCTCTCCACAGCCAAAACATATTATTGGAGGTTTCTGATCTTCGACAAGTGTAGGAGTTCTGCAATATTTAGTCAGGTGACCATTCTTCATACAGTTACCACATGGAGTAGGGCAATGACCAGGGTTATGGTGTTTTTGACATTTGTTACATTTTGGTAGAGTACCAAGGTACCCTTTCTTCTTAGCTAGGCCTGCAACATGGGCTTTAGCAAACTCTTGTCTCTTAGGTGGTTGTTGTGCAACACTTCCACCTTGATTTTTGTTGTTCCATTTTCATTTGTTGTCATTATTGTTTCCTACAACCTTGGTGTGAGCTATGTGTTCCCTTGCCTGGAGCGACATACAGATAGCTTTAGGCATGGTATCGGGTTCTAATAGGGTGACCAACAAACGAATTTCAGGGGAGAGTCCCCCGATATACCTCTCAAGTTTCTTCCACTCCAGTTCATCCATTGCAGGGCATAGCCGTGCTAATTCGTAAAAACGATCAGTGTATTTGGCAACATCATCTCCTACCATGGTAAAATCCAGGATTTCCTGTTCCATTGTTGTAACCACCCGTAATTTTCTGAATATATTTTTATACGAGACATTTCTTGTTTCTCGTAAACGAATCCTTTCTGAACTCTTTTCATTCTAAAACGTGAAGTTATCTCGCGAAACGTGAAATTTGTACACAACACGTACTGGCACAACCGACGATTTGTTTTGATTATTTTATTATTCGTGAGAAACGAGGCGTATGAATAGTCGTTTTATTGGAAAAATTATTCTAAACGCGAATATTAATTAATTCGGGCAACGAGAAATAAAGGTACACATGTTTATAATCAAAATTGATGGAAAAACACTTTTAAGATTATTGGAATAACTTTCGGGTGCTCGGGAGATAATTATAACACGATTTATTTGTCTCGTTCACGTTTCGTTAAAAATATGAAGAAATGTACATTTTCAGTCCCTGAGGGCGCGCTAGGGTTTGCCACAAGTCCCAAGATACCCTATATATACATCTCATAATAAAAGTTAGGGTTATATTTCATTTATTTCTTCTCCACAGCCGCTCCTCTCCTTCTCTCCTCTCTATATTTTTCGGCCACTTTTCCGGCCACCGGAGCTCCACCTTCGGTCACCACCTCTCACCGCCACCACCAACATAAACCTCACACTCTCCTCTCTCTTTTGGTGTAGTTCACGCGCCACAAATATTTCCACCATCACCTCCACGCGCCTTCTCCAACACTGTTGCTGCACCTCTTCTCTTCATATCCACCACCACCACAGCTGGGTTATTCATGAAGTATGTTTTGGTTCGAGTTTTCCAGCTACCATCTCTGCCGCCACTCTCTGATTCTCTCTCTTTTTCACAACACGGTAAAATCGAGAAGCGACACTCATTATTTATAGTTTTATGTTATACCGATTGTTGTTTTGTTTTCGTGGATCTAAAACTGTTTATAAAACATGGTTATTAACTCGTGATTTAAAAACCGGATTTAAATGTTTGTAATATTTGGTCTCGTGTGGTAAGATGTGATAAAAAATGGTGTTTGTTTTGACTGCTCTTGGGTCTCGGTTCTGTAATAGCATCAATGGTAAGTCTGTGGTTGAGATTTTGTGTTTATGGGTATTGACCGAGTTTCTATAATTTTGGTTGTGGATGCTGAGTCCCGGCAATATTATTGATATCGTTGTTGTTGCGCTATAGTTGTCGTTGATATGTTGTTGTTTCCGTTATGTCCTAGCCATGGTCGGATTAGCCGACACCTTGAGGTCTCGGTGGTATTTAGGATCGTTTATTTTTGTGATTGTCGAAGCTTATTTTTGGTCTTGGTTTAATAAAAGGCACTAAGGTAGCGTTTGTGTTGGAATTGTGTTTGTGTCGCGGTAAAAGAACAACCCCGCAAGGGTACGTTTTGGTTTTTCTGGTTAGGTTGCAGTCCGAATCTATGATAGAATGGAATTGTGATTAAATTTGGGTTGGGCTCAAAAGCCCATGCGTGAGTGCGTTTGATTTACTTTAACTTGGGCCAAAGCCCAACTTTGTGTGTTTGGTTTAAAGGATGGGCCGAAGCCCGCATTTATAATATAGAGAGTGTTTGAAAGTTTTAAGTTAATGAGTCGATTAATATATTAAACTCGGACCGGACGCAAAATCTTCAATAAAACCTAAAATAATATTACAAGAATAATAGCGAGACATAAACTTATTAAATATTGTAATTCCAGTTTTGATTAATCCAAGTCTCGATGACTTGAGAAAAACTAATTTTATTAGTTAAACTCATTTTTATAAAACGGGTATGTTTTATACAAGTTATTTGGGGATAACGGGGTAAATGTCGAAACGTACAAACTGAGTTATTTTATTTGAGATGGTTGTTTGTCGTTAACTTCTAGAGTTGTCTTCCTTGGTTTGAGCTCTCGTCAGAATTCTCTCGAGTTTGTTGATGTCTCTTCTCTTTGGCGTGAGTTGTCTGTCGAGTCTATGTCTTCTTACCACACCACACGGAACGTGATACTAAACTTTTGATAAGTTTTGAAAACTGAGTAATCCACAAAAACTACGACACGATGTCTTTTATAGACTTTATTATTTTGCGAGCCGTGTTTTGAGATGATCGTATACGTATTAGGTTGTGCCGATCCTAGACCGTTGTGTACCGCTGTGCTTGTACCTCCGTGTACTGTCGTGCCATATGTCTTGAGACCGTTGTGATATGCTCTAGATGCCAGTCGTGTCAGTTGTGATCTTTGCATTGCTGTGACTAAGGTGAGTTCATGGCCCCTACTTTTACCGGTTTTCTAACTATTTTCGGGGGAGAATACATGCTCGTTTTTAACTAAACTCATGACTGTTTATTTGAAATACGTGAATTGGTTGCTCTATTTTGACTATTTGGCTGATATATTTGATCTGGTTATTTGATGGCATTACATGATTTATCTGGTATTCATGAGTGAAATCATTTAAACTAGAAAAAATTACACGGATGGTCCTTGTGGTTTAACGTAATTACAAGTTTGTGAGCTATTTCATTTTATTTACGCCAGACATACCTATTTTGGGAAACGTTTAACGCGTTTGGTCCCTAAGTTGGATGGGCGTTATCTTTCTCCGTTAAGTGTTTGCATCGTTAGTCCCTCCGTTAGTTTTGTTTGCATCGTTAGTCCTATTTTTTGCATCGTTATCTTTCTTCGTTATAACACAACTTAGTAAATGGTCCATTTTGATATAATTTGACCTGCCATTTCAAGGAGTTTTGGACTGGTTCAAAAATATATAAAAATACCGTTGGACTCGTTTTTTCGTGCTCTTTCCAATGGTGTGCTCGGGGAATTTTTCCGAGTTCGTCTGAACCTCGTTAAACGAGAAAACGTCGTCGAAACTCATCCGAAAATCACCGTTTTTGCTTTGTTCTCAAACCCTTATACATCCGAAAATTACTTTTTTTTCAAAAATAATTTTTTTACAAAAATTAATTTTTTTTTAGAAATTAATTTTTTTTTCGAAATTATTTTTTTTTAAATTACTTTTTTTTTCGAAATTAATTTTTTTACAAAAATTACCTTTTTTTTCGAAATTAATTTTTTTAGAAAAACTACTTTTTTTTCGAAATTAATTTTTTTACAAAAATTAATTTTTCTAAAAAAATTAATTTCAAGAAAAAAATTAATTTTTGTAAAAAAATTAATTTCGAAAAAAAAGTAATTTCGAAAAAAAATAATTTCGAAAAAAATGTAATTTCGAAAAAAAATTAATTTTTGTAACAAAATTAATTTCGAAAAAAAAAGTAATTTTTCTAAAAAAAATTAATTTCGAAAAAAAAAGTAATTTTTGTAAAAAAATTATTTTTGCAAAAAAGGTAATTTTTGGAAGTATAAGGGTTTGAAAACAAAGCAAAAACGGTGATTTTCGGATGAGTTTCAACGACGTTTTCGCGTTTAACGAGGTTCAGACGAACTCGGAAAAATTCCCCGAGCACACCAATGGAAAGAGCACGAAAAAACGAGTCCAACAGTATTTTTATATATTTTTGAACCAGTCCAAAACTCTTTGAAATGGCAGGTCAAATTATATCAAAATGGACCATTTACTAGTTGTGTTATAACGGAGAAAGATAACGATGCAAAAAATAGGACTAACGATGCAAACAAAACTAACGGAGGGACTAACGATGCAAACACTTAATGGATAAAGATAACGCCCATCCAACTTAGGGACCAAACGCGTTAAACGTTTCCCAAAATAGGTATGTCTGGCGTAAATAAAATGAAATAGCTCCCAAACTTGTAATTACGTTAAACCACAAGGACCATCCGTGTAATTTTTTCTTTAAACTATTTTATGGACCAACACTATTTTTTTTTTTGCAACTATTGCGTAGTTAGCCTAAGCTCCACTATATTTTCACATGCTTTCTAGCATGTCGTAACGTGCTTTCTAGCACGCATTTAACATGCTTTCTAGCATGCCGTAACGTGCTTTCTAGCATGCATTTAACATGCTTTCTAGCATGCCGTAACGTGCTTTCTAGCATGCATTTAACATGCTTTCTAGCATGCCGTAACGTGCTTTCTAGCACGCATTTAACATGCTTTCCAGCATGCCTTACATGCTTTCTAGCATGCCTGTACGTGCTTTCTAGCACGCATTTAACTTAGAGCTAGCGCAATAAACTATTTTATTATGGGTTGCATATCCCTTATCTTGGTCCACTATTATACTTTTTCTTAACCCGTGATTTAGGCAGTGTTAGCCTACGTTGAACTTGAATTGCTTGCAAACGATGATTTAAACTTGGAAACCTTTTGGTTTAACCAAACTGTTTTAAACTAAAACCTATGAACTCACCAGCGTAAGCTGACCCTTTTAGCATGTATTTTCAGGTTTAATGCTATAGCTCATCTCTGGAGGCGCTTGGCAAGAGGCATGGTCATAGACGACTCTGATATTTATATTTGGGACCGCTTTAATCGTTTTGGGCCTTACTTCCGCACTATTTTCGAATGATGTAAATTTAATACTTTTGATAATGAATTTTCTTCTAAACGGTTGAGGTAAAACCGTCTTTGAACCTTGTGTTGTGATACCAATTTAGTAGCACCCCAGTGACATGTATGCTTCCGCTGGACCTGATTTTCGGGGTGTTACAATTGCTCGTAATTCGCTCCTTGAACAATATTCTAAAATCATCATCCTTCTTAGTTTCTCCCAAGAGATTGAGTAAGCAGCGTCGACCCCTACTATCTGAACATGTTTGGTCCACCATACCTGGGCACGATCCCGAAAAGTGCATGTGGCGAACTTATCTTTGTCTTCCTTGAGACACTTACCACCTCGAAATATTGTTTCTACTTCTTCAAACCATTTGCAAAATCCCCTTGCGCCTTCAGTTCCGCTAAAGGTATGGGGATTGCAATCCATAAATTCTTCGTGAGTAAGATTAGGAACTTTGGGTGCAACGTTTCCTCCTTTTATGCCTTTAGCTGTCTTTGTGGTTTCATGTCTTTCCGGTGCATTGGTCACATTTTTCTCATGATTGGCAAGGGTGTGGCTATACTCTTGGCAATGATTTGCTCAACAGTGGCTTATGTCATGGCTGGAGCGGCTTGCTTCGACATAACTCTTCAAAATCATAAGAGACCATGAGAATTTATAAGTAGTAAGGATCATCATACTCACATATACACAACCATGACATGTATAAATGAAGTGAGATCACAACAAGATGCAACCACGAAAATATCATAAATATAATCATAACACACATGAATATATAAAATGAAAATTTCGGCCTACATAGACCGATATCAAGCATAGCACAACCATATCCATATAGTAGAGTCAATACTTGGTAAATTCGTTGTACAACAACCAAAATACTACAAGTTTCTTTGAACTATGCCACACATCCCGTGGCTAGGATAATAGTAAAAGCTAGTAAAGATATAAGTCTGATCTAGAGGCTTCCTGGTGCTCCTCTGAGTGGATCCTGGGTTGTGATGAGTTCTGATGTGGGGCCTGGAGTTGTGCATCGATCATATCCGAGATAGTATAGATCCCAAACCATTCTTGAGGAATCTGCTGATGTTCCTGTTGAGTCGGTGATCTTGGTACTATCCACAGAGTGTCATCTAATTCCTGATATGTGGGAATGGAAAAGGGGAATGACAATGGTGATAGTGGGAAGGTAGGGGCAGTCTCCTGAAACTCAAAGGTCTCAGCGTCACATCTGGTTGTCTCCTCTAGGTCTGTCTCAGGTGATGCTAATACCTCAAATAGGTGGAAGTTATCATCTAACGATGGTGAGTGATATGGGAATGTCGAGGTATAGGAAGGTAAGAGTAGTGATGTAGGTGCATTAGTGGATGAAAAAGCATCCTCGATATCCAAGTCTGATGAAATGATGATAGGGTGGTTGGGTGAAGACATGACTCTGTAACAACCCGTTATAAAACAAATATAAATACTTCGTATTAAATAATTAAGTAAAAACATATATAGCAATTGCACACACATCATGATATTGTGAAGTGTCGTGACCTAGTGGTTATAGTCTAGGGTCTATGATGCATCCTAGTTCTCTATAACCTTGGCTCTGGTACCAATCTGTCACACCCCCAAATTTGGATTGCAGCGGAATGGAATTCCGAGGGCGTGATGTTCTTGGATAACAAAGTACAAGGAAATAAAGAATGACCTCTAAGTGAGTCATTTTAAAACAAGCGTTTGATTTAAACATAACATTTTACAAAACATTAATATCAGAGTTCACCATCAAAGGTAAGATTTTAATACATAACCAAACGCTAAGTAATGCAAAGAAATCTTCATCATGATGTGCGTTCCAAAATTGACTCTAGTATGCTCCATAAATAGGTGGTTATTATCGTCTAGTTACCTGAGAATACACGCTAAGAAGGTCAATATAATTGTTGGTGAGTTCATAGGTTTAAGTAAACAAGTAAAGTGCGGACCACAAGATTTCAATAGCATGACAATCACAATAAATATAAAATCATAGCCAAAAATAATATACAATGCCCTAAGCTCATGACCCCGAAGCTCAACGAAATGGTATGCAATCAAGCATAATAATAAATGCCCCAAATAAGTGTTTGCCAGACAATCGGAAATAATCCGAATGATATGCGTCCGTTTGACAGGTTGGCGCGACCAACTCGGATGCGGGTGTCAACTCAAATAGATCTATTCATAACATCCGCGCTTACAAGTAATTAACGGTTCATGATTCAAGGGGACTTTAATGGCAATGCGGTAACTTAGGCAAAGTAACAGTTTTAATACTTGTGTCTGAAAAATAAGCAATGTATTCCCACCCCGAGGGTTTTAAAATAAGATACAAACAATGTAAAAACCGGGGCTATGAAACTCACCTCAGTAAAGCAAATCTCGGTTGGTAATTTGGTAAACTGTGAACAAAGGTCCGATAATTCTAACCGCAACCTAAATAAATACCATGTCTTAGGTTTGAAAACAAGGTCGTGCATGCAAGTTCTTATACTGTTATATCACTTGTACATGTTTGTTGCAATATTTATCGACAAAAATATAGTTGCGTCAATGTGTCCATTTATTAAACAAAACAACCCTTTTTAGAAAACGTAATTAGTTAATCTCGTGATTAAACTATAGTCGTATTGTTAATAAGTATTTTTGAAAACCTCTAACGCGCCTAACAAGTATACATAACGTTCTACCATTTTTGTTTACGTCTTTTTAGCTAAAACCGACCCTAAAGTATCCAAAATTCACATTATAATTTTCCATCAGCTTTCTAATAGCCAAAAATAAAAGCTGTCAAAAGTTGTATTTTGTCGCAACTTCTTTAGGCCATAACTTTCTCGTCTTAGCTCTGATTCTTAAGTTTTATATATCCTCGGGTTCGTGTTTAAGTATACTAACATGTTTTTAGTGTCTCGGCTAGTCTAGTTAACTTTTAACATCAGTTTTCACCTCTTCTAAATTCCCAACAGCATCTATATTTTCAGAAAAATCCATTTTCGTCGCACAACTTAAAACTAACGTATCTTCTTCGTTATAAGTCCGTTTTAACTCATTCAAGCGGCTACGTTTTCGTTATAAAGTCTATTTTCTATATTTCTAGCCTAATCTTGCCACCATGCTACTGATTTTTCTGGGTGAGGTCGAATGGGACAGCTTCTTTTCTAAAAGTGTCAAAACACTTTTCCTAGCTTTCTAGTTATCAAAAACCGCTTAACAACAACTCCTAAACTAATCCTAGCTATTCCACCAATTTCTCAACATGTCAATAGTGATTTATCAATAAACTTAGCAATATGAAAATTTCACTTCATTGTAAATAAAGTATTCACCAAAACTAGTTTAGCTAACTTACTAGTTCATATGTCATGTTTTTAATTTTTACATCTTGTTAAGATTTATAACCAACTAGTTTGTTCATGATAAAAATTTGTTTAAGACATAGTCATTAGTTAAAAGATTATTGTGGTTATAAGGTTTTATTAACATGTACAAAGTGATAAATAAGTATATGTAACTTGAACTAATATCATGATATGAAGAGTATGAAATTTATCAAGATCAAGTGTTACTTACTTAGGGAGATTAGTATGATGAGAAGTCAATTTACTTGATTAACCCAAGATTAGTGCTTCTAAACCCTTACAAGTATGTCCTAATGATACTTGATCTTTAACCAAACAAGTTTTCTTCTTCCCTTGCTTCCTTGGGTGGATCGAATGTATGAGTAAGTGAGTGTGTGATGTATTTTTTTTTCTTCTAAAAATACATACATGTACATATATATACTAGAGGACTTTCCAACTTTCAATAGTGAGTCAAAAATACATCATGGCTATGTGTTTAGGGTTGTGGCCGATTGGGGGCTAGGAGGGGGGACAAGGGCTTGGTCAAGCCACCAACATCTTTAGATACAACTCCATGTTTTAAGGTTGGAATGTTGGTAATTAATGGTAAGTAATAACTTGTCTAGTAATTATTATAGAACTAGAGGGGGGGGGGCACACGGATGAATTTAGGAGTAGAAGAGTTAATTTGGTACAAAATTGTATATATTGTATGTATTAGGTATTAAAAATAGGTATTGGTTATCGGTTTGGTGATTAACGTAAGTTATACATAATTAAACGTTATATTTAAAGAAATTACATTAGGCATAGGGAAATATTTTTGGAACTTTGGTAATAATTTAGGAAGTATAAAAATGCGTTAAAATTAATTGTTAGGAGTGTTGGGCATATCGGGTGTTAAATTTAAATTGCGAATAGCGTTTGTTTAATTAACAATCGTAAGTAAATAAAGAGAAGGAAATTGTCTCAGGGTTTAAAATTTCGAACTGGAGTAGGAGCAAGGTGTTGGAATGTTGTGAACCAAATATAGCCTAAAGTCCTAGTGCACTTGAAAGGTATTCTAAATTTCATGCTGACTCAAGTAAAAAGTTATATGTAAATTGTTCTCAAGTAATTGTCAAGATAATGAATTTGAATTTATTAAGTTTATTGAATAGTATTGACCTGTAAAATAGTGGGTTGTCATAAATTTGGTTAAGGGTTGAACGAGTTGTATATATGTGTCAATTCAACTTTGCTTTGAGGCTCGTTCATATTGCAAACGTGCAAAATAAATAACGAGATTTGTCATTCTTGAATCTTGGGAGTATAAAGATTCGAACCATGTAAAGAAAAGTGTGGTTTGTGTGTCGAATTGTAAAATAAAACAGGCCAAGTAAACGTGTATTGGTTGATTTGTATAAAAGAGAAAAATAAAATTTGGGCTTGTATTGATTATGGATATGAATAGTAACAGGCTTGAATAGTGTTGGGCTGAAAATAAGAATTAGGATCCGTTTGGTGTTTAATTATACACTGAACTATCATGGTGCGTGTGTGAGCTCGTTTCAACATCTCGTGAATCACGTAAAAATGTTTTTGAATAGAAATGTAATAAACAAAATTTTCAAATTTTGCTCGTAAAATGGTTAAGTGAACAGTAACGATGGGTTAATACCATATTAACGTTCACTAATGACTAAGGAATTCTACGGGTTGCTACAGTACCTACCCCTTATCTTGAATCTCGTCCCGAGATTCAGTCTGTGTTACCTGTTGAAATAATGCTAACGGATAGTAGATGTGTAAAGTTAAAGTAATCATGCTAAAACTTACGTATCTAGGGTAGAATACTATTTGTCTAGGGAAAACGTACCGATTATTTGTTAGCTGCATCCAAATGACCCAAATAGAAAGCTCTACCACGAGGTGGACTGAGATGGACTCTAGAGTTTGGGTTATTTTCTTCGATTGCCAAAGCTAGATTCCCTTGTCTTTGTCTAGGTGCTCTATTCAACCTAGGACACGCATGCCTGAGATGATCCGGGCTGTTACATTCATAGCATGTCCTCTGATTATTCATTATATTTCCTGCATTCCGTGGTGCTTTACAATGATCCGTAAAATGGCCCAACTGATTGCAGTTTGTACACTCACGGCAGGGCACAGACCCCGGGTGATGATAAGTACATTTAGCACACTTAGGGTGTGGACCTGTATATCCTCTCTGACCAGACCCAGTGGCCATAAAGGTTCTTGTTTTCTTGTTTTCAGTTGTGGGGACCATCTGCTTGTCTGACTCATTTGTCCCTTTCCGTTTATCACCGTTCCTCAACATTCCAGTCCTAATCATTTCATCTGTTAGAATCCCTGCTCTCTCAATATTGCACTCTGAATTGTAGCCGGCTTAGTTGCTTTCACAGTTCCATGAATTTCGGGGACAAGACCGTAGATGTACCTCTCGATTTTCTTTGATTCAGGGGTAACCAGATGAGGAACTAGTTTGGCTAATTCATGAAATCGATCTGTGTAGACTACATGACCAGCCCCTATCATAGTGTGATGCCATAGTTCACCCTCCAGTTTCTGCATTTCATTGTTCGGACAGTATTCCTCTTTCAGTAGTTCCTTGAAGTCGTCCCACGTCATACCTACAGCTACTTCTCTGCCTCTGGCTTGAATCTGTGTGTTCCACCATGTTAACGCCTTTCCTGATAGCGAGCATGCAAAATACTTCACCTTCTGATGTGTTCCACAGCTACTAATGTCGATTACTGACTCTATCTTTTCAATCCATCGGGTATACTCCAATGCTCCTCCTTTACCTTCAAACTCCATTGGCTTGCATGCCGTAAATTCCTTATACGTGCATCCAGTTGTGTGGTTGTTAGTATCATTCCCACCTACACCATTGGTGTCGTCATTTCTGCTTCTGTGGTTTCCCGAGTTGTTGATATGATTGCCAACTTGGGTGATAATAGTAGGGAGCAAGTTTTGAAGTTGTTGAGCGATGATGGCGGCAAAATCAGGATTTCTACCATCGTTGTTGTCATTGTTACTAATGCCGCGGCCACCTCCTCGACCTCCACGTTCACTAGTCCTTCCACCCCTTAGTGTTGCATTTCCTCGGTTAGTGTTGCGGGCTGATCTCCTTGATGCCATTGTCTCTACATGGAAGGACATTTAGCGAACGTCAGAGATGAGGGAAAACTATTGACTATCCCATCTATACTTAACATTCTCACAAAACCATATCACTAGTTGTTATCCTAAGGGGTGCCAATGCTGATTAACGTAAGCATGGTTGAATATGTCCACGTGAGTTGTGATGCATTTATAATTATGTTGGCCACCATAATTTTAATTGCCTCCGTTTACACGTGTACATATCACCAAACACACATATCTCAGCGATCGACATGGTGAAAGAGTAGGGTGATTATCCCTAAAAGTATCCTCAAGAGAAATCCCATTTTTGAGCAAAATCATCAAATTTTCCTGCGGCTAAGTGATAACCTTTATTTAACTTAATCCCATGTCTCATCAAACAAGAACTATCACAAGATCAAGTTAAATAGCTAGTTATCACTGAGCTCCACACTTTTGATGACTCGACTAAATTCTGAGATTCCCCTATCAGTACAAATACTATAACATCCAACAGCGTGGATATAAACGGAAAAGTTCTACGTATGCAAGGCGATAGGGATGAGAGTCTCAACGTATATAATAGTTATAGTCTAGGCACCTAAATGCAACCTAGTTCTCTATAACCAAGTCTCTGATACCAATCTGTAACACCCCCAAATTACCGCAGCGGAACGATAGTGTCAAGGGGGTATTACTTCATAATATAGATCAAGGTATAGAAAACGACCTCTAAATGAGACGTTTTGAAATGTTACCATTCGAATTATTAAAATCAGAGTTAAACAAGAGATTCAAAGTATAAAGTTACATAGATGTTTCAAGATGTATCGAATGGTAAAGATAAAAGTATAAGTCTCCAAGTATGCAAATGACTCTAAGATTCAAGCATCCACTATCGCCTTATAACCTGAGATAAACATGCCAAAAAGTGTCAACCAAAGGTTGGTGAGTTCATAGAGTTTAGTTTAGTTGCAAAGTATTTGAATAAAGATTTCACAGCAAAGGCATTGCAAATCCACTCAGTCCCAAGCCCCGCCCATACAAGACTTGCAACCTGTGTGTTTACAATCCACTGCTAAAGTATGAGTAGGACAGATGTATAAAAGCATATCGTATCATAAATGTTTTGAGTACTTGCATTCCAATGTAAAATGTGTTAGAGTACTTGCATATCGTATCATAAATGTTTTGAGTACTTGCATTCCAATGTAAAATGTGTTAGAGTACTTGCATACCAATGCAAAATGTGTTAGAGTGCTTGCATACGAATGCAAAATGTGTTAGAGTACTTGCATACCAATGCAAAATGTATTAGAGTACTTGCATACCAATGCAAAATGTATTTGATAACGAGTAAAGTAATTTAAGCATGTATCTCCCCCAAGTAGTTTAAAATGAATATATAAAAGAGTAAGAGTGGGGCTATGACTCACCTTAGCTGTAAAGGTCAAAGTAATGTTATGTCAAAAGTATCACGGAAACGGCTCCAACACACGACCTGAATAATAGGGAATTCTGAGATTTCGGTGGTTTAAGATTTACATGATGTGAATAATGATTGTGGAAAAGTGTCGGATAACGAATTGGATTGTGATGTGAATGAATGATGTGCTTAGAATGCTTAAAGTTCAAAAATAATATTATATAACATTATCATATTTTTGTGTTTATTGGATCAGTAAATATCGTCTCTTCAAAAGTTGGTGGATGACAAGTTATGCTTATTCGTTAAAAGTCACGTTATGTAAATATAAACGTAACGTTTGTTTAATATAAATCGTACGAATTGTAAAAATGACAATATACGATAGAAATGCATAAAAAAAATTTATGTAAATGTTTATAAAATTAAGTAACTGGTTGATCCCTGAAGTTTCATGAAATTTACACTTTTAACCCTAACGGTGTAACATTTGCACCGTTAGTCCTCGGTTACATTATAAGTCCAAAATGCTCAATTATAACATTTTAAGATTTCTAGTTATTGTTTTATCCATTTCTACCCTTAAGTTACTGATTTGACAGTTTAGTACACAATTTTCCAAAAGTTACAATTTTAACCCTAATAGTAAATATGTTTTGCATTTTTAGTCCAAAATTCAAAAAACTTATATATTAAATTTTCCGAAAGTTTTATCAGCCTAAAATAGCTTATTTAAATTTAGGAAACTGCTTATTATTCGAAAAGAGCTTATTTTTGGCTTAATGGGCTTTAACGAGTGGAATATAAAGCCCAATAAGCGTTTATGATCCGAGGGGTTTCAAGCGAGTTTGGGCCTGGTCTTGGGCTTATTTTATGGTACTGAAAACATTTCCAAACTGCTTATATATATAGCTTATCGCATGTGCTTATTTCGAGCTTAATGTGCTAAAAAGCCCATTCGTTAATTTGTTAAGTTAAAACTGTTTTCGAATGGTGATTTATTTTGGGGTTCAAAAAGTGATCAAATGAGCTTATAAAGGGAGCTTACTGTAACGGCTTATTTATTTGGCTTAAGGACAAACAGGTCATGAATTTTACTCGACAAGTTATGTGTATAAAAACGTTTTAATAGGGTGTGTTTCTAGTCGAATAAACAAGGTCCGAAAATGTCAAAAAGGTTATATACACGTTCGATGTCCAAACCAAGGTCAAAATGAGTTTCGATAAGTGTTCATATGATGTTTTATATGTCGAATGATTATATAACATGTTTTTCTAGCCATCCATGATATAGGAGGTCATATTTAAATGAAGATTAAATAACTCGAATATGAAATAAATACAAGAAAGCTATAATAGAATCGTATAAAATAAATGTGTAAGATCAATGAAAAAAATGTATAAGTATGTAAAGAATGGGACTCGATAGACTTACCACACCCAAAGTGGTGGTGATATGGTATTGAAATGAGCTAGGAATGAAATATTTTGCACTTCACTTGCTAGAGTTCCCACAAAAGAATCGAGTTCAACATGGATCCTTTGGTAATATGGATCGAATGACTAGGAAAGGGTTTTCGTTCTCTTCGAATGAGCTAGCAGGAGAGTATAGACTTAGAATTATTTGTGTGTGGATGAGAGAATGAGTGAGTGAGTGAAGGTGTGTTATACGTATACTTGTATGCATGTGTATAAGGATTTATTGTATTTTAACACAAGTTGAGATTCTTATTCGATTTACAGCAGGTTTGGATAGGATTTAGAAGATTATGTATAGCTAACTTGTGTATAGAAAACATTAAAAAGGGTGTGTAGCTTGTGTTTTGGTTATGGGTCGAATAGCATATATATGTAGGTACTCGACATGTTTTAAAGGTCCACTCAACATTTTAACGTGACCAAGAGGATTAAGGAAAGTGTGAAAATGTGTTTAGGACTTATTGAAGTCCTTTTCGACTAGAAAACATAAGTGACTTAGGTAAAAACCAAGTTTGGTTGAATTTGGTTAAGGGTTGAACGAGTTGTATATATGTGTCAAGTCAAGTTAGCTTTGAGGCTCGTTCATATAGCAACCGTGCAAAATAAATAACGAGATTTGTCATTCTTGAATCTTGGGAGTATAAAGATTCGAACCATGTAAAGAAAAGTGTGGTTTATGTGTCGAATTGTGAAATAAAACAGGCCAAGTAAACGTGTATTGGTTGATTTGTATAAAAGAGAAAAATAAAATTTGGGCTTGTATTGATTATGGATATGAATAGTAACAGGCTTGAATAGTGTTGGGCTAAAAATAAGAATTAGGATCCGTTTGGTGTTTAATTGTACACTGAACTGTCGTGGTGTGTGTGTGAGCTCGTTCCAACGTCTCGTGAATCACGTAACAACGTTTTTGAATAGAAATGTAATAAACAAAATTTTCAAATTTTGCTCGTAAAATGGTTAAGTGAACAGTAACGATGGGTTAATACTAGATTAACGTTCACTAATGATTAGGGAATTCTACGGGTTGCTACAGAATTTACCCAGAGTGGGCATCTTTTGTTAAATCATTTACGGTTGCAAATAACCCAAAAAATGCCTTATTTAAAGCGAAACAAGAAAGTGCTCGAAAATATATCGAAAGAGCTTTTGGTGTCCTCGAAGGACGTTGGCATATTATTGCCCAACCGGCGCGTGCGTATATTGTGGGCAAGTTACGGAGAATCATGCACTCGTGCATCATGATGCATAACATGATTTTGAAAGATCAAAACTTTGCGATATCTGAAGATAGCGAAATGTATATTTCTCCGCAACCAAATATACAACATACATGGATTGTGCGTTGCGCAGTGCAAAGAAGAAAAGCCAAAGAATTACATGATAAACGCAAACACGCAAAGCTTCAACGATGTCTCATCGAGCATGTTTGGCAACGACATCAATGGGAACAAATTCAACAGTAGAATCCGAATAATTAGTTTCGTTATAATTTGATGTATTTCTTAAGTTGCGCTTTTTTTACCGTATCGTTATTTTACGTTTCGTATGTTTTTTATTGTGTTGTATTGTATTTTTATTTTTATTGAATTGAATTTAGTTTATTTGGAAATTTGAATAAAAAAAATAAAGTTGTAAGTGATGGGATCCAAATGAGTAAGTTGTGGTTAGTTGTTAGTGAGGGGGGTTAGTTGTGAAGGTTTGTTAAAGTGATGTGGCACCCGATGGGCCCCAAATGATATGGGTGCTCACTGCACCTTGTGCTCTCATATAGGGAGTAATAACATCATTACCACTACATCATGCATGTCTTGTTACAGCTCTTTGATCGGTGAGGTTAAGCTAAAAATAATAAAGGGTTGTGTTAAGGGAACACCCCCTACTATGTGGGGCCTCCCTATTTTAGTCAAAATGTACAACCCCGTAAAGCAGACAATACCACCGGCGGCAGCGTCCAATCATTGGAAACACCCCCTATAGGGGGTGTTAGGATAACACAGGCCAATAATAAATTAAGCGAAAATTACTGTGCTAGACATATACCCAAACTTTTCCCATTATTCAGAAATGGACATAGATCTCGCGTATAAAAGTACCCGAGGTTACACGTGATTACGTGGCATAAAATTAGTGGTTGAAAAAAAAAATCAATCTCGCGTACAAAAGTACCCGGGGTTACACGTGATTGGAAGAAAACAAAATTTATTGTTTTAAAATTGATCTTTTGTAGTAATTTGATATGGGGTTACACGAGATTCTTTGAATCTAACTTTTTTAAATTTAAAACTTTTTAATAATTACAAAAACCACCCTTTAACTTTTTAATAATTACAATTTTTTTATATAACAAACTTTATTCGTCAAATATTTAGTAAATATCTATCGAATTCTTTAATAAAGAAAATATCGTTGCGAAGAGCTCTAAATTACGAACAAAACAAGCCCAATATTAACATGCTTTTGACGTACGTATGATTTTATAAAAAATGTTGAAGTTTGATATAAATATATATATATATATATATATATATATATATATATATATATATATATTAAAAAAATTCAAAACACACTCTTAAGCCACAGGGGCCAAAGACGTAAAATTCTATAAAATAGGAATATCGTTTAGAAATAAAAACGTAAAATTTATAAACTAAAAACTGTATCCTTTTATTCATAAAACTAAAAACGCTAACTTTTTTTTTTATATAAAATTAAAATTTTTATACATAAATTAAAACATTAGATAGAAAATATAAAACGTAAATGTACGAAATAAAAATTTTATGAATTTCGTACGTTTCAACCGAGGGCTAGTCATGTCTAGTTCTATAAAAAGCTTATAAAAAGTTTATGAATGTGTATACTTTTATTTCGTACGTTTACGTTTTATATTTCATATGTAATGTTGTTAATTTATGAATAAAATTTTTTGGTTTATATAAAAAAAAAGGTTAGCGTTTTTAGTTTTATGATTAAAAAGGATACAGGTTTTAGTTTATAAATTTTACATTTTTATTTCTAAACGATATTCCTATTTTATAGAATTTTGTACGTCTTTGGCCCCTGTGGTTTAAGAATGTGTTTTGAATTTTTTTTAAAAAAAAAATCTATATACATATATATATATATATATATATATATATATATATATATATATATATATATATATATATATATATATATATAATATATATATATATATATCAAACTTCAACATTTTTTATAAAATCGTACGTACGTCAAAAGTATATTAATATTGGGCTTGTTTTGTTCGTAATTTAAAGTTCTTCGCAACGATATTTTTTTAATTAAAGAATTCGATAGATATTTACTAAATATTTGACGAATAAAGTTTTTTATATAAAAAGTTGTAATTATTAAAAAGTTAAAGGGTGGTTTTTATAACTATTAAAAAGTTTTAAATTTAAAAAAGTTAGATTCAAAGAATCTCTTGTAACCCCATATCAAATTACTACACGAGATCAATTTTAAAACAATATATTTTGTTTTCTTCCAATCACGTGTAACCTCGGGTACTTTTGTACGCGAGATTGATTTTTTTTTTCAACCACTAATATTATGCCACGTAATCACGTGTAACCCCCGGGTACTTTTATACGCGAGATCTATGTCTATTTCTGAATAATGGGAAAAGTTTGGGTAGTGCTAGACATATACACAGCACTGTAATTTTCGCATAAATTAATTATTAACATATGTGACTAGCAGTATCTATTTTCTTTGCTACACAAAAGATACTGAAAATAACTAAAGTTTGAATAGCAAATCTTAATATTCAACTTTAATTAGTTAGATTATTGCATGTACAAGGCTATCATTAACTAATATACTCTTTCATGTTGTGAAAAACTCTCCATTTTCTAGTGACTTGCTAACTTTGACATTAAAGGGCTAACTTGCTAACCAGACATTTTGACCGGTGCATGATTCAAACTCTTATTTGTGTCAAAAACTAAGTTTTATATAGGATGTACGTTTACGATTCGAAGTATATACAAATGGATTAGGTCAAAACTGTTTGGCTCAAGTTGACTCTTTAGTTCTCTTTTGAGTACTCCTGACTAATGAGTCCGGGTCAAAATATCAATAAAACGGTTTCATACCAACTCAAAAGTTACATATTTCATTATTACGTTGTGCTTAAAACTCAAATAAGAAATTTCATTATTTATTCTATAATTTATTGCAAGTAAACAAATTCATGAGTCTTCATTTTTCAGATACCATAACTTCATTCCACTTATTATCACAAAAATCAGTATTCGATGCCCGGATCTTTTTCCTTCCGGTGATAAATAAATATCACACTTTGATATTGATTCCGAATATTTTCTAGGAAACCTTTTGTCTGATCTGATCAGTTAGATCTGAAGTTGTATAATTGATTCTGTGTTGGTTTGATATGAATAACATTTTTCATCATCCTATAATTACAACCAACATGTAGAACCGTAGAAGGGGGTTGAATACGGTCTTTTCGGCTTTTTAAAAGTTTAAAGACTTCAAGCCTCAAAGATCAATAAGTGGTTATACAATAACTACAACAACCACAATCACAACCAAAGTATATGAAGCATGTAAAGAGACACCACGATATATATTGGGTTCGGGATGGGGGGTTTATACCATCCGTACGTCCAGTTGCGAATCCACGACATATATACTATTCACTAAGTATAATCCTTATGAAACCAACTCGGATAGCTCAGTTGGCCACCAAGATTCCTTAGGGGCTTGGAGAGGGGAGGTTTGGCGAGGGGAGGTCTTAAGTTCGAGTCCCACCAGAGACTTTTACCCCTTTAAGCGGAATAGGAGGAAGTACAGGTGGAGTTCAGGGTCAGAATACTGTCCAATTGGATGTCACTGCTACCTGAACCACTAAAAACTAACAAGCCGTTCAAAAAAAGTATAATCCTTATGGTGAATTATAAACCGTATACAACTTCACTCCACCGATATGCACAAAGATCGGTGCTCACTAAGAAGAGCTACTCCCTACGGTATTCCGCCCTCGGAAACCACCCACAAAGACTCGTGATTCGACTTAACCACTAAGACCAGTAAGACTTCCCACCGGAAGTATCAAACCCCAACTAGATCCCCAATAATCTAGGTTTGGTCACCACGACACAAGACTTCCCTTATAACCAAATCAAATGATAGAATGTTGTTTCTTTGAATCTAGCCATAACCTAACCTAGTGACTCGATTATAACAGAAATGGTATAGAGAAGAAGACCCTCGACACAATCATAAGAGTGGATTAGGTTCTTGTGATTCTTCCCTTGCAGAGAATGTGTTGTTTCAAGAATGATAAGACTGAAAGATTAAGAACACAAGATGTAGACTTAGAGGGTAGAGAGAAGAAATTAGAGAGAAAGAATGTTTGGCAAGGGGTGAGGAATACAAGAGGCAAGGTGGGGTATTTATAGGCCAAAACCCAAGTTGCGAAAAACTTTATCCAGCTCGGCGCGCTGCTGGCGTGTCGGAGCGCCAGCGACGCGCCAGGCGTCTGTAATGATTTTTCCTCGGGTTAGATTACTTTTGCCCGAACTACAACGACAAAAGCTGCACGAGATCAATGATACAATCAAGGCACGCTACGGCTTAGATTATTAGTTTAAGTTTTTAATTAGTATTGTAATGTTTTAATTTTGTTTGAATTATTATGTAATGTTTTAATTATTAATGAAATTTAAGTTTGCTGTTAAAAATGTTTTGAAAAAAAAAACAATGAATATCGCCCTCCTGACCAGCAGAGGCTCATTGATGCGCGTGCGTGTCGTTGCGGTTTAGCAGTTTTAATGCCTAATCAAGTTTTAAATTTATATTTAGCCGACTTATCAATAACACACACACTTAACGAGCAGTGTACCCGGTCAGTATGAATATAATGGTAAGTAGAGTGTCGATCACTAAGAGTGAAACGTATTATCTAGTTATTCTAATCAGTATTTTAATATATTAAGTTAGCTGTACAACCTAATCTAACGCAAGGGGGTTCAGCCTGAGAGACTGGCACAATTTGGTTGCAATTAAATAATAAACTAAACCAATAGGCACGAATCAGCAAGTAGCACACACGTACACAGATAAATACTCGAGACAATAAGAGGGCTGTCCTTATGATAAGTAGTTTGTCACTTGTTTTATTGCTAGTGTTATATGAAGTGTATAGTTCGATGCAACGCACCGAGATTAAGTCCTTTCTCGTTGGTTCTAATCTTATCGGCGAGTAAACCCTTAATGATTACTTATGACTATCCCGTTTATCTTTCTCCTACTTTTCTACAGACCATAGAATACATAGGCATCTAATAAATAGGCGAGGGCAGAGGCATGGCGACCCGATCAACGCTCAGCTAGCCACAGAGGTTATCAATGCACTAATAAAAGTCACCAAAGACACTAACATATAAACTTTAATTGATGAGAAAGCAGTTTTAAGGGAGTGCAACCTTTCCGTTGTCACATTACACAAGCCACCAATCTTGATGAATTAAAGTTTACTAACACAATAAAACAAAACTACTTAATGAATTAAACACATGCAGCACCTTCTTACAGCTCTTGTATCTTTGATTTGGGTGTGTCTTGTGCTGCTGCCTTGACTGAATTCGTCCTTGGTTTCTGGTCTTCGGTCTCGTATATAATATATGTCACATCGAATTCGTCTGGTCTTGGGGTATTTATAGTTTCTGTCTGAGGGTGAGATGCGGCGCATCTAGTAAGTAGATGCGGCGCATGTACTTAACTTCGCGTGGGGTCCAAGATTATAATATTCAGGAATATTCGTACACCGCCAGAAGATGCGGCGTATCTTCATCTTTGGATGCGGCGCATGTCCTCTTGTATCTTGGATCGTATCTGGTGAAATATTGATAGTGATGCGGCGCATGTAATGAGTGAGATGCGGCGCATCTGGAGCAGAACAAGTTGGTTATTCTTCGTTGACCAAAGTTTCATATGCGGCGCATGGGATAAATCCATGCGGCGCATTCTTCAAAATCAGGCAGTGGTCTTCATTCTCTTCATTCCAACAACCAATTCCAATCTTGATCATTTTACTCCGTTTTTAGTCCATAATCGCTAAGTTTCACCAAATGCTTGTTTTTACCTGAGAATTACAAAAGTAAACGATTAAGTATCAATCCTCATACATAATATAGTAAAACAAGTCAAATTAATAGGATAAATGATAGTAATAAAATGTACTTATTTGAGTTCATCAAATATCCCCCCACTTGAACTTTACTTGTCCCCAAGTAAACCTTAGAATTAATCTTATGAAAATGTATCCTAAAAATGTTAGGATTTATTTTTATATTTAAGCATGTATTCGTCTTTTGTCATAATCACACAACTAAACACTTAACGAATTAGAAGTAGAATAAAAATATTTCGATAAAAGCAAATCTAATCGTTTAACTGTCCAGTCGCGACGAATATTCTATCATAAGCTTGGCAAGTATACACATCTCCACCACTAAAGCTAAGGAATAACAAGTCTAAAGCGGTAAAAAGAGTTTTTAGGCTTAAGGGTTAATTATTCTTATTCACTATCGATCTCAAATTCCAGAAAAGGCGACAAAATCACAAATACATGATCGAATCCACGAACACGATACTTGCAATTGCTCAAATCCTTAACTCGAATAGGCTAAAGATAGGTCCAAACTTCACCAATAATAATATATCAAAAAGGGCGACAAAATCATAAATACATAGCCGAATCCACGACTACGATACTTAAGATTGCTCAAATCCCTAATCTCAATAAATCAAAGGTTTCGTTGGATAAAGAATAATAAAGGGTATGGATAATATTTGGGATATAAATTGGTGTAAAAATAAAAAACAAACAAAAACAAATAAATTAAAATCCTAAGTGTGGTTAATCACTATCCCAACCATCCCATGAATAAGACTCATATCATTGAATAACTCGCGCTTTAACACTTGAAACACACGCTTTAGGTAGACACGAATTATAATCAACAAGATCTTAATCAAAGAATAAACCTTAGTTGACGTTCCCATAACTGCCAACTCCCATTCAATCCATAAATATATAACAACTAGTGGTGATATCGACCACTTACAAAACTTTACATCGTTGGTTTAATCAAACATCCAACTCTTCTTTTTCTTCTCTTTTTTTCATTTTTTTGATTTTTTTTTTTTTTTTTTTTTTTTTTTTTTCACTAAGAAACATAAACATAGATGTGTAAAATTTCACCACATCACTATAACAATAATTCAGGATAATTTTTCCATACTTTTCATGACTTCAGAAATAACGGTAATAGTGAAAGTAGTAAACACACGAAAAATAAACTCAAAGATATACAATATTTACTTTCACTCCAATTGCATTGTGCAATTTCCCGACCTAACCATAGATAATGAATTACGCACGCGAACACAGGTAATGTAAGGAAACACACTTTGCCTATAGCAATTAACCAACCACGGATTCTAATCTACAGGGTAGGCTAAGGTGTAAGGGTGTAACGAAACATTTTAAACAAAGGTGTAAGAAACGAAAGGAATGGTTCTGAGTGTTTTTCTAGGGTATCTTACTCTAAAAATGAGAGTAACAAAAGGGTTATACGGGGGTTAACTAACCAGTGTAGTTAGTTAATAACACATAACATATAAAGGCTATTTGGGTGTAATCCTAGAAATTTACCAAATTAGACAAGTCATTCCAATTATATAAAATAATATTTATTATGGTGGTCTCGAATAGTATACAAGCCAAGTTCTAAAGTTTACAAGTCACCGGCACACTCATAGATTTGTGAATTTTGAAAAATCACAATTTTTGAAAATAACGTCATGTGTGCAGCTATGCAACTTAGACTTTAAACAAAAACATGCTAAAAATTTTAAATTTTGATATATTAAGCACATTTTAAGCATATTTTGAAAAGTTTAGGACAAGTAAATGTTAAGTGTTCTAATTCTCCAATCCCCCCACTTAAGTTAAACAACGTCCTCGTTGTTCGTATAAAAGGTTAAAAACTGGAAAATAAAAGAATTAGAACAGAAAAACTCCCCTGAGATTTGCTCGGTATGATCCTCCATTAGTAGTAGAGCAAAAATCATCTTTCTTGTGGATTAGAACGTTTAAGCTTCATAATAGATGTATCCACAGGAAATGCAGGAATCTATAATACCACCAAGGCTTCAAAACACACCTAAGGTAAGAAAGGTTCAAACTTGCATAATACATTAGTAGTTAGGTAAAATAAAACATAAAAATTAAAAATGAAAATCATCAGGTCAGTCGATGCGCCGTATCTTATGGAAGAAGATACGCCGTATCGAGCCTGGAATAAATACGGATCAGAATAAAAGATGCGCCGCATCCTTAACCAGGGATGCGCCGCATTAAAATAAACTGATAAAAAGTTTTAAATTCGAAAATAAAAAATGCAGAAAAATAAAGATATGACCATTGCAGGAGATGCGTCGCATCTCAGAATTGAGATGCGCCGTATCCTCTGCGGCCTGACTGACTCGACACAAACAGAAAATTAAAAGATAGATCCGGGTTGTCTCCCGGTAAGCACTTGTCTTTATTCCAGAGTCTTCAAGTTAGACTCACGTTCAGCTCTTTAGTATCGATCATTGAAGGAGTCGGAAACATCGCGCTCCCTCATTGCCAATTCAGTAATATTGAACACTCCTTGCTCGTCCTTGATTTCCACGCCGTTCTTCTTCAGTATCTGTATAAACAAAGTTCTGTCCCTTTCGGGCAGAGATGACAAAATGATAGACGGGAAATTCTTATTATCATATAGGCATAAATAAGCAAGGTGGGGTGGTAGTTCAATAAACATATCACTATTCAAATACGTTTTCTCAACTATTCTCCTACGTTTATTAATTACTACACAATCATACCACTCATCATCAGAATCATTAACAACATTGCGTCTAAGTTCGGTAGGTACATTAAGGTCAATGAATTCCTCAAAGTTCTCATGATTAGGATTAGTTGAGTTGTTTTGAATCAATGTTTCTCCCATAAGCCTAGCTTCAAGATCGAGGTCCATACGCTCTCTCAATCCTAGCACATAGACACCTCTAATTATGCTCTTAACAGGATCTTGACACTTATAGACTAGTTTATTATTCCCTACCCTTAATGAGATTTTTCTTTTAAATACATCAATCTTAGCATGGGCAGTAGACAAGAAAGGTCTTCCAAGGATTAAAGGAACCTTAACATCCTCGGGCATATCTAAAATAACAAAGTCTACAGGGAAAATAAACTTCTCAATCTTAACTAGCACATTATTAGCAATCCCTTCAGGTCGTTTTACCGTTTTATCAGTCAATTCAATAAGTAACTTAGTTGGTGCTAATTTTCCTAGTCCTAGGGTAGTGAATGTCTTAAGAGGCATAACACTAACACTAGCTCCTAAGTCAGCTAACACATTATTGAAAGATATATCATTAATAGAACAAGGTAGAGTAAAACTTCCTGGGTCTTTTTCTTTATGAGGCAAGGCATTTAAATCAGTTGCAGAGCTCCCTTCTTTCATTGTAGCCTTGATCTCCTCTTCAATCTTTGTCTTTTCTTTTAGTAGTCTTCTTAAACCGATTGAAGAATTAAAGAAAAATTCGGGTCTTGCACCATCATTACCATTCATCGATCTTCTAGGTAAGTTAGGAGTGACTTCTTCAGTGGTGCTTATGGCCTTGACATGATCCCTTGGGTTGGTTTCAGTTGAGCTAGGTAAACTTCCATATCCCCTTTCTTGAAGAACTTTGCTCATTTGACCAATTTGTTGTTCCAGTGCTTTGATCGAAGCTCCTTGATTTCTTGTAGTAGTGTCCGTTGAAGCTCGAATTTCTTTGATCATAGCAGTATTCTCTTCATGTCTTTTAGCAGCATCAGCCATAATTTGCTTTAGAGTGTCATCTAAAGTCTGCCTCCTTTCTTGATAAGCGGGATTGAAGTTATTCTTTTGATAGAATCCCGGGGTAGCTTCCCTAAATCTCCCTGAAGGTCGGAATGGTTGTCCAAATTGGGTGTAATATGCTTCTTCAAATGTCTCACTTTCATTCTTGTTCGGGCAGTCATTAGTGTAGTGAGGTCCTTCGCACTTTTCACATCCAACTTGGGCAGCATACACTCTTTCATCACGCTTCTTCATCTCTCTACTAATTTTATCCAATTGAGCTTGAATAGCAACAATCCCGTCAAAATTAGTGCTGCTCTTAGATCTAGTAGAGGTCCCATCGTGCCATTTCTGAGAATGATCAGCAGCTTCTTGGATCGCTTTCCTGGCATTAGTTGCACTCATTTGAGGTACAGCTCCCTTAGCATCCAAAATCTGTCTAGTAGGCACGTCCAGTCCTTGATAAAACAATATTATCTCCTGCATAGGGGTTAGATAGTGTTGAGGACATTTTATTAATAAATCTTTAAATCGTTCCCAAGCTTGATAAAGAGTTTCATCAGGCTCTTGCTTGAAACTGTTGATAGCCTCCATTTTTTTAGCAGTCTTAGCAGGTGGACAATATCTCTTCAGGAATTTGCTCTTCAAACCTTCCCATTTAGTGATTGAACTAGCAGGTTCATTCCTTCGCCACTTGTTAGCAGCTCCTTTTTGTGAGATTGGAAAGATTCTAAGCATGAGTTGATCGTCAGTGACTCCTTCTGAAGTAAACAAATCTGCAATCTCCAGGACCTTTTCAACATGCTCATTAGCATCCTCATGTTCCGTCCCACTGAAAGCATTCTCTCTGAGCTCTTTGAGAAACTGACCCTTCAACTCAAATTTTGACTTATCATCAAACTTTGGTCTAGCAACTCCTGAAGTGTAATCAGCACGGGTACTATTCATGTATTCCTCCATAGTAGTGTTTTCGCCCATTGTTTCTGTTTCAACTTCCTCTTTTTCTTCAGAAAAGTAATCAAGCTCGAGTGAACTTGAAAGATCAAAGCTTCTTGTGTTAAAAAGCCTTTTAAGCGAATGTAGGGCTCGTTTAGGATCTTCGAAAGGTTGAATCAAGTTCTTAGTCGAACTCCTGGTCATGCACTTCCTGAAATCAACACAAAAGCATCAGTAGTGTATGCTCAAGAAAGTAATATATCAGAAAATTAACAACGAAAACGGAATACGAAAAATTAAAGTTACTGATATCTGCAGACGATGCGCCGTATCCAAAAAGTTGGATACGCCATATCTAATAATCGTTAAAATTAAATCAGACTTTATTCAGAAAATAGATACGCCGCTTAGAAATTTGAATGCGCCGTATCAATTTTAATAATCAAAAATCGATATTTATTTAAAATTAAATGCGCCGTATTAACGAAAGTTAATGCGCCGTATCTTCGTTACGTTTCAAAATATAAGATTTTTGATTCAGAAGATGCGCCGTATCGATAAAAATCGATACGCCGTATCTGTTTAATTAATCGAAAACTGTTTTTAATTAAAATAATAGATACGCCGTATCTGCAGGAGCAGATGCGTCGTATGGCGTTAACGTTTAGAAAAAAAAAATTATCAAAAACAGATACGCCGTATCTTGGGGAAAAGATGCGTCGTATCGCTTTATCGCTTAGAAAAAATTTTCTTATTAAAAACAGATACGCCGTATCTTGGTAAAGATGCGTCGTATCGAATTAATTAAACGCGTTGTATTTTATAAAAGGTTGAACGCAATACGCCGTATCTGAGAAATTAGATGCGCCGTATCGTTCGATTTAGCTCAGTACAACGATAGCAGAATACAAAAAATATGAAAAATTAAAACAAATAAAAACACACGAAAATAAACACAAACAAAAGCAAACAAATAACACACAAAAACAGAAAATATGCAAAATAGTACAATGAATGCAAATTAATCTAATACACAACAAAATTAGCGGTTAGATAAAAATTAAAAAAAAATTAAAAACCTAATTAAAATATTAATCAAATTAACAGATAATAACAATTCGATCCCCGGCAACGGCGCCAAAAACTTGATGTGCTGCGTGTCGTTGCGGTTTAGCAGTTTTAATGCCTAATCAAGTTTTAAATTTATATTTAGCCGACTTATCAATAACACACACACTTAACGAGCAGTGTACCCGGTCAGTATGAATATAATGGTAAGTAGAGTGTCGATCACTAAGAGTTGAACGTATTATCTAGTTATTCTAATCAGTATTTTAATATATTAAGTTAGCTGTACAACCTAATCTAACGCAAGGGGGTTCAGCCTGAGAGACTGGCACAATTTGGTTGCAATTAAATAATAAACTAAACCAATAGGCACGAATCAGCAAGTAGCACACACGTACACAGATAAATACTCGAGACAATAAGAGGGCTGTCCTTATGATAAGTAGTTTGTCACTTGTTTTATTGCTAGTGTTATATGAAGTGTATAGTTCGATGCAACGCACCGAGATTAAGTCCTTTCTCGTTGGTTCTAATCTTATCGGCGAGTAAACCCTTAATGATTACTTATGACTATCCCGTTTATCTTTCTCCTACTTTTCTACAGACCATAGAATACATAGGCATCTAATAAATAGGCGAGGGCAGAGGCATGGCGACCCAATCAACGCTCAGCTAGCCACAGAGGTTATCAATGCACTAATAAAAGTCACCAAAGACACTAACATATAAACTTTAATTGATGAAAAAGCAGTTTTAAGGGAGTGCAACCTTTCCGTTGTCACATTACACAAGCCACCAATCTTGATGAATTAAAGTTTACTAACACAATAAAACAAAACTACTTAATGAATTAAACACATGCAGCACCTTCTTACAGCTCTTGTATCTTTGATTTGGGTGTGTCTTGTGCTGCTGCCTTGACTGAATTCGTCCTTGGTTTCTGGTCTTCGGTCTCGTATATAATATATGTCACATCGAATTCGTCTGGTCTTGGGGTATTTATAGTTTCTGTCTGAGGGTGAGATGCGGCGCATCTAGTAAGTAGATGCGGCGCATGTACTTAACTTCACGTGGGGTCCAAGATTATAATATTCAGGAATATTCGTACACCGCCAGAAGATGCGGCGTATCTTCATCTTTGGATGCGGCGCATGTCCTCTTGTATCTTGGATCGTATCTGGTGAAATATTGATAGTGATGCGGCGCATGTAATGAGTGAGATGCGGCGCATCTGGAGCAGAACAAGTTGGTTATTCTTCGTTGACCAAAGTTTCATATGCGGCGCATGGGATAAATCCATGCGGCGCATTCTTCAAAGTCAGGCAGTGGTCTTCATTCTCTTCATTCCAACAACCAATTCCAATCTTGATCATTTTACTCCGTTTTTAGTCCATAATCGCTAAGTTTCACCAAATGCTTGTTTTTACCTGAGAATTACAAAAGTAAACGATTAAGTATCAATCCTCATACATAATATAGTAAAACAAGTCAAATTAATAGGATAAATGATAGTAATAAAATGTACTTATTTGAGTTCATCACTCATCTTTGCAGGGAAGCAGTTTGAAGATGGACAGAACCTTGCTGACTACAACATTTAGAAGGAGTCTACTCTCCACCTTGTCCTCCGTCTTCGTGTTGGTATTTGAGTCCCATTCTCAACCAGCTTGTATGTCATCTTGTCTCCTTGTTCTGTTTGTTGTGTTAGAATTTAAATACTATGACATTCATATAAATAAATAATACATCACCAAAGCACGTAGCGGAAGCAAGAATCAATATTTAACATGTAAAGAGTTTAACTGAATAATAAAGATATGTACCTTTGATCCTAGCTAGAGCAAGGATCTAAATTTCAATTCTTCTTCTTAATCAAACAATAGGATTAACGAGAAACCCCTTACCTTTTTGTTTCTCAATCCAAGATGATATTAACTAAAGTAAGTTAATTACCAAGGTTTTGTACACACGTACTATAACCAATTAATGTTTGATGCTAGTGAAAGAACACAATAAAACCAAACGATTTGCTTTAATGAAAAACAAGGATCGAACACCCTTAAGGGTTGTGTGTCGATCGGATTTTCAAGAGAGAAAGAAGAAGACAAGTTTTAGGGTTATAGCAATAGTGTACAAGGTACCAAACCCTAACCCCTAAGCCTTGTATTTATAGTGAAACAATCTTGGAAGACAAGTTTGATATGGATTGGGCCTTGTGAACCTCAAACCGATCGGCTAGCAATCCCCAAAGGGATTCTAGAACTTTCTTGTCCTTCAAATTTCACTTACGGTCCTCCCTTTAATCACTAACGGTCGTTAGTCAATTCCGTTAATTACTTAACGTCCGTTAGTCGTTATTTCGTGTTCAAATAATTAAATACATAACATTTATATATATTAATTATTTCATTAATCATTCATACGTAAAGTGTGCAATCCCAAGGTCCCGAGTTCGATTTTAGTCATACACGACTTAATATTTTTCCATAAACTCTAACAGCTCCCACTTTGAAATCTATTAAAAGTGTAATGACATTGGTTAACGTCTAGCAACACGCCAATGCCCCTAGTACAACTCGGGTGGTGGTCTCCTGGAAAAACCATTAGATGATTCATCTGTTAGAATTTAAATACCATAACAATTATATAATTAATTCTATATCACCAAAGCACGTAGCGGAAGCAAAGAATCAATATTTAACATGTAAAGATTTTAACCAAATAATAAAGATACGTACCTTTGATCCTAGCAAGAACAAGGATCTAAACTTCAAATTCTTCTTCTTTAATCAAACAATAGGATTAACGAGAAACCCCTTACCTTTTTGTTTCTCAATCCAAGATGGTATTAACTATAGTGAGTTAATTACCAAGGTTTTGTACACACGTACTATAACCGATTAATGTTTGATGCTAGTAAAAGAACACAATTATTAAACCAAAACACTTTGTTTAATAAAACTTGGATCGATCCCCCTTCCAAAGAGTTGGTTTGATCGGCACAAAGAAGAAGAGAGAAAACGCAAAGTTTGGGGTTATAGCAAGAGTGCACAAGATGTGAAACCCTAACCCCTAGGCCTTGTATTTATAGAGTGGTAACTTAGAGGACAAGTTTGAGGTGGAATGGGATTGGTAAAGCCTTAGGCCGATCGGTTGGTATAATCCCATAGGGATTCTAGAACCTTCTTGTCCTGTAATTACATCTACAGTCCTTCCTTTATTCACTAACGGTCGTTAGTCAATTCCGTTAATTACTTAACATCCGTTAGTCGTTATTTCGTGTTCAAATAATTAAATATATAACGTTTATATATATTAATTATTTCACTAATCATTCATACGTAAAGTGTGCAATCCCATGGTCCCGAGTTCGATTCTAGACATACACGACTTAATATTTTTCCATAAACTCTAACAGCTCCCACTTGGAAATCTATTAAAAGTGTAATAACATTGGTTAGAGTCTAGCAACACGCCAATGCCCCTAGTACAACTCAGGTGGTGGTCTCCTGGAAAATCCATTCGATGATTCATCATCATACTCATCCTTTTGTTTCTAATACTACATTAATAAAGATATGGATCTCAGTCATTCTTTATTAATCATTCTGTTTCTCGTTATTTCTGATTGAGCAAGATTACCAAATCTTCTGAACCTATTCAGGGGAGATCTTGGGTGCAGCCGCACAAACATCTTGTCAACCCTACGAGGGGCCTAGCAGTATTAAACTTCAAACAATTTGAAGGAACAAATTCTATCTTGACTACGAGCATAACCCATGAACTTTGCAACAATCCTGAAAACAATCCTTATAGCTACCAGTTATGTATAGCGGTAAATTGAATCACATAAATGCATTACATCCATGACAGTTATCTGGCATCTCAAGTCTGAGGATAACTATATACACATGATTTACTTGATGACAAGATCCATAAAGTAAACTCATGAAGTTGGGATAAGTCCTATATTCAATTCATTGAATAACATTTGAAATTGGCAAGTCAACGCATCAATATACTTTCAAGTATATTCTACCAATACTCAGATTTGTCTTAATTTAATGATATTCACATATCATTAAGTGACAACGTACAATTTAGAATAACATAAGTTATTCACGGATTTAAACATGCAAATATAGGATACAATCTATTATTAATGAAAACAAACGTACCAAGTACTTTAATTCATTGTAAATAATAATTGCTTAAAATCCCTTATCCAAATACTAAATAGATCAATGCACGATAATTCTTATTAATGAATTATGCCTCAATTCATGTCAAACATACTTGTTGACAAGGCATAAATCAACTAATCTTGATCTATCAGAATTTTGAGAATACTTATTTCAAGAACTTAATTAGTAAAATTCTTGTATGTGTGCATTCAATTATCTTGATATTGCCACATAATATTTCATAAAATGCGTGACATCCTCAACCACGAATTTATGACAATTAAACTATCAAACCTTTTATAGTTTAAAGTATTCTAATTCTTTAATGTAAAATGCAACTATGCTCACAATTAAGCATAACTAGTACACATGGCCATTAACTAGGATGAAATCCTACCATGACTAGTATTGAGTGTCATCTCAATTTTATTAGCATCATTGTATGCAAACAACAATATGCTCTTTAAAATTTCCGTAAACTTTAATATCCATTGTGTAATGTTTGATACCTTCCAATCTTTAAAGATTTGTCGGCTATATCAGTTACGCAACAATTTGTCATATGGTTCATGCTTAGAATTTAGGAGCAATTCCAGGATGAGGATGTTAATTCTATATCCAACCATATCCATTACACTTACTTATCTAATAACTTTCAATTAGATATTAATGTTGTCAAATCATCTTTCATCCAAGCATGATACAACAAATAACATGATATACATGAAAAATCCTTGTGTCAAACTTAGATTTCATTCATGTTATATCTTTTCAAAGATATGTTTCTATTCAGACTTTCTAATAGTATATCATGTTCTATTAGAATCAATTATTTTACCGCTTTGTTTATAACAATAAACATATATTCCAAGGTTGTATGTTTATTTCCTAAATTTCCATGTGAAGTTTTATTCCAAACTAAGACTTAACATTTAATGTTAATGGAAGTTTACATCCTATATGTCATACAACATATATGAAATAAGAAAATAAATATAACACTCCCACTAGCTTTCAGGAATACTTAGAAATCGTCTTATTTTAATTATAAATCAAAACTGAATTTAATAATTAAACATAAATATATCTCCTAGATGCATGCCTTAATCCATTCATGAATTATTGCACTTTGTATACTTTCAAAAAATTATTTTGAATTCAAATACCCCTTTTAATTACTTATCGTCCTCGCACAAGTAATTACTCAAGAAAGGGTTTTGATATTCCATTGTCAATTTCATATTAATAAAACTAAGAATGAAAATCATAATCTTTATATATTCAATGTGCCTAGAAAGAATTTCAATCACAGTTAATTGCTTAAGTGTGATTAATAATCTTTTCATACATTAAATATGTATACAAAATTTGTCCATATGATTTTTCCACAAGAATTTAAATCTCTAGGATTTTCATTCCCTTTGAAGAAACTCATCTTCATTCTATAGTGTAACTATAGAGTTCAAGATTAACTAAGTTTCCAAAACTAGTTATCTTTCTGGACTGCATCTAAGCATTCATAGTATGAGTAACTTGCCAAATTCAATATTTGCAATTCATCTTAATGACCAACAGGTTTACCATAATCCTGTAACTCATAATCCTCAACATATTACACAAATATTTGAGATATCCTTGCAGATCTATGAATGAGAATTCCATCATCTTGAGATTTAACATTAACATGTTTAATCTTCATCATGACTTTACTAGTGTATTTTTAGAAGATCATGTATCTTGTAATTTTATCTTTTCAAGACAAAACTCCCACTTGCCTTTTGCAATTTATAGACTATCTATAAATACTTAGCAAGTAGAGCAACACAAAAATTTTCTCTTTTTGGGACATTACAAATACATATTGACAGTTCCTTACATTAAGTTTGTTAATAACCTACTTAAAAGCAGTTTAACAAATTCAGAACTTCAATTTTAAGACTTAACGTAATTCATCACATTCCATAATAAATGGTGTCTTATTAATCTTCTAGGTTGGAGTCTAATTGAGTATATACTACCCATACTCAATTTTCTAACCTTGAAAGCTTTAGGAAGAAAGGAAGATATAGTTATCTTTAATCAAACAATATAACAAGAGTTTGATTTTCCTAACTGAACGTACCATAAACATTATGTATTTCATTAGGATTAATATTGTAAGACAATCTTACAATATGTAAGATAAATATATTTCGTTTGGCTTATCTATTCACCAACTAAGTCAGCTTAATGGTATAATAGAATTTCCAAGCCAATTGCATGCTATATAACATAAGTACTTTTTGACCAAATCACTTCATGTCCATGTCTTAACAAGAAGACATAAACTGTTATAATCCCAATATACGTTATTAATCATTGATCAACTCAATGACTTCTTATATATGTCTTAATTAAAAACATAACAAGTTAACGTCTTACTTTATTATAAGTCTTGTAACAATTAAAATACTTCATATTTATAACTTTACAATAAAATATAAACATGTATAACTAAAGTAATCATGAACACCACAATTTGGTTTCAATAGTAATTTCAAGTTAATTTATTACTTCATTTATTTATGACATTCCAAGAATACATAAATATTCAAATTTTGAAGTAGTATTAGATTACTTCATTTATGTTATTCCAATAATACATAAATATTTAGTTTGAAGTAGTCTTATTACCATATTGACACTTGTTCTAATAAGTATCTAATTTAGAAACTTGCAAATTAACATAGTTTCATTACATCAGTTGATCTGCTAGTAATGAAAGTATGAAATTTACCTTTCAATTTGTAATCTAGTCCAAGCTCTCACATGACGTAGATTACAACTTCAAGTGTTCTATTAATTAGATGTGATTAAGTCACATTAGAACATTAGTCTCTTACCTTGCAGTCAAGAGAATCCTTTAAATCATATTCCTATGTGTTGTTCCTTGCACACAATAAAGATTTCTCTCACTTGTGCATGGAACAACATCATGTATCAGATAAACAACACGTCACTCGTTTGTTTATGTGATCAATATGAGTGTGTCATAGATATTAGTAGATATAGAACCACCTTGTCTAGTAAGGAAACGTACATGACTATCCTTAAAACCACAAGTGTCTACAATTGGAAAGTAATTATCTCAAGACATTCTAGAGATAATCTGGGTTACTACCAAGATAACAAAGCTTGTAGCTCCCACTGAATTACAAATCATTACATTAATTCATTATTCAGTAATTACAACACAATGCTCCCACTGGATTTGACAACATTATAAGTGTTTCATAACCAGTAAAAGCAAATAGTGTGCTATTTACTTTCCTACACCTTTGAGAAATCCCATACGTAACAATTACTTAGGTACTAAAAGAATGTATTCTACTTTGTAAATGATGGACTATCCATCAATGCAATTAACTTGAAAAAATTGGGCATGCAATTTCTTCCTTAATATGTCTACCATCCCCACAATGGTATGTAGCATCTTTAAGTGGTCAAAGCACAACAACTAGATAAATCATGCTAGTTTGCCTTTTACCAATTTGCGGTAACTAGTCTAGCTTCTAATTTAATAACTCATAAAATGTGCAATTTTCTTAACTATTAAAGTTTGCTATGAGTTATTTCTTATAATTTAGACAATTCTAATTTTCCTATCATACCTTTCTCATTCATGAAAAAGAATATGATTAAGTCTCACTCTTCTCAAAGAAAGTAGACTAGGTTTATTCTTTTAGTAAAGTTGACTCTAGCCAAAAACCCCTACGGGTGTAGATCAATTTACCAATAAAGAATGTCCCACGTTTACGGTTTAACGTTGCATTAATACATTAAAAGAATTTACAAAATTCAATTTTAGTATTTTCGATAATACAATTTTTCAAGAAAAGAAAATTACCCAGGAAATATTCATATATCCATTTAATCTTCTTGGAAACTAGGATCCAAATTTTCATAGTTTCACTGCATCAGTTGATCTGCTAGCAGTGAAAGTACAAAATATGGTAATCTGTCAAACAATAATCGGCAAACAATTTCCGACTCCTAGATCATTATGGGAATTACATTTGCCAAAAACAATTTTGCAATGTAAGCATGTTTCTTCCCATCTCATGCCTTAAGTTTCAAGGTCTCACTTACAACTTAATTAAGTCATCTAATTTAGATGCTGCAAATTCTCCATGTCACGGTCTCACGCCATGGAAATTTACCTTGTCATTAATATCTAGGCAAGGTCTCACTTCCGCTAAATATTAACTCCAAGTGTCTCTTATAATTAGATAGCATGGACTTAAATTTTAGGGTATTTATTTTGATGTGACAATCAAAATATGTACGAAGAAGCATGCACACATCTTCGTATCATAAGTTTTCAAAACAATTTTATTTATCAATCTGGCTAAGTGTTAAATCAACAAAGTTTTAATTGAGGTATTTGGTTCACCAATCAAAGAATTACCTCCAATTATCGCCCACTATATCCTACTACTGCATGAGTTATAAATACCCAAGTTATTAGGATAATTACCACAAAAGTGGCGCGTGGAATTGAGGTCAATTCACCCTTAAGATGATTTTTTACAAAATAATAGCATTACTTGGTAGCTCCAATTAGACGCACAAAGGTGCGGAGAGACAAACGTCAGCCTGAAGGCTAATTAAAAATGCGTCCCTTTCGGATGACAATTTAATGTCAAGTCTCCTTATACCCCTCTTATAGTTTGTCGAAACTGGGTGAGCCGTTCACGCTATTGGTACAAAACTCATCACTCAATCAAAAGTTTATGATTCTAAGTCTTAAAAAAATATGTTATAAACTATAATATTGCTAGTCTCGCCTGGGAGCAAATTACCGTGCGAAGCGAACCACTTTCGGCACATAAGACTTTACAATATATAATTTATCACATCAAGGTTTTATAGTTATTAGGTCAATTTATTTTCTATTCGAAAAAATACCCTCTTTTTGCTTACAATTCAACAAATAATTTAAACAAAAAAAGCAAGTAATTTAATAAAAATAAATAACCACATAATAACTCATATAATCTTAACCATTAAATCAAATAGCCACATGCAAACCTTTTGATAAATCCTATTAATAATCTATATGTGTATTAATATGCATATAATTACTAAGACTCCCATTGGTTTTCGAGCTAATGGTACCAATGGACCACATACACCAAACAAGTTGGTTGCGTAAGCCTTAGCAAACATATACCACGTTGCACATAAAAGATTCATTAATTTAATTAATTAGGTCTTCCCTAACTTTAAATCTATCTTTTTATTACATGTAGCAAGCAACTTAACAATTAATTACATAACCCTAATCGATGATAAAACATGCATGTTTCATCATGTATTAAATTTACAAGTCAAGGAACGTAACCCTTTACACACATAAACACACATGTTCCTAATTTTAGGGTTACAAAACTAGCTTTTTAATTAAAGAGGGGTCGACCCACCCCCCCCCCCCCCCAAAAAAAATTAGGGTTCAAAAAATTTTAAGTTCTAAAAACCCTAAAATTTTTGACTAACATGTTAATCCAAATCAAAATTTTGATTTTTATGTGTTTCGGTAATACAATTACATGTTAAACGGCTCTTGATGCCACTGTTAGAATTTAAATACCATAACAATTATATAATTAATTCTACATCACCAAAGCACGTAGCGGAAGCAAAGAATCAATATTTAACATGTAAAGAGTTTAACCGAATAATAAAGATACGTACCTTTGATCCTAGCAAGAACAAGGATCTAAACTTCAAATTCTTCTTCTTTAATTAAACAATAGGATTAACGAGAAACCCCTTACCTTTTTGTTTCTCAATCCAAGATGGTATTAACTATAGTGAGTTAATTACAAAGGTTTTGTACACACGTACTATAACCGATTAATGTTTGATGCTAGTAAAAGAACACAATTATTAAACCAAAACACTTTGTTTAATAAAACTTGGATCAATCCCCCTTCCAAAGAGTTGGTTTGATCGGCACAAAGAAGAAGAGAGAAAACGCAAAGTTTGGGGTTATAGCAAGAGTGCACAAGATGTGAAACCCTAACCCCTAGGCCTTGTATTTATAGAGTGGTAACTTAGAGGACAAGTTTAAGGTGGATTGGGCTTGGTAAAGCCTTAGGCCGATCGGTTGGTATAATCCCATAGGGATTCTAGAACCTTCTTGTCCTGTAATTACATCTACAGTCCTTCCTTTATTCACTAACGGTCGTTAGTCAATTCCGTTAATTACTTAACGTCCGTTAGTCGTTATTTCGTGTTCAAATAATTAAATATATAACGTTTATATATATTAATTATTTCATTAATCATTCATACGTAAAGTGTGCAATCCCATGGTCCCGAGTTCGATTCTAGTCATACACGACTTAATATTTTTCCATAAACTCTAACATCATCATCATACTCGTCCTTTTGTTTCTAATACTACATTAATAAAGATATGGATCTAAGTCATTCTTTATTAATAATTATGTTTCTCCTTATTTCTGATTGAGCAAGATTACCAAATCTTTTGAACATATTCAGGGGAGATCTTGGGTGTGGCCACACATACATCTTACCAATCCTACGAGGGGCCCAGCAGTATTAAACTCCAAACAATTTGAAGGAACAAATTCTATCTTGACTACGAGCATAACCCATGCACTTTGCAACACTCCTGAAAACAATCCTTATAGCTACCAGTTACGTATAGCGGTAAATTGAATCACAGAAATGCACTACATGCATGACAGTTATTTGGCATATAAAGTCTGAGGATAACTATATACACATGATTTACTTGATGACAAGATCCATAAAGTAAACTCATGAAGTTGGGATAAGTCATATATTCAATTCATTGAATATCAAGTGAAATTGGTATCACAACGCCTACTTTCAAGTATATTCTACCAATACTTAGATTTGTCTTAGTTTAATGATATTCCCATATCATTAATCGACAACGGACAATTTATAATATATAAAATATATTCAAGGATATAAACATGCAAATATAGGATATATTATTTAGAAAATGACAATCAAACATAACAAGTATTTTATTTCATTAAAATAATAAATGTTCAAAACATCCCATTATCAAAACACTAATCACAGATGGGCATGAAACTACTAGCTAAACGAAGTCCTATGCCTTCAGCATGTTGATTAAGCTTTCCACCAGGTAAACCCTTTGTAAAAGGATCAGCTAGGTTGTTATCTGTGTGAACTTTGAGCAACTCGATTTCACCTATCTCCACTTGTTCTCTAACATAGTGATATTGAATCGGGAAATGTCTGGTGCCCTTCATGATTCCAGGTTCATTGGCAAATGTAATTGCGGCTGAATTGTCACAATACATCTTTAGGTCTTTCGATTGAGGGCATAACTCCAAGCCCTGAAACGAACTTCCTAATCCAGACAGCTTCCATTGCAGCTTCTGAGGCAGCAATATACTCACTTTCTATTGCAGACATCGCTATAGTACTCTGCTTCTTGCTCTTCCAATCCACAGCTCCTCCATTAATGTCAAAGACATAACCCGTCTGAGACTTCGTATCATCTATATCACACTTCCAGGAAGCTTCGCAGTAACCAGTAACACACAGTTCTGCATCTGGATTTCCCCCATATACTAAAAACATATCTCGCGTAGCTCTCAAATACTTGAGAATATGTTTAACATGTTAGACCCGTTTCTCGGAATACAAATAGGCCCCACCCTAGATGAAGTTGACCCGAGCCTAAGTATGTTTGACTAAGGATATGTGATTGAATCTTTTAGGTGGATGTCTGATGAGGCCTAGATGCGGCACATCAAAAAAGTTACATACGGCGTATGGTAAAATGGGAAGTAGGACTGACTTGTTTTGGTCCATGCGCCGTATTGGAGAAGGAGATACGGCGTATATAAGATGCGGCGCATATAAAATATAGATGCGGCGCATCGACCTTAAATAAGCAGAAATGACAAAAATGCCCTCTCAGCTAGTTTATATATGTTAGGTTCTAGATATCTCCACACAATTCTTGTGTGTTTCTGTGGTGCCGAGATAGAGAGAAGAGAGGGAAGATGATGGAGCAATTGGTGATGAGATGATGAGGGTTTAGTGGTGATAATTCAAGGGTTAAGCCTATAGCTTGTTTCCTACATAAGGTATGATGTTTATGATGCTTAATTAGAGTTTAATTGATGAATTATGAAACTAGGGTTTGTAAACCCTAGCTTGGGATTAAAGGGTAAATGGTGTTTTAAGATAATTAAGAGTTAATGATGATTATGTAAGGATTTTATAATGGGTTTAAGTTAGTAAATGATGGGATTTATTATCATATAATCAATAGATGATTATATGATGATTAGAGGTGCTTAGAGGTTAGTTATGGTTGTATTAACCATGATTATAGCTAATGATTATGTATTATATGTTATATATGATTATGTGTTTTAGGATGATTATGATGATGATGATGGCTAGAAGATGTTGTTGGTGGGATTTGTGTTAATAGCTTAGCTTGGATTGAAGGTAAGTAACTCTCTTCAAAACATGTGTTATGTATGTATTATCATATATGTGTTATGATTGTGTAAGAATAGGAGATTTGGATTGGGGATGGTTATGAGTTGGACATTAGGTGGCTAGAGACCTTGATTGAAAGTAAGATAGCTTGATGGACTTGGAATAGCTAAGGTATGTGGTTTATTATAGTTGTGATGAATGGATGCATTTGTATTATGAAGTTGGGAGTGATGTAGGAGGTATGAAGTAGTTTAGTGGCTTTTATGTGATTATGATGCTTATGTGAAAGTATATGTATGATATATGTTTTATGATGGGTTACTTACTAAGCGTAAGCTTACCCCTTTAGTTGTTAACATTTTGTAGGTTCATGTGTGGCGGAACGAAAGACTATGTGTGGTAGCTTAAGGATTTGGAAGCGGTTGGAAGATAGTGAGCATTAGGAGCTAGGTAGAACGCCGAGCTCGAGTCAAGGTTGTGCCCCCGAGAGTCTTCTTTATGAGTCGTTTATTGTGTGTCAAAGTCGGGTAATGATTTGGGAGTCTAACGAGTTGTCAAATGTGTTTTAAGCGTTTTTAGTGAACGTTTAAGGGGCGTTTGGATTTAAGTGTATTCGTACTCATGTTGGAGTCACGGGTCAATGGCCGTGTATTATGGTTTGTTGTGGTTTTGAATGTAAAATGAGTGTTTTGGCATAAGTTATAATGTTGTGTTGATGTTAAAGTGGATTGTGTGGTGTGTTGAGTATATGCAGGTTTTCCTGCTGATGTTCTGTCTTAATTGGTCGATGCGGCGTATCTAGTATATTAGATACGACGCATCAGAAGTTAAGGTGATGCGGCGTATCTAGTATATTAGATGCGACGTATCAGAAGTTTAAGGTGATGCGGCGCATCATTTTAGGTTGATGCGGCGCATTGTCTCTCAGTTGTAATACGGCGTATCCTTCAAAAAGGATACGGCGTATCATTGGTCTGAAGGGTCGTTTGGTTGTGTTATACAATTGATTATGAAATGTTTTGAGAGGTGTTAGAGTATATGTTCTTAAAAGTATTTAAAAGGGTTAAATGTGATATATTTTGGATATGTAAATGAAGAATTTGTATGAGTCCGGTAAAGTCAAGCGTTTCCGCGTCAAAAGTTTTAAATTTCAGTTTAAGCGGGTACGGGGTGTTACAACTTGGTATTAGAGCTTCGGTTTAAGTGAATTAGGTTTTCTTTAGGATTGCCTAGACTTAAACCACTCTTAGAAGCGTTGGACATAAGTGTTGGTTGCGCGAAATTTAATTGCTAAGTGATTAGATGGATTACGTTTAATGCTAGTTGAGCCTATTGATGGTAGGTGATGTATGCTTATAATAGTGTTGTTGTGTTTAAGTTACAAGTCCATGGGGACTTGAGGTACTTGATGATTAGTTAGTCGTGCACCTTGGTTGGTGACGGGGATCGTATTGCAATATGTGAATTGTATGATAGAACTATAGTGATGAATTGTGAGTAGCAATGCTAACTGGTATTAGAGACGGGCTAGTAAGTAAGTTAAATGGTTATGATGCCTTAGTTATAAGGTTGAATATTGCTTGCGAATAGCTAGAATATTGATGCTTAGGCATAGATTGATTATGCGTTATGATATATGATGCCATAGACTTCATGTTTTGATTATGTTATAAATGTTCTAACACTTGCCGGATAAGTGTTAAGGGTTATGATATGATTGCTTATATGATGTTAAGTGTTGTCTTTTATGCGATATTAAGTCTATGGTAAGTCATTATAGGTCTAAGTTTTATGTGGTGTGCTTGAGAGCACGATGGCTTAGAAGTGTATGAGTTATGATGCATTAGAATGCATATTATGTGTTGACCTAGTTGTGGTCGATAAAAATTTAAAAAGAACACATCGATATGTGAAATAAGTTAAGAAGCAGGGTAGGTGCTTGGGAAACGTAATATAAAGTAAGAAATGAATAACGAAGTATGTTAGTAGTCTGATGATTGGAAATACATAAATGAATATATGCTTGGAGCATGAGTTTTTATATGCAAAACCAAATGAGAAAGTAAGGGTGTATGAATAAGATGTGGTGAGGTCATGTATCATATAAAACATGATAACTAAAACATATTAATACCAAATGGGTAGAAATGATGAATGAGATATAGATTCCGCTAGAAGTCAAAAGTAACTTGAAGAGTGCTAGAAAGAATTGTAAAACATGAATATAATCATGTCAATATATCTGTATTGAAATGTGTATGATGAGACTTATGTGAGTGCGATAGAATAAACCTATGTAAGGTTTATATGCGTAAAAGTTGAATAGACTAAAATGAAGTAATGATAAAGGTTGAGAATATGGTCAACACGGGGTTGAAGGGCAATAGTAAAAGTGCGTTGTAAGAACACATAGAATGTGTAAACTATAATGGACAAATATTATATAGAACTTGCCTAAAATAAAGATGACACGTAGTGAGTTGTTGACAAACATAAGAATGAGTTTATAGTTGGGTTGTAGATGTGTAAGTAAGTGGATCAACGTAAGGGTAAACAACACAAGATTGTGTATGATAAAAGAATAGCCATAGCAAGTCAAGAAGAGAGATGCTAACTGGTATTAGGGATGAAATCAATAAGTAACTTAAAGTGTTAACGCATAAATAATGAATTGTGATGACGAGAAGTGTACTCAATCATAATGTGTATTGATAAGATGAAATTGACATGCAAATTGTTAGGGGTTGTTGACATAAGAAAAACAAATAAGATTTAGTAACAATGCTTTAAGTATGGAGCGTGATGATATTGGGTGTACTAACGTATAGTGTGAAGAGATAAGACGAAACTAACGAGTTAATATTAAGATATTTGATAACTTGAGGGTTAAAGAATGAGGATAGAAAAAGATGGCATGAATTGTGACCTACATAGGGTCTCATTAAATTTAGTGATTAAGGACTAAAGTTAAATTGGTATAGAGACGGGGTAACAGTAGGGTAAAGTACTTGAGAGTTAAGTGTGAAGGTGAAGTTGCGATTAAACGGGGATATATATATAACGGACGGAAATTAAATGAAAAAGTTTGAGTGTCAGAAATTAAATGCGATAAGCTAAGAATGTACATGGTATACTTAACATGACGTAAAATTGGTAGGATTGAAATAAGGTGTGTGGGTAAGATAATGACAAGATAAAAAGAATACGTTTAAACACTAATGATCAAATAGGACGAGTCAAGTGTGCAAGCAATAACATAATAATACATTGTGCGGTAACATAATGAACTTACGTAAATAGAATGCGTGAAAAGAAAAGGGAACGCTAATGAAGGTTTTAACGTTATTAATCTATGAAGGGCATATATGTAAATGGCAAGAAAGAATAATATCGCTTAAATACATAAATAAATTAAGAAAGGAGATGAGGTATGAGAATGAGAATGCAACGAGCTAAGAATGTAAGAAAGAATGAAATAGAGCAAAATTTCTTAAGTACTAATAGCCATAATGAGATGGGCGTGTATGAGGATAAGGTATTGCCATGACATAATTATGTTACGGCTAAGGCGATTAGATGTAATCATTAATAAATAATGGGCGTGTTATAATTGACGATCTATATAAGGTCTACATGTAAAGGAAGCGAGTGAGACTAAAAGAAGAGAGATAAGATACGGAAATAAAAAGGTGATGGATTAAAAACGTAAGAAAGAATGAGAGGGGTATGTGTGAGATAAAGACGTTGTCTTGAAATTATCATATTACGCCGCTGTAATCACCAAAATGAATGCATGAGTTTCGGTTGGTAAAATGTGAGAAGTCTAGACGTAAATGAGTCGAGTGGACTAAAATGTAATGTAAGAATGTGAACATGATTAACGAAGGCTAAGGATGCAAGAGGTAAAGTAAAGATGTTAAAATAACTAAAGCGGATTAAGAATGTAAGGAGTGTGTATGAGATAAAGGCGTTGTTCTAAAATTTTCATATTACTGCTAAGGCGATTAGCGGTAATTACTATAATAATCGAATGTAATAATGTGTGTGTGGTGCTTATGACTTGGATCCGTTGTTAAGGTGATAAGGTGTGAATGTAATGATCCTTCGGAATGAATGATAAATGTGGTATCCCTCGGGATGACCAAGTAAAGGAATGTTAAGGAATCCTTCGGGATGAATGTTAAAGATCCTTCGGGATGAAAGTGTTGCCTTCACCGGCAAGGGGTTGCCTACGTCCATGGCATATAAAAGTATCCCCATGATGAATGTGATAATGTGAAGGATCCAAGTCTAAGAAGAGTAAAAATAATGTAATAAAAACAATGAGAAAATAATAAAAGTTAAATTTGGAAATAGGAGTAGTAGTGTTATGTCGGGAGTGCATAACCATGAGTTTATATTTCTTGATTTACATCGATTGGGACGCCTTTCCATGTAAATGAGGAATTATAAACGAGTGGGCTATGTGTTGCTGACACGGCACAAGTAGGGTTAGAGAAGTAGAAAGCGGGAGTTTAGAGTTAGTTAGGAATTGTAAGGATTAAGATAGGAGGGTTAGAATTAGACCATGGCTTTTAGAAGAGACTTAGAAGGACCTTGATGGGATGGAGAAATTGTAATGGTGGCATAATGTGCCTTGCGGTGTGGTACGAAATATGATGAACGAAAGTAACGGAATGTGAACGTATTAGTACGAGTTTCTTAAGTATCGGGTAGTCAAGAATGAGGGTAGAGGATAAAGCGAGAGAAATGATGATGTGCGATAATAGGGCGGATTAGAATGATGATTAGCAATAATAAGTAAGCCTGGTATTATGTAAAATCTAAGCGAGAGTTGTGTGGTATAAAAGTAAGCGGGGGTAATGTGGATTAGGGCATGTGATGCGTTATAGTATGCACAAAGTTGCGAGGTCACTTAAGTCGCTGCACTAAATAACTAAGAGTTAAGGGGCTAAGAATGAGAGGTGTTATGAGACTAAGTGTGGTTAGAAATAGAACGACAGATTTCGGGGACGAAATCTAAATAAGGGGGTAGAATTGTTAGACCCGTTTCTCGGAATACAAATAGGCCCCACCCTAGATGAAGTTGACCCGAGCCTAAGTATGTTTGACTAAGGATATGTGATTGAATCTTTTAGGTGGATGTCTGATGAGGCCTAGATGCGGCGCATCAAGAAAGTTACATGCGGCGTATGGTAAAATGGGAAGTAGGACTGACTTGTTTTGGTCCATGCGCCGTATTGGAGAAGGAGATACGGCGTATATAAGATGCGGCGCATATAAAATATAGATGTGGCGCATCGACCTTAAATAAGCAGAAATGACAGAATTGCCCTCTCAGCTAGTTTATATATGTTAGGTTCTAGATATCTCCACACAATTCTTGTGTGTTTCTGTGGTGCCGAGATAGAGAGAAGAGAGGGAAGATGATGGAGCAATTGGTGATGAGATGATGAGGGTTTAGTGGTGATAATTCAAGGGTTAAGCCTATAGCTTGTTTCCTACATAAGGTATGATGTTTATGATGCTTAATTAGAGTTTAATTGATGAGTTATGAAACTAGGGTTTGTAAACCCTAGCTTGGGATTAAAGGGTAAATGGTGTTTTAAGATAATTAAGAGTTAATGATGATTATGTAAGGATTTTATAATGGGTTTAAGTTAGTAAATGATGGGATTTATTATCATATAATCAATAGATGATTATATGATGATTAGAGGTGCTTAGAGGTTAGTTATGGTTGTATTAACCATGATTATAGCTAATGATTATGTATTATATGTTATATATGATTATGTGTTTTAGGATGATTATGATGATGATGATGGCTAGAAGATGTTGTTGGTGGGATTTGTGTTAGTAGCTTAGCTTGGATTGAAGGTAAGTAACTCTCTTCAAAACATGTGTTATGTATGTATTATCATATATGTGTTATGATTGTGTAAGAATAGGAGATTTGGATTGGGGATGGTTATGAGTTGGACATTAGGTGGCTAGAGACCTTGATTGAAAGTAAGATAGCTTGATGGACTTGGAATAGCTAAGGTATGTGGTTTATTATAGTTGTGATGAATGGATGCATTTGTATTATGAAGTTGGGAGTGATGTAGGAGGTATGAAGTAGTTTAGTGGCTTTTATGTGATTATGATGCTTATGTGAAAGTATATGTATGATATATGTTTTATGATGGGTTACTTACTAAGCGTAAGCTTACCCCTTTAGTTGTTAACGTTTTGTAGGTTCATGTGTGGCGGAACGAAAGACTATGTGTGGTAGCTTAAGGATTTGGAAGCGGTTGGAAGATAGTGAGCATTAGGAGCTAGGTAGAACGCCGAGCTCGAGTCAAGGTTGTGCCCCCGAGAGTCTTCTTTATGAGTCGTTTATTGTGTGTCAAAGTCGGGTAATGATTTGGGAGTCTAACGAGTTGTCAAATGTGTTTTAAGCGTTTTTAGTGAACGTTTAAGGGGCGTTTGGATTTAAGTGTATTCGTACTCATGTTGGAGTCAAACGGGTCAATGGCCGTGTATTATGGTTTGTTGTGGTTTTGAATGTAAAATGAGTGTTTTGGCATAAGTTATAATGTTGTGTTGATGTTAAAGTGGATTGTGTGGTGTGTTGAGTATATGCAGGTTTTCCTGCTGATGTTCTGTCTTAATTGGTCGATGCGGCGTATCTAGTATATTAGATACGACGCATCAGAAGTTAAGGTGATGCGGCGTATCTAGTATATTAGATGCGACGTATCAGAAGTTTAAGGTGATGCGGCGCATCATTTTAGGTTGATGCGGCGCATTGTCTCTCAGTTGTAATACGGCGTATCCTTCAAAAAGGATACGGCGTATCATTGGTCTGAAGGGTCGTTTGGTTGTGTTATACAATTGATTATGAAATGTTTTGAAGAGGTGTTAGAGTATATGTTCTTAAAAGTATTTAAAAGGGTTAAATGTGATATATTTTGGATGTGTAAATGAAGAATTTGTATGAGTCCGGTAAAGTCAAGCGTTTCCGCGTCAAAAGTTTTAAATTTTAGTTTAAGCGGGTACGGGGTGTTACATAACAGCAGTCCAGTGGAGCTCACCTGGATTCTGCTGATAATGAATGGTAATCTTCTGAGCAAACGCCACATCGGGCCATGTACATCTCACCGCATACATTATAGATCCCACAGCCGAAGCATAAGGGACTCTCTTCATACGTGCCACCTCTTCAGGTGTTGAAGCACAAGCTTTGCTACTTATGCCATATTGTTCTTGCATCGACAAATATCCCTTCTTGGAATTTTTCATATTGAATCTCTTCAATATTTTATCAATGTAAGCACTTTGGCTTAATCCAATCAACCGCCTTGATCTATCTCTATAGATCTTGATTCCCAGAATGTATGCTGCTTCTCCTAGATCCTTCATGGAAAAACATTTCCCCAGATAGGCTTTCACCTCATTCAATCTTGGAATGTTTTTACCCATGATTAATATGTCATCGACATATAGGACTAGGAAAATAACATCACTCCCACTAGCTTTGTGATATACACATGGCTCATCAAAATTCTGAGTAAATCCAAACCCTTTGATTTCTTCATCAAATTTCTTATTCCATTGTCGTGATGCTTGCTTCAATCCATAAATGGATCTTTGAAGTTTGCATACACGGTTTGGAAATTTTGGATTCACAAACCCCTCAGGCTGCGCCATATAGATGTCTTCATCTAGGCGACCATTTAAGAAGGCGGTTTTGACATCCATTTGTCAAATCTCATAATCATAGTGTGCAGCTATGGCTATGAGAATCCTAATAGCCCTAATGTCAGCTACAGGAGAAAAGGTCTCCTCGTAGTCAACACCATATGTTTGGGTAAAGTCTTTAGCTACCAAATGGGCCTTATAGGTGTGTACATTGCCATCCATGTCAGTTTTCTTCTTGAAGAGCCACTTACTCCCAACTACCTTGGCATTGGGAGGAAGGTCTATGTTAGGAACACGTTTTTATTTATATTTCAAGTCTTGTTCATTTCGTTAAAATGTTGCTCGATATGGACTTTATGTTAGTGTTTATAGGTTCGGTCCATTAGAAGTCCATGGGCCGGCCTTTTATGTGTTATTCCTTCTAGAACATATCATGTAAGAGTTGCCCTAGCTTCTTGCCTATAAATAGAAGGCCAGGGTGCTCATTCTAGCCGTTGGTTTTTATTCTTATGCGGAAGCTCTGTCAAAGTTATATGCGAATGATAATCATCCGACTCTTCTTCTCTTAATCTCTTCTCTATTCATCTCTAATCTCTCGTATATCATTTACTTATTGTTGTTTACATTTCATAGCGTATTGTTTAGTAGTAGTACATGGTTATTAGCTTTGTTACGTGTGTGTGTTTGAGTTAAAGAGGACCTACAAGTGGTATCATTCGCCAAACAAGGATTTTAAGAAAAAGTTATTAGCGTATTTAAGAAAAAGTTAGTAGCTTTTTGTGGTTTTCGTGAGTTTAAAGTCATCAGTTGTGAACCTTTTGTGATTTAGACGAGATAAAGTTGTACTCATGGGTGATAAGTGCATCAAAGGTCCTCGTTCGAATCTTTACAACCACAAGATTGAGATTTTGTTGTATTTCTTGTATAAGAAAAACAATAAAAAGTGCTTCTCGCCATCGAAAAATATCCAATCCTTGTATAAGGATTTGCGATAAGTTAGGGTTTGTCGAAATTCATTTTCGATAAGTTAGGGTTTGTCGAAATTGAACTTTGGCGGTTTTGTCGAAATTGGATCTTGGAGTTTTATCGCAATTGGAAGTTTGCAGATTATCGCAAATCATTTCCGATAAAATTATCGGAAATTGGCAAGAATCGTCCCTTATCGCAAATCAACAAGTTTTGTCATCTTTCGGATATTGGCAGATTTAGCCCCTCGCCTTTGCAGCAGTTTTCTTGTACTTTCGGATTTGGCAAATTTGACCCTCGCATTTTACATAAACATTTTTCAAGTTAAATAACTTTTATAAATTTGCCTCGATCGTGATTTCTTCAACATCAAAAGTGAACTCAGTATTTTTGCGCTTGTATAAGTGTAGAAAATACTTCGACAATCGGATATCTACTCTCTTGTATAAGAGTGTTAGATCGTTTTATATAAATTATCAATTTATATAAATTAGATATTTCTATCTAAATTGAAATTTTACCATAATTTGCATAAATTCTGGTCAAATTGAAATTTCTATAGAAATTGTCATTTTATCTAAATTGTAATTTACATAACTTTGTCGAATTTGTGAACTTTTGATCTTGCCTAAATTATAGTCTAGTCAAATTTAGTAACTTTATTTAATTTGTTTCGTTTATCTAAATTGTAATAGTTTATCTAAATTGCAATCAACTTCGAACGATCTTCAACAAAGGACCAAGACTTCACAACGCCAACTGAGTTCAACCTTATGTGTGATACATTTTAGTTTGATTCTTCCGATTCCATCGCAACAATCACGGGGGAGAGAAAATGTATCAATCAAATGAATGAACAGATGTCACAAATTTCCAAACCTTAACCAACAACAAACACAACTCCTATATCTTTGCAACGATCCAAGACAACTTTATCACACATCGGAACAAAATTGAAATGGAATCAAGTTCAAAAGAGAGAGATACGCAAGAGCTATAAATGCATGGCATGTTTAAGATTACTTCATTCACACCTTAAGGTCCTCTCAAACAAAGACTTAGCGAAAACTCGTACCGAGTATGGATTTAAACGGGCATTTCCATCACTCTTTGGAGAAGACGTTGAAATATTCACAAAAACGATGTTCCTCAATGTGGATCAACTGCAGAAGCAACTTGAAAAAGAAGAATTTCACGAGAATGGATCCACGGTCGCCTTTAGAGTGCTCAAGGAACAATTTCAGCAGTTCATCATTTCCTGGTTATCATCAGATTTTGACAGTGTCATGACATGCAAGTATTTTTTGGAATACACTAGAATCGAGGTTAAAACTTTCAAAGACATGCTGACCCAGCAAATGGATTCGATTGAAAAGTCAATTGCTGAAAGAGTACTTCACAGACGAGAGTATGACAAAAGAGTGAATGAAAAGAAGTTGCAGATTCAAGAAGAGCAAGCTAATACGGTTAAAGCATTGGAAGCTAATTTGGGTGTTACAGAAAGCAGTGGGATAGAAACAGAAAGCAGTGGGATAGAATCTGAAAAGCAGGATGACAGCAGCAGATCAATGAATGATACAGATTCTAACTATGTAGATGTCAAACCTACATATGACACAGAGCCCATATTTGATAAAGAGCCAATGGCTGAGGTACAACCAGTTGTCAATAATAGTATATCTGCTCTTGATTGCCAACTAACTGAACAACCTTTGCCTGATCCAGTAAATGAAAACAAAACAAATGTACCATCAAACCAAACTCTCGAGTTTGAAAATACTTGTCTCAAAAAGACCATTGCCCAGTTTCAAAAAGATTTTTCAAAACTAGAGGCACATTGCATCTCACTTGAACTTAAACTGCAAAACGAATCTTTAACTTCGGGCAACAATGGTAAATCTTTGAATGAAGAAAGTAAACGTATGGATATATTAGTTAAGGAAAATGAGTTGTTAAAAGGTCAAATTCAAGCAAAGGTGTTTGCATATGCTGCATTGCAAAACAAGTTAAGAAGATTGACTGGCCAGAGTGTGGATACTAAGTTTGCAAAACCATCAATCTTGGGGAAACCGTTTCTACAACCTATCAGAAAACAATCAGTGGTTAGACAACCAACTGCGTTTAAATCTGAACGACCTAAATTTTCAAAATCTCGGTTTGCCTCCCAAGTTGTTGAGGAAAATGATTTGTCAAAACCAGTCACTCCACATTTTTGGCTTAAGAATAATTCATCTGTTTCTGCTAAACCTCAACACATGATTATACCTGGCTCATCTAGGATTAGTTCAAAAACAGTGTCTAAAGCGAGCATTAAAAGTAAAGAGTCTTATGGCATAAATGACATGTACAAGAACTATGATCTAGAAAAAGCTAGGAAAAAGGCACTACTTCAAAAAGACAGAATTTTAGGTTCAAAACCTTGTGTGATGCCTTCCACTGTGTTACAGAACACTGCTAGTAGTAGCAAACCAAAACCTAGGAGCACTCTACAAACAAATAGGAATTGGCTAGCATCTAAGAGAAGTTGCAATGTCTGTGTGTCAAAATATCATCAAGAAGTGAATTCACGTGCAAAGGCACAATCGACTAAGACAATCAAACCAAACAAACCCATTGAACCAAATGAAAAGATTCAGAAACCTAAAAAGTGGATCAATATAGGACGTAGGTTTTCTCAACTAAGTGATGCTCCCACATGTCATTCAACTGCACCTAAAAGGAAAACTTCTCCTAGATCTAACCTTAGGTGGGTTCCCACAGGTAGAATTTTCAAAATGATTGGTCTTAGGTGGATTCCTACAGGAAAGATTTTAGACATTTGCACCAAAACGAATGTGAATTCCACAACATCTATCTCTGAGGCTAGAAAGAATACCATAGAAATCATGTGCTCGGGTGTCAAGAAGATAATTGACACTACAACTTTATGCTTCTAACATCTGGAACCCAGTTTCATTTGGGGATCCATATTCTCTGTTTGTCTATTCTTTCTTTTCTGATATGATTATGGCTTCGGAATAACTCAGTTTCGGACCCGAGCTTAATGTTATGGCTTCTGAGCAAAACAACTTAGGACCCGCTTCAAACCTTCTCAACTTCCCTGATCCTATAGCTGCACCTTTCTCTCTTAACCACAAAGATTTGGAAGACTTGTTTGCTCCATTGTTTAATGATTATCTTGTTAGTCGTGCATCAGATGTATCCACCAGTTCCGCTGCACAACCACTCGTCAATAATCAAGAACCTGATACACCAGTAACTACAACCACAGCAGTTGCTGAAGATGCACCTCAACCAGAAACATCATCATCAGTAGATCAAACAGCTTCTACTTCGGTGTCTGCAGCTGAAGATCCCCGACTTCAATATCGGATGCAAATGAGAAGACTAGAGAGTTACATGGGAGGATGAGCGAGAATTCCAAACATTCTTACTTTCCGCCGTCCTGAGTAAACTCAATGGTATTACTTGTCACAACTTTGTCATTTTCTCATCATTGACAACGGCTTGTGTACACATAACAGTGCACAACCCGGACCCTAAAGAAAGGACCCTGAGGTACGCTTCAGTGCCTCAAACCTGATCAAAGGAGCGAAAGCTTCTTTCTTATGAGTAGAATTAAACCGGAATGTTTTCTAAGTTTTTTTCAAACATTCTGCTCATAAGGACAAGTATTCCCTCGTCAAGGGGGAGTATTTGAAAAATAATCTTTGTTCTGAAAAAAAAAGTTCTTGAAATTCTTCCCTAAAACTCAAAAATAGCATATTTTAATCATAAAGTTTTTCAAAAACATCATGAGTATGCTATTTTTGAGGGGGAGAAGTAAAATATGATTAAAATATGGTGTCTCAATGCTGGAATCTCATAAGTGCTCGACTCAGAATTGACCCTCGAATTGACGGTAGGAAAAAGTCAGTAGTCGAAAGGACATGTCCCAGATGGGTAATAATTTCAAGCCAGTTCATCTGGTGATGTAAACGTGTCTCGCAACGGACGTGTCTGAGTAGAATGTACCGATTTCGAGCGTTTTTCCTTGAATGTGATCTGGACGGGTAATAATTTCAAGCCAGTTCATCTGGTGATGTAAGCGTGTCTCGCGATGATCATGTTCATTGAAAATCAATCAATTCAAAAAGTGTCAACTCTACCCGGCATGTGCAAATTTACTTTAACTATATATGAGCACATGTTAAGGGGGAGTCTTTCAGAAAAACGCAAAACTCTCATGGTGCCAATAAAATGTTTTTACAATCATCGACACTTTGAGAGATTTTCAATGGTTTGGTTTATGGCATCATTAGGATAGTCATGGAGTTATAAGGTGACAAAAGGTTTAGGAAAAACCGTCCTATGATCCGCTAGAGCCGGAGGGATCTACCCAAGGACAATACCAATAGTTTAGAACTAGAAAGTCCTAGGTATGATTGAAAAAAGGAAGATATGAAATGTAAGGAGAAAGAAGGGGTTGAAGAATTAAAAAGAAAAGCAAAGAAAAGGGTGAAAAGAAATAGCCCTCCATTTGTTCAACCTTAGGGCAGACACCGGGTTCAATACATAATCTACTGGTTAACTGAGCATCACCGGTATTGAAGACAAAAGACGTCATGGACCTAGTGACGCACTGCACTAAACCTTCTTAGCCACTCAGGTGTCTCTCAAAAGACACTTGTTTCATTTCACACGGAGAACCCTTCATAACCTATCGACCTCTCACTACGAGGGTGTTGATATTGAAAAGGAGGCACTCTGCTCCAGCCTCCGACGACCAAACAAATATGCACTAATTGAGTCTAGAGCCATGAGATTCATCAAAGATCTCATAGGAACACTTAGTATTACACTGTTGTTCTACATCATGGGCAGCAGTTGTAAAATTAAGAAGTGTCCTTCGCAGATCTTAGCAATCTGCCGAGAACATTCATGAGAAAAGTCACAATTGTGATTATCAATGATTGAATGGAAATCCTGCCAGGGTCAACATCAAACAGCCCTGACAGCAGGTCACTTCGGTAACTCCTTGTGGGTTACGCTTAGTGTTTGCTCTAAACGGTCTACAGTCGTGGGGTGATCTCTAGCGACTCACTGAATCGTGGGTGCACTTAGGTGTGTCCGTGTAAGCCCTTTCGGGGGTATCCGATTCAGAACGGCCTGGGCGAAGATTAGAGAAAGTTTTCACACTATGCTGTTGACAATCTCGAAGTCTGAGCCTATAAGTGCCGGTTGGTTCGTGCTCCTGCTGCTGCTGCTGCTGAGGATCTGGAGTTCAATCATCAAGACTCCATCATGCTCATATCCTGAAGATAAGTTCTCATAAAGACTTAGAAATATCAAAAGTTCAGAATATATTAAAGAAAAGTCAAAGTTCAAGCACTACAACCTTTCACAAGTTAAAGATTGAAAAGTGAGAACAAGCTGCAGAACAAAAGTCAAAGACATATGAGCATGATGGAAAACGACGAGAAGACATTGGAGATTGGTAGATCGAGAAAACACCACATCATTGCACATCAAGAACAAAGAACAAAGATTATAAAGACATCTGAAGCCAAAGAAGCAAAGAAGACGTCGAGCAACATTGATGACCAAGACTTAGGGGGAGATTGTTAGGAACACGTTTTTATTTATATTTTAAGTCTTGTTCATTTCGTTAAAATGTTGCTCGATATAGACTTTATGTTAGTGTTTATAGGTTCGGTCCATTAGAAGTCCATGGGCCGGCCTTTTATGTGTTATTCCTTCTAGAACATATCATGTAAGAGTTGCCCTAGCTTCTTGCCTATAAATAGAAGGCTAGGGTGCTCATTCTAGGCGTTGGTTTTCATTCTTATGCGGAAGCTCTGTCAAAGTTATATGTGAATGATAATCATCCGACTCTTCTTCTCTTAATCTCTTCTCTATTCATCTCTAATCTCTCGTATATCATTTACTTATTGTTGTTTACATTTCATAGCGTATTGTTTAGTAGTAGTACATGGTTATTAGCTTTGTTGCATGTGTGTGTTTGAGTTAAAGAGGACCTACAGTCTACTTCAATCCAGACTTCATTATCTTTCATGGATTGCATTTCCTCTACGTTAAGACATAGACGTTCAGGTGCTTTCACAGTCCTTACGGATTTGCGAATGGGAACTACTTCAGGTGGAGGACCCAGACTTTCTGGTTCCACATGAAGTTTGCTAGTGTTTTCAGAAGGTAATGTATCCTCTTGATCATCTTCCAGATCATAGATTCTCCCACTGAATTATTGAGATATGAGATCCTTTTCAAGAAAATCTCCATACCTAGCAACAATTACTTTGTTCTCAGGTGGGTAGTAAAAGTAGTAACCCATCGTTTCCTTTGGGTATCCTACAAAGATACACTTTACAGATCTCTGTTGGAGTTTATCTGCTGAGTCACGTTTAACAAACGCCTCACAACCCCAGACCTTTAAATAAGACAAGTTAGGCGTTTTTCCAAACCATAACTTATAAGGTGTCTTATCAACCTTCTTGGTCGGAACCATATTTAATATGTGAATCGTAGATTCCAAGGCATAATCCCAAAAGGATAAAGAAAGAGTAGTAAGATTAAACATAGATCGCACCATATCTAATAATGTACGATTCCTTCTCTCAAATACACCATTTTGTTGTGGAGTATATGGAGATGTGAGATGCTGGACAATTCCATTCTCAGCTAGATAATCTTTAAACTCTTGACTTAGGTATTCACCACCTCTGTCGGATCGAAGAGCTTTAATCTTCTTTTCAAGTTACAATTCTACTTCAGCTTTAAAAACCTAAAATGTTTCAAACACCTCATGTTTATGTTTAAGTAAATAAACATATCCATAACGGTTGAAATCATCAGTGAATGTTAAGAAGTAGCTGCCAAAGCTCCTAGTGAACCCGAAATAGGCCATGGACTTGGATCTACACTCGCTTCGTGAGCTTTCTGTCTTCACTTTATGGCAATTCTCTGATCCCTCTTTATAACACTTTGGAAAGATTTTGCAGTCTTTTCTTATGATGACCTGGTCGAGAGAGTACTATACATCGGTGTAAAAGATTGATCCCTTTGGATAGCTTCAGCATCGAGTAGGTTATGGGATAGAGTTCGAGTGAGGCATCAACCTTAATCGAAAGCGATCTCCTTTTGCTTTCGGGACAGAAAGGCATCGACTCCTATCGTTCCGTGGGGTCTTTCTCATAGACGATTTTATGCCATCTTCCTTCGTTTTTCCCATGCCTAACCAGACCCTATTAGGTTAGGCAAACGATGCAAAAGAAGATTTAATATGAGATTTCGCGGCTCAGTGAAATAGACATACCTGTGAAGATACTGACTACCTCAACCAGGCCAGAAAGACCGATTGAAGCTGAACTGTTCCATGGGTTAGGCTTTTTTTTCCTGCTTAGGTGGAGGGCGAAGAAGGCAGGGCCCAGTGAGATAGCACTCTGGAAGTGAAAACCTTGTGCCATGGACAGTTGAAGATAGACTCTTTCTATGGTCCTGTTGAAAGGATCTGGATACCCTCAGGGCATCCCTCTCTTCTTTCATCGGTCTATGTATGGCAATCGGTCATTTCTTTCTATCTTGCTTGGTTACCGGTCTTTCTGTCTTTAAAGAGATTGGTTTCTGTCCTTTTTCTGGTATCGCTCTAATAGGTCTAATCTGTCTTGTTCAAGCATTGGCAATACGTCCACAAATACGCGGTCGGTTTCATTATTTAGAATTCCCATAGGAATTGGAAACTAATCCGATATACTTCTTCTTTCGAAATGAGAAGAATAGCGTAGTCAAAGTAGGCCAAGTCAGTAGCCTTTTCTGAAACTCTTGGGAGAAGGGCTATAGATATCAGTAGTTGTCCGGTCGTACCCAAACAATAAGATTCCTGAGGAAAATGCACCTAAGATCAAATATTTCGAGCCGGCTTCCGTGGAAAATTCAGACTTTCTTTTTGATGCTGCGACCGCAGCTCGATCGGAGGTCAAGACTGTGGTCCAGCGGAAAAACAGAAGTCGTCTGTATCAAGTGATACGTGAATTGCTCAGTAGTGCTTCGCCACTACCGTAGCTGGCGGAAATAGCTTAATTGGTAGAGCATAGCCTTGCTAAGGCTGAGGTTGAGGGTTCAAGTCCCTCCTTTCGCTCCCGGCTTCTTCGTTTAGTGGTAACGAGTGTGTGCCCCTTTAGAGATAGGGGTGAGCAGCAAGCAGCCCCTTGTATAGGGTTCCAACTCGTAATTTCGTAAGAGAAGCACTTTTACGCCCAAAAAGTCCCATGTCTTTCCGGACCAACCGCCGGCGATTTTCGAAAAGTCTTTTCCCGTCAGCCGCCGGCGCCCGACAGCGTCTTGACCCCTATCCAATTTTTGGGCCAATTCCCCCTTCGTACTACCAAAAAATAAGATTCTTGCCGAATCCGAGTTTGCTGCTCCAACCATTACCAAACTAATACCTATTCCGTTTAGTTGATTAGCGGAACCTTTTTATTGATTCTCGAATCTGTTCACCCACGAGCTACTCTAAATTCAATCAAAGGAGTTACGGAAAGCATTTAGACAGATGAAAGTATTTCAACTACTGAAAGGGGAATGGCTACTTCAGATGAAAATCATTATTCTGCTTTACGGATCTATTCAATTTGAATTCAAATTTCATGACTTTCTCGAGATTGAATTCCAATCTCAGGGATTCGCTACTAATGCTCCTCCTATCCTACTTCTTTCCAATTTCTTAAGAAGAAATTATGACAAATCCGGTCCGATGGCACGTTCAAGCGAGTTTATGAATGAATGAAATCAGTTGAAGGAGCGGCCAACGCAATCTGCAGAAATTCCACGAATCCCTTGGATGCGTCGGATCCCGTAGAACAAGCAAGCTCTTTACCCTCAAATTCAAAGCGGGAGGTGTAGCCGTAATAGCACCAGTTTTTATATGTCTGTTGGCTTTACCTTTTTTTAAATTCCTGGAATCTCACAGAAAGATTTCTTTTTTGAATTGTTCATTCAATGAATTTATAATAAGTCTTCCTCAGACCAATAAAGAGATCTGGGGTTATAGTTGAAGCCACCAAAACCGAAAGAAGTAGTTATATTCTAATAGGCGTGAAGGAGCTAAATGAGATACGTTTTTATATAGTTATAATAACTAGAACTCTTTTAAAAAACTTACCTAAGTTTCCAGATACGAGGATAATAAAAAATACCAATTGACAGTTTGTTTTTGATTCATCAGTTATTAATATAAGGCACTAACAAAGATAGAGTGACAGAGGTAGGAAAAAAATATTCATCATCTGTTACATCTACTCATCCCACGATTCCGAATCAACAGACCCCATTACCGAGATATGGCAACTCTTTTTGAAAGTCATAGTAATAAGAACTGTGTCGTAGGTACGTTTATTGGAGCAGTTGGGAAGAACACCGGCCTCTTTCTTTTTTTTCAATCGTTAGAAAAAGGATGAAATGGAATAAAGATGGAAAAGCTACTTATGGATGTAACCATAATTAACATCACTACGGTCGGGCTATCGAACACGGGGTCAGAAGTGACCTAACTTGGGATATTAAGTAAAATAACATCACTCATTGGCAAAGCATGAATTAGCCTTCGAGTTGTGGCTTCTTGTTCATCTTTCACTATCTGACCTTTCATTTCAGGTTCTCTTCTCTTAGTCTTCCGTGACCCATTCCTCTAGAAATGACTTTTTAATAACCTAATAAGAGATCGATTACGCGCATCATCGCATAATCTATTCTCTTGGAAGGAATTAGCTAAGTAGCCTAGCTGACAAGGCATGGCATGAATGGAGGGATGCTAACTCGATTCGCCCTTGCCTCTACGGGATTACTACCTTATATAAAAAATATATAAAGCACCAAAGGTAAGCAGTTCCCAGTCGAAAGATAAAATGATTCTTGGCAGTTAAACAAGTGAATGGCATTTTTTCCCCCTATCGGTTGACTGGGGAAGGAGGACGCTGAGACAAGGAACTTCACTTCGACGCTGGGTAACACTTCCTCCATCTTTGGAATTGAATCAATAGTAGCAGAAGGAGGCAAGTAACTGATTAAGGAAAGGCATGAGTTTCCATTTTCCAAGTAGCACCTCTCATTGACACATGTCTAAGTAGTCCACACACATCAGTATGTATCAAACCAAGTAGATCATCATCCTTTTCAATACGATTATTAAAAGGTTTCTTTGTCATCTTCCCAGATATACAAGATTCGCATTTATCAAATGATTCATCATTGATCTCTTGCAAAAGCCCATCATGTTGCAGCTTTTGCATGCGAGTCTTGCCTATGTGAGCAAGGCGACAATGCCAAAGATAAGATGAATCCAAGACATTCTTGACTCTCTTATTATTGATGCTATACATCGAATTATAATCATTACATTCATTCATATCAATCTCAAAAACTCCATTCACAGCAATAGCATTAAAATAAAAAATATTATTTAACGAAACAGAAATTTCATTGCTTGAAATAGTATGTTGAAAACCAATATTCAATAAACATGAAAAAGAGACCACACCCCTAACAATTGCAGGTGCATAATGACAATTATTCAAATACAGTACTAAGCCCGAAGGCAAAACTAATTTAAATATTCTTATGGCTTTAACAACTGCTTGTGCTCCATTGCCCACTTGCAGATATTGCTCCCCATAGGCCAGTCTCTTCTCAACTCTAAACCCCTGTAGTGTATTGCAAATATGAATACCACATCCAGTATCGTAAACCTAGGAATTTAATTTATGAGTTAATAAAAATAATTCAATCATGAAAAAGTTACCTGAAGTACTGGCTTTCCCAGTCTCACCCTTCATCTTTTTCACTCGCAACTCCTCGAGATAGAGAGGACAATTCCTCTTCCAGTGTCCCATCTCGTGGCAGTGGTGACAACCCTGATCCTTCTTGATTGGATTGGCCTTGTTCTTTTGAGGGTACTTCTTAGGCATAGGTTGATAGGCCATAACTTGCTTACCCTTGTCAACCTTTCCTTTCCCCTTCTTATTCCCTCGCGGTCTTGGCTTTTGAACCCTACCTCCTTGTATGGCTAATACCTGAGGAGTTGGTGCCTTGTCTTGTAAACCCTTTTCATAGTCAACGAGCATTGCAAGCAATTCCGTTACTGTCTTCCCCGAGCAATGCATGTTGTAATTCTGAACAAAACCCTTAAAGTCCTTGTTCAAGAACCTATTGATCAAGTTCACACACACATTCTCAGGATAAGGATAGTTCATGAGTAGCAGTTGGTCCATGTACATTTTCATCTCCAACACATGATCACGAACGGGTTTACCTTCTCCTTGCCTACAATCGTGCAATTGAGCTATCAAATCATACAATTCAACAGCTGGTGGCTTTTCATAGGTCTTTTTGAGTTCTTCCAGCATATCTTTAGGAAAATAGTTCTCAAACTGCTTTTGCAACTTGGGAACCATACTTCCGAGCATTAAGCAAGCAACTTCATTGTGCTTATCGAACTCAGACTGCCATTCTGCTTTGACTTCATCATATTCAGTCTCAGCTGGCTGTTCAGGGCAAAGCTTAGTCAAATATTCCAGCTTCTTGGACACTCTCAGGACAATCCTAAGTGACCTATGCCAGTCATTGAAATTTGGGCCAGTCAATTTTTCCCTTTCAAAATGATTTTTGAAAGCGGAACTTAGTACAGCGTTTTCGGGTTGAGCCATTTCTACAGAAAAAGTTCAAATATTAGTATTCTGATAATACAATTTTTCAAGAAAAGAAAATTACACAGGAAATATAAATATAACCATTTAATTTTCTTGAAAACTAGGATCCAACTTTTCATAGTTTCACTACATCAGTTGATCTGCTAGTAGTGAAAGTACAAAAGATGGTAATCTGTCGTACAATAATCGGCAAAACAATTTCCGACTCCTAGATCATTATGGGAATTACATTTGCCAAAAAACAATTTTGCAATGTAAGCATGTTTCTTACAACTTAAGTTTCAAGGTCTCACTTACAACTTAATTCAGTCGTCTAATTTAGAAACTACAAATCTTCCATGTCACGGTCTCACGCCATGGAAATTTACCTTGTCATAAATATCTAGGTCAAGGTCTCACTTACGCTAAATATTAACTCCAAGTGTCTCTTATAATTAGAGAGCATGGACTTAAATTTTAGGGTAATTATTTTTGATGTGACAATCAAAATATGTACGAAGAAGCATGCACACATCTTCGTATCATAAGTTTTCAAAACAATTTTAATTACCAATTAGGCTAAAAGTTAAATCAACAAAGTTTTAATTGAGGTATTTGGTTCACCAATCAAAGAATTACCTCCAATTATCGCCCACTTTATCCTACTACTGCATGAGTCATAAATACCCAAGTTATTAGGATAATTACCACAAAAGTGGCGCGTGGAATTGAGGTCAATTCACCCTTAAGATGATTTTTTACAAAATAATAGCATTACTTGGTAGCTCCAATTAGACGCACAAAGGTGCGGAGAGACAAACGTCAGCCTGAAGGCTAATTAAAAATGCGTCCCTTTCGGATGACAATTTAATGTCAAGCCTCCTTATACCCCTCTTATAATTTGTCTAAACTGGGTGAGCCATTCACACTATTAGTACAAACTCATCAGTCAATCAAAAGTTTATGATACTAAGTCTTAAAATTATGTTATAAACTATAATATTGCTAGTCTCGCCTGGGAGCAAATTACCGTGCGAAGCGAACCACTGTCGGCACATAAGACTTTGCAATATATAATTTATCACATCAAGGTTTCATAGTTACTAGGTCAATTTATTTTCTATTTGAAAAATTACCCTCTTTTTGCTTACAATTCAACACATAATTTAAACAAAAAAGACAGGTAATTTAATAAAAATAAATAATCACATAATAACTCATATAATCTTAACCATTAAATCATATAGCCACATGTAAATCTTTTGATAAATCCTATTAATAATCTCTATATGTTTTAATATGCATATAATTCACTAAGACTCCCATTAGTTTTCGGGCTAATGGTACCAATGGACCACATACACCAACAAGTTGGTTGCGTAAGCCTTAGCAAACATATACCACGTTGCTCATAAAAGATTCATTAATTTAATTAATTAAGCCTTACCTAACTTTAGATCTATGTTTTTATTACATGTAGCAAGTAACTTAACAATTAATTACAAACCCTAATCCATGATAACCTTGCATGAAGTATCATGAATTAATTACACAAGTCAAGGAACGTAACCCTTTACACACATAAACACACATGTTCCTAATTTTAGGGTTACAAAACTAGCTTTTTAATTAAAGAGGAATCGAACCCCCCCCCCCTCCAAAAAAAATTAGGTTCGAAATTTTTATTGTCTAAAACCCTAAAAAGTTCGACTAACATGTTTAATCCAAATCAAAATTTTGATTTTTATGCGTTTCGGTAATACAATTACATGTTAAACGGCTCGTGATGCCACTGTTAGAATTTAAATACCATGACATTCATATAAATAAATAATACATCACCAAAGCACGTAGCGGAAGCAAGAATCAATATTTAACATGTAAAGAGTTTAACCGAATAATAAAGATACGTACCTTTGATCCTAGCAAGAACAAGGATCTAAACTTCAATTCTTCTTCTTAATCAAACAATAGGATTAATGAGAAACCCCTTACCTTTTTGTTTCTCAATCCAAGATGATATTAACTAAAGTAAGTTAATTACCAAGGTTTTGTACACACGTACTATAACCAATTAATATTTGTTGCTAGTGAAAGAACACAATAAAACCAAACGATTTGCTTTAATTAAAAACAAGGATCGAACACCCTTAAGGGTTGTGTGTCGATCGGATTTTCAAGAGAGAAAGAAGAAGACAAGTTTTAGGGTTATAGCAATAGTGTACAATGTACCAAACCCTAACCCCTAAGCCTTGTATTTATAGTGAAACAATCTTGGAAGACAAGTTTGATATGGATTGGGCCTTTTGAACCTCAAACCGATCGGCTAGCAATCCCAAAGGGATTCTAGAACTTTCTTGTCCTTCAAATTTCACTTACGGTCCTCCCTTTAATTACTAACGGTCGTTAGTCAATTTTGTTAATTACTTAACGTCCGTTAGTCGTTATTTCGTGTTCAAATAATTAAATACATAACATTTATATATATTAATTATTTCATCAATCCTTCATACATAAAGTGTGCAATCCCATGGTCTCGAGTTCGATTCTAGTCATACACGATTTAATATTTTTCCATAAACTCTAACATGTTGTTATTGATGATGTTTGTTTATAATGACGGTGATCTATCTATGTATTAGATTTGATAACTCTACTTTTATCTGCTAGTAATACTCAAATGTGAAAGCTTTTTGGTTTGCTTCATCACTGAACCAATAATAACTTGGTTCAAAAGCCCTGTAAAAGAGTCGTTTCGTCCTTTTCTTTCTTTCTTATCTCAGTTTAGTGCAACTGCAAGTTGTATATTAGTACTTGGGCACGGTAACAGTCAAATCGATGGATTACTGTTGAGCTAGTCAGGGTCATGGCAATCTTTGCTACTACGCTTCTGTATGAACTCCCAAACTGGCCATTTTAAACGTAAAGCTTATCTCATATTTGAGAAATTATCAAACGAGTTGAGCCCAAGTTTTAAACTTAATAGCTCAAAACGAGTCGGCCCCGTCAGGTCTGAGTTGGCTAGTGTAATATTTTTATTACTATGTAGTTAATTTTCAGATTTGCCGGAACCACGGTATATACCATAAGAGAATGATAATTCAGCAAAATGAAAAATGTTAGTGTTTTGAAATATTAAACGTAAGGAAGGATTTTACCAGGTTTGAGTCGATCTATGTGGCGGCGGGTTTTAACCCCGTGGATTAGTGGGTCAAAAGGTCGGAAACCATAGTTACTATAAAAAAAAAAAAAAAAAAAAAAAAAAAAAAAAAAAAAAAACTCGCGTGATTGTTTCACTTTTTTGCACAATCCTATTGTCATGACCACAAGATGCGGAGAAAGAAAAAAGAAGCCGTTAAAGATGCTTTATTAAGAGTGGTAGAGGTAATAACCACTACGGGGTAAAAGTAATGGGACGGCGATGAGAAAAGATGCCGGTGTAGCGTTTACGTTGACACATCAAGACGTACAAACTTGTTTGCATCACATGCCTAAACACGAAAGTAAACAATACTATTCACCTTCTGTTAGAGTTTTGGAAAAATATTAAATCGTGTATGACTAGAATCGAACACGGGACCTTGGGATTGCACACTTTACATATGAATGATCAATGAAATAATTAATATATATAAATGTTATGTATTTAATTATTTGAACACAAAATAACGACAAACGGACGTTAAGTAATTAACGGAATTGACTAACGACCGTTAGTGAATAAAGGAAGGACCGTAGGTGTAATTAAGGAGCAAGAAAGTTCTAGAATTAACTTGGGGAAGGCATAGGCCGATCGGCCCTATGGAAATTGTTTCCTAATTCGACTCAACTTGTCCTTCAAGATTACTAGCCTATAAATACAAACTCAAGGGTTATTAGTTTTTTAACCTTGTGCACTGATGTGTCGTTGTATAGGTGATTATTCCTTATCAAGTTTTACATTTATATTTTGCCGACTTAACCTATAACAACACTAACGGGCAGTGTACCCGATCAATGTAGCCTAGTTGGTAAGTAGGGTGTCGATCACTAAGAGTGAGATTTCTAATATACTAATTCTAAAGGTATTCGACTCTACTAAATTAATCCTAAACTAAAGCAAAAGGGGGTTCAGCCTGAGAGACTGGCACGAGTTTGGTTTTCTAATGAACTAATTAAGTAAAACAAACAATACAAGTATGAAGACACCAAAGATAGGAAGAACATGTTAACCAAGTTTAGTCATATAAGATTAAGTTTTGATAAGTTTCTAAGACATGTAGTGACGGTGCTCACGACTAGGCGCGGTCTATCCTAAATAGGCGAGGAAGGGGCATGGCGACCCAAGCAATGCTCAGCTAGACACAGAGGTTATCAATGCACTAATAAAAGTCACCAAAGCGTTGGCTCTAATCTTATCGGCGAGTAAACCCTTAATGATTACTTATGTCTATCCTATTCTAGATTCCATTTTAAGTCTTTTTGACTGACTAATCCTGTCACAATTAATCAGAACCCGCATAAAGCTGCTTAATGATTACCATGTTTATATATTATTTAGCCCTTAAGGAGCTTACATTAATCACGCAAACGATATTAATGAAGTATAAACTAATAAAGTAATCAAAACGAAGACTAAGCAACCAATCGAATTAGAAACTAATTAAACCATCAAATAATCATAAACTTGGCTAACACCAAAGGGTGTTAGCCCATAATCTCTGTAACAAAGTACATAAACATAATCATAATGAATAGAGTATGAAACATAGTGAATACGATACGCTAACCGAATGATTAAGTAATATAACAATGATTAGAGATGTTCTTCAAGGATGATTGGGTCTTCAAGGGTGATCTTCTGCTGTTTTGAGAGGCCTTGATCGTCTGGGAATGGCCCTAAGGGTTCCCAAAGATACCCTAATTCGTTAATGAGCTCGGTATTTATAGATTCTGAAATCTGGGTCGATACGGCGCATCTAGAGAGTTAGATGCGCCGCATCTATAAGTAAACGTAGCCTCCAAGTCTGAAACTGACCCAATACGGCGCATCTAAAGACCAGATGCGCCTCATCTCCCAATACGGCGCATCTAAAGACCAGATGCGCCGCATCTCCTTCAGATTCAGATAGATTTTCTTTTTCTCTTCGCGTGGCCGCTTGAATCAACTAAATCGGAGTCCGGATGAAGATTTTATGGCCAAAATACGAAAGCATCTTCAAGTGTCGACTTGTAATCTTGACTTCTTCATTAAGCTTCTAATCTCCACTTGATTTCTTTGGTAAGGATTGTGTATGGCCGATACGGCGCATCGGATTGGTCCGATGCGGCGTATTTGGAGTAGAATAAGTTGGTTCTTCTTCGTTGACCAAAGTTTCATATGCGACGCATGATAAAATCAGATGCGGCGCATGCTTCAAAGTCAGGCAATGGCCTTTAATCTCTTCAATTCAGCAGACTTTTCCAACTTGATTCTTTTACTCCGTTTTTAGTCCATAATCGCTAAGTTTCACCAAATGCTTGTTTTTACCTGAGAATTACAAAAGTAAGCAATTAAGTATCAATTCTCATATATAATATAATAAAACAAGTCAAATACATAGGATAAATGATGATAATAAAATGTACTTATTTGAGTTCATCATGCACTATACTATAACCCTAAGTTTTATTTTCTTCTTCTCTTTGCTTCTAAAACCGATCGGCCAATCCTTAGAGGAGGGGGGGTCGACTTTTACTATTAAACAAAATAGTTTGGTTTAATTATTGTGTTCTTTCACTAGCATCAAACTTTGATCGGTTATAGTACGTGTGTACAAGACTTGGTAGTTAACTTACTTTAGTTAACACAATCTTGGATTGAGAAACAAAACGGTAAGGGGTTTCTCGCTAATCATATAGTTTGATTAAAGAAGAAGATTTGAAGTTAGACCCTTGTTCTTGCTAGGATCAAAGGTATGTAACTTTTATATTCGGTTAATCTTTGTACATGTCAAATAATTGATCTTTGCTTCCGCTACATGCTTTGGTGATGTTTATTTATTATATGAATGTCATGTTATTTAAATTCCAACAGTGGCATCACGAGCCGTTTAACATGTAATTGCATTACCGAAACGCATAAAAATAGAATTTTGATTTGGATTTACATGTTTAGTCGATTTTTTTAGGGTTTTTAAAACATAAAAAATTTGAACCTAATTTTTTTTTTGGGGGGGGGGGGGTTCGATCCCTCTTAAATTAAAAAGCTAGTTTTGTAACCCTAAAATTAGGAACATGTGTGTTTATGTGTGTAAAGGGTTACGTTCCTTGACTTGTGTGTTAATCCATGATACTTCATGCAAGGTTATCATGGATTAGGGTTTGTTATTATATGTTACATGTTTTAGATAGATCTAAAATTAGGGAGACCTAATTAATTAAATTAATGAATCTTTTATGTGCAACGTGGTATATGCTTGCTAAGGCTTACGCTACCAACTTGTTGGTGTATGTGGTCCATTGGGTACAATGAGCTCGAAAACCAATGGGAGTCTTAGTAATTATATACATAATAATTTACATTTAGATTATTAATAGGATTTATCAAAAAGGTTTGCATGTGGCTATATGATTTAATGGTTAAGATTATATGCGTTATTATATGTTTATTTATTTTTATTAAATTACTTGTCTTTTTTGTTTAAATTATTGTTGAATTGTAAGCAAAAAGAGGGTAATTTTTTGAATAGAAAATAAATTGACCTAATAACTATGAAACCTTGATGTGGTAAATTATATATTGCCAAGTCTTATGTGCCAACAGTGGTTCGCTTCGCACGGTAATTTGCTCCCAGGCGAGACTAGCAATTTTATAATTTATAACATATTATTTTAAGACTTAGTATCATGAACTTTTGATTGACTGATGAGTTTTGTACCAATAGTGTGAACGGCTCACCCAGTTTAGACAAACTATAAGAGGGGTATAAGGAGGCTTGACATTAAATTGTCATCAGAAAGGGACGCGTTTTTAATTAGCCTTCGGGCGGACGTTTGTCTCTCCGCTCCTTTGTGCGTCTAATTGGAGCTACCAAGTAATGCTATAATTTTGTACAAAATCATCTTAAGGGTGAATTGACCTCAATTCCACGCGCCACTTTTGTGGTAATATCCAAATAACTTGGGTCTTTATGACTCATGCAGTAGTAGGATATAGTGGCCGATAATTGGAGGTAATTCTTTGATTGGTGAACCCAATACCTCAATTAAAACTTTGTTGATTTAACTCTTAGCTTCAATTGGTAAATTAAAATTGTTTTGAAAACTTATGATACAAAGATGTGTGCATGCTTCTTCATACATATTTTGATTGTCACATCAAAATAAATACCCTAAAATTTAAGTTCATGCTATCTAATTATAAGAGACACTTGGAGTAAATATTTAGTGTAAGTGAGACCTTAACCTAAATATTAATGACAAGGTAAATTTCCATGGCGTGAGACCGTGACATGGATTATTTACAGTTTCTAAATTAGATGACTTAATTAAGTTGTAAGTGAGACCTTGAAACTTAAGGCATGAGATGGGAAGAAACATGCTTACATTGCAAAATTGTTTTTGGCAAATGTAATTCCCATAATGATCTAGGAGTCAAAAATTGTTTTGCCGATTATTGTACGACAGATTACCATCTTTTGTACTTTCACTACTAGCAGATCAACTGATGTAGTGAAACTATGGAAAGTTGGATCCTAGTTTTCAAGAAAATTAAATGGTTATATGTATATTTCCTGGGTAATTTTCTTTTCTTGAAAAATTGTATTATCAGAATACTAATATTTGAACTTTTTCTGTAGAAATGGCTCAACTCGAAAATGATGTACAAAGTTCTGCCTTCAAAGTTATTTTTGAAGGAGAAAAATCGACTGGCCCTGAAGCAATTTTTGATTTGATCAAAAAATTATATTGCTATAGGCAAGGGGATGGTAAACGAGTAGCTGATCATGTGTTGATTATGAAGAGTTACATGGACCAACTGTCACAGATCAACTATGTCATTCCTGAGGATACATGTGTGAACCTAATCATCCAATCCTTGAATAAGGATTTTATGGGTTTTTGTTAGGATCTCTGGGAAATAAAGATTTCTCATTGCTGCTGATAGTGAAGCTGGTTCCTGCTGATAGTTATACATTGCTGCTGCAGTTGGTTCCTGCCGATAGTTTATTTTTGTTTCTGTTGATTGTAGTCATTACTGCGGGTTTTAGTAATTGTTATCCCGTAAGTTTAGAATGTTTGTTAGATTTATTTTTAGAAGAGATCATGTTTATCTCTTTACACGTTTTCTTGTATGACGGGTTAGGGTTAGGGTTTATTGTTAGTATAAAAGAAACACCCGTCTATGAGTTTTGTATCGATTCACAATATTCAATAAACATCATTGTTAGTTCATAACCGATCCATAGAGGATCATTGTCTTCTATTATTTTCTTCTTTACATTCTTGTTGTTTAGTTTCCGCATAAACACAAGTCTTACACCTAGAGATTCTCGGTTTAACCAAGCTCAATCAAGCTAGAAGCACTCGATCCTACAGTTTCAGAGCCTGGTGAGGATCTCTGATAAAAGAAGAAAAAGTTCTCTATCTAATCTCTTAACCCTCTCTCAATGGAAGGCGACAACCCTGAAAACATTGTCATTAACCAGGAGGAAACTCAACCCAAACCTGAAACCTCACAAGTCCAAACACAAATTGTCACCACTGTGTCCAACAACAATGCTAAATTCCCATACCTAAAGAAAGATGAGTATGAAGTCTGGGCCATGAGAATGGAATACTGGATCACGAACAGTGATTACAACCTGTGGAATGTAATTCTTAAGGGAAACAGCAAGAAGAATACTGGAAGGGATAATGATGGCAACATCTATATAGAGCCACCTATTACAGCAGATGAACATCTTGTTGTACAAAGGGAAACCAAGGCAAGAACCCTTTTGCTTCAGGCTATTCCAGAGGATCATATGAGTGATTTCCATCACCTGGATGATGCTAGACAGATCTGGCGTGCTGTAAAAGCCAGATTTGGAGGGAATGATGAGTCCAGAAAAATGAGAAAGTCTATGCTCAAGCAAGAGTTCTAGGAGTTTAAGATCTCTGAGGCTGAGGGGATTCACAAAGGGTATGATAGGTTTCACAAGATCCTGAGCCAACTCAACCAGTTGAAAGCTAGGCCGAACAATGAAGACTGCAACACCAAGTTTCTGAGGGCCTTGCCTCCATCCTGGTCTCAGGTTTCCATAACACTCAAGGCCAAAGGTGGACTGGACTATATGAGTTTTGATGATCTGTACAACAAGCTGAAAACCCTTGAAATTGATATCAAAGGGTATTCCACCTATTCACCTCAAACTCCAACCCATACTGCATTTGTTAGTACCTCTGGTGCTAATAAAGCATCATATGGAAACAGTCTGACACCATCATCATCATCAATTTCCTACTCACCTGCCACACCAAAAGCTCAGACCAGATCTGATAATGTTCTAGAGGAGGTGTTTCATTCATTTGTTGCTGAGAGTACACCACAGCAGCAGATTGTTTATGAAGATTTTAATCAGGTGGACCAATTGGATCTGGAAGAGATGGACATTAAATGGCAGATGGCTATGCTGTCATTGAAAGTGAATAGGTTTGAAAAGAAGGCAGGAAGGAGGATTAACTTTGATGGACAGGAGGCTGCAAGGTTTGACAGAAGGAAGGTGAGGTGCTACAAATGTTCTCAACCAGGTCACTTTGCCAGGGAATGTACAGATAAGAAGGTGGATGATAAAGCCAGGTATTCTGCTTTCAAAATTCAAGAGTTGGAATCAGAGGACCCCAAGGCCTTGGTATATGTGGATTCGATGGTGGACTGGGAACATCATGAGAAAGTTGTTGCAAGTGGAGCAGAGAAGGTCTATGGGATGATAGCTGGATATGGTGACAAGAAACAAGTGGCTGGTCAATTTGGAATGATAGGTCATCCATCTCAGGTACAAAACTGCCCATTTGGTTGTGAACCTATACATGCTAAACTGAAACAGGAATTTGATGATAAAGAGAGTGAATATAAGGATAACTTTATACAACTTAAGGCTCATAAAAATGCTGTGAAAACATTAGAACAACAAAAAGTATGGTATCAAAAACAACAGTTAGCATATGAAGAAAAAATAAAGGTTTTGGAAAGAGATTTAAAAAACGCCACTAATGAGTTTAAACATTCTGAAAGAGAAAAAGCTAAGGTGGTGTTAGAAAAACAGGATTTGCAGTCTAAGCTAGACAATTCCTTGGCTAGGTTTGATAAATGGAAAGAGTCATCTAAAAACCTACACAAGTTAATCGATAGTTCTATGTCTACAAAAACGAAAAGAGGTTTAGGGTATGGTGACCTGATAGGGCCAAATCAATTTTATGACCCTAATGAGTATAGTGTTTTTGACCCTGAACCTGTAGATTATAGAAAACCTGTAAAGTATGTAAAGGAGGGTGGAATGAATGTTGTTCCTCCACCCATAACTGGAACATTTAAACCTGCAGACCCCTATGTTGACTTTGATGATTCACAAATGACTTATGGCAAAAAGGCAAAGAACTTGCCTGATCTTGATTGTGACTCTAATGAATTTATCTCTTGTTCTTACAGTGACAAATCTTCAGAAATCAAGACTAATGACTATGCCACATGTGGATCAAGTGACAAGTCAGCTTCAATAAAATCAGAAGATCTCTCCTCAGAAGTAGCTACTGATGAATCTCAATCAAAGACAGCTGCATTTGAAGATATTTCTTTTGATAATGTTAAAAACAATAATGTTTCTAGTTGTGGTTCTGTTTCAAACAATTGTGTTTATAGTTTTAATTTTGTTAAGAATGATTTTGTTTCTTGTGTTGGTTTGAATAATTCTGGTTGCAATGAGAAAGATAATGTTAAGAAAAAGTCCCCTAGAAAGAAATCTTGCTTTGTGTGTCGTAGTTATGATCATCTTATCAAAGACTGTGACTATTATGAAAAACAGATGGGTATATATGCTTGTCAAAATAGGTCTGTGTGGAACAATGTCAATGATATTCCCCCATACATTCCACAAGCAGCAAGAATAAACTCTTGTAGAGCTTCTGTTACAGCTGGTAAGCATGTTGCTGCTGGCAAACCAGTTCCTGCTGGTAAGCCTGTTGCTGCTGGCAAGTCCATTCCTGCTGATAAGCCTGTTGCTGCTGGTAATCCAGTTCCAGCTGGTAGGATCAATCCTGCTGGTTGGAGAAGCAATGCTGCTAGACCTTACTACAGACCTACTAGCACTTACTTTCAAAATGATATGAGGCCTGTATATTTTGACACCATGCATATGGGAGGGGCAAGATGGGAAACTGCTGTTAAGTCCTCAGCAGGTTGTTCTTGGAGAAACAATAACCAATATATGAGAATGGGGTCCAAGAACAATGGTGGATCTCATCAATTTCCATGGTTTAATACTTATTGATCCACTAGGCATACTCAAGTCAGCAATGGCTTGGGTCTCCCTTGTATCTAATGTTGTAAATGTATTCTTTGTATCAGGAATTTCTTTTTAGAAGTAAAGATGTTGGCATTGTTGACAGTGGATGTTCCAGGAGTATGACAGGAAATTTAGAGAGACTGCATGACTTTGTACCCTTAAATGGAGGTTCTGTGACATTTGGAGGAGGAGATGGCACAATTACTGGAAAGGGTACTATCAAAACAACCAAGCTAGACTTTGAAGATGTGCTTTATGTGAAGGAACTCTAAAACTTTAATTTGTTCTCTGTCTCACAAATTTGTGACAAGAAGAACAGTGTTCTCTTCACTGAAACTGATTGCTTTGTGTTGTCCAAAGACTTCAAGTTGCCTGATGAAAGTCAGGTTGAACTCAAAGTTCCAAGGACTTACAACCTTTACAGTTTCAATCTAAGTGATGTTCATCCTGAGGGATCACTTGCTTGTTTGATGGCAAAAGCTTCTGTGGATGAATCTAATAAATGGCACAGAAGAATGGCTCATGTGAATTTCAAGACCATTAACAAGCTGACTAAGAATGGTTTGGTCCAAGGGCTCCCTCTCAAGACCTTCTCCAATGAACACAATTGTGTTGCATGCAACAAAGGAAAGCAACACAAAGCTTCATACAAGGCAATCACAGCTGTGAGCACCATCACTGAGCCTCTGCAGCTTCTTCATATGGATCTCTTTGGTCCTACTTCTATCAGAAGTATTGACCACAAGTACTACTGTCTGGTGATTACAGATGATTTTAGCAAGTTTTCTTGGACTTTCTTTTTGGGTTCTAAAGATGAAACTTATCCAGTTATTAGGGACTTTATTACCTTAATAGAAAATCAGCTAAATAAAAAGGTTAAGTCAATAAGGTGTGATAATGGAACAGAGTTTAAGAATTCTAATCTAATTGAACTCTGTGGGAGTAAGGGGATAAAAAGGGATTATAGTAATGCCAGAACTCCACAACAAAATGGGGTTGCAGAAAGGAAAAATAGGACCCTTATAGAAGCAGCTAGGTCTATGTTAGCTGACTCTAAGATGCCCACTATGTTTTAGACTGAAGCAGTCTGCACTGCTTGTTATGTGTTGAATAGGGTATCTATTACTAGTCCTCATAATAAAACACCTTATGAGCTTTTGTCTGGGAAAGTTCCAAACATTAGTTACCTTAAACCATTTGGATGTCATGTCACTATATTAAACACTAGTGATCACCTAGGCAAGTTTGATGGGAAGGCTGATGAAGGGTTTATTGTTGGGTATTCTGCTCATAGTAAAGCCTATAGGGTATATAATCTGTCTACTAAGAGGATAGAAGAGACTCTCAACTTAAGATATCTTGAGGATAAACCTAATTTGCAGGGTGCAGGTCCAGAGTGGTTCTTTGACCTTGATTATCTGACAGATACCTTAGGTTATACTAGATTCAAAGCAAATCAATCTGTTGGTACACATGTTTCTCAATCTAACAATGCAGGTACCTCAGATGATGATTCTGATTCAGAGAGTGATGAACGACCTATAGTTGTTCCTTCTTTTCCCTCTAACAACATTTCAGGTTCAAAGCTCAAAGATTCTTCTGATATGGCTGGAGGTGATTCAAGTTTTGCAGAAGATCTTGCTAGGCTTCAAAGACAAGAGTATAATGCCAAGAAAGCTGCTGAAATGTTTGGTTCTGGGTTTTCTAAAGAGACAGAGGAGATTCTGAGAAATGCTGAAGCTGAAGTTCGAAAGCAACTGAATTCTACTGGTGGTCTTCCTTTTCCTGATGCTACCAATTCTGCTGGTAGTGCTACCAATTCTGCTGGTAGTGCATCTGTTCCAGCTGGTGTTCCTGTGTCTACTCCACCTGTTGACTCTCTGGGTATTGATAACTCCCCTGAAAGATTTCCAATCCCTTCTGATCTTGGAAATTCCTTCTCTTCAAGAGATAAGCTGGAAGATCCTCATCATCAATCCAGAACAGGCATTTTCACTTCTTCCTCATATGATGATGACTTCAACCCCTCCATTACTAATCAGGCATCCACAATTGATGTCAATCCCATTGTTACCAAGAGGATCAATACAGTTCATCCTCAGTCCTTGATCCTTTGATGCGTGGTTTTGCGACCTTACAACAGGTTTTACCTCTCGAGGGATCTCAAGAGGCTTGCAATCCCCACCAGGCAGTGTACCTGACCGATGTAGTATAGTGAAGTGGCAAGTACCGGGGGATTGATCGTTCTCTAGGGGAATAGTGTCGTTAGGATTGAAAAACTATTCTAGTAGGTCTAAGGGTGAGGGAAGATTCTTTTTGTATTTTTATATTTTACGGAAAGCAAGTAAAATCTCAGGTTTGAAGGAGTGGGCGGAATTAGTTGCTAGTCAACTAACCCAAATAACTACAATTGCAATTAAAATAAAATAACTGAAAATAAAAAGGTTGTGGAACTTATATGGGGAGAAATGTGTTTACTTAGATTTCCTTACTCCCTAACTATCTTTTACCGGTTGATTAGTGTGTATTAATTGCGTGAATGACGGGTGTATTCCTTAATACCAATCGTGGGGTGGCGTACGTACTTCCCCAACTCTACAAGCTCCTACTTCACTCCTATGTCGAACCGGCTAAGAAGCTCCTAACATGGGATCACTAGAATTCGCTCATGCATTAAATACAACCATAAAAACCTTAGTACGCATTGGTTCATGTTTCTTAAGACGTTCAAGCAAATTACCGTATAGGAGGTTAGCCAGTTTTCTTAAGCCTAACATCGATAAACAATCATCCAATACAATTAATAACATACGAATAACCAATAATCAATAGTTAGGTTTCATTAGATCTAAGCAAACACAAGATAAATCTAGCCTAGCATGTTAATTAAAAGACAAGAACAAGATATAATCAAACAACACATAGACATATTGATTGATTAAGTGATTACTTATCTTCAATTAAACATGGGAGATCCAAGGGTATAAAACCCTTAAAAATGGCAGAAAATTCGTCTTAGGGTTTCTCCTCACAAAGTTGCACACTAATGACTAAAAATTGCAATACTATATATAGAATTTAGGATCTGACGGCGTCACGTTGTAGGAGGTGACGCCGTCACCTCGCCGCGGCTAGGGTTCCCGGATGGTCTTCCTGACCCCGTCCCTCTTTAATCCTCCAAAATCCTCTCTGGCCCGTCAAGGGCTGACGCCGTCAGAATTGTGCTTGACGCCGTCTCGCTTTAACTTAAACCGTGACGACCTTGATCACCTTAAAGGGTGACGCCGTCAAAATTTCCATTGTAAAACTCTCTGGCGCGTCACGTGTATTTTGTCATATCCACCTCTTTTGCCAAGCCATGACGCCGTCAGGAGCAATCCTTGACGCCGTCACATGTACTTTTCCAGCAGCTTTGGAGACTTTGTCATTTTCTTCACTTTTATGCTCCAAAAACGTCCAAAATGCTTCCTTTTCCAGATTTCTTCTCCAAAGTACCTAAAATGAAAAAAGGAACGATTTAGGGCAATATTTGATCAAATAAATACGATTTAGGGCTTAAATGACCCCCTAAAAGCGGTACACTTTTCGCTTCATCAAATACCCTTACACTTGAGATTTGCTTGTCCTCAAGCAAATGCGCTTTTATTCTAATCAAAATACAAGTTAGGGGTCATTTAACGCTAATATAAAAGTAATTACAACAAATAGTCGTTCCACTTTAATCATAATAAGCACGGAGATTACAAACTAGCACCTCACAAGTAGTGTTTAGATACTCACATCTCTCAGGTGTCATAAAAGTATATCTCATAAATGAAAACGGATAATATCTCTCACTACCTGTCATAGCAAATAGATTACCATAGTCTTGGGAAATGATCAAAAACCTCCTCCACTAGGCGTAAGCACCTAAGATAAACTATCAAAGAGGGCTTTTAAACGGGTTATAACGTTAGGTGTAGGGATATGATAAACACGGTTTTGTTGGATAAGGGATATTTTACTGGTGGCGAGTTAAAGATCTTGATTAATTACATGTACAATATGGCGTTGCTAAGCCAAGACTCGACTCGACTTAAGCTAAAAACAAAATAACAAAAACATAAAATAAACATAAAATGAAACGGGATGGTAGTCCGTATGTTTTTTCTACTTTTCTTTTTCTCATTTTTGATTTTTTTTTTTTTTTTTTTTTTTTTTTGTATTTTTCTTTATTTTTTTGATTTTTTTTTTTTTTTTTTTTTTGTTTTTTTCGATTTTTTTTTTCATACACTCTTGCCCTACCATCCAAAATAATACATCATAGGGGCGTTGCATTCCCCTTACACTTGAACTTTTACATAACTTTACAAATAACTATTCTAATGACTCGAATTAAGATAATCGAAACACTTTGAGTACTTTTTAAAATATTTAGCACATATGGGGGTAATAATGTTGTTCTTCCCCATTACTTCATTACACTAGTACTTTACCCATGAGTCCCAATCGTCCCAAAATAATATGTACAAGGATATGACTCGACTTAGCAACCATGTAATCAATTAGATAATTAACTTGGGGTTTAAACAAATGTTGTCACAATAATGCACTAAAAATGAGTGCATACAAGGTAGGCTAAGGCGATTTGGGTGTACATTTAAGTGGGGTGTAAACAAATTTTTACTTTAAGTAAAATGCTTAAAGTTAGAAACGAAAAGATAGGCTCTGAGGGGTGTACTAGGGGTATCGTGTACTAAAAATGAGTACAACGCAAAGGGTGTGGGAGAATTACTTGACCAATGTAGCCAACGTAATTATAACAAAAACACAGGTGTAAAACAATGGGTTAATCCTAATGCCTCTTATCATGTAGTAAATCTAACTACAAGAATGTAGTCTCACTTGTGGCCTCGGAATGGTCCTAACGCAAGTTCTAGAATCTAAGTGCTACCGGTACACACATCATAGCATAAATGCTTTTCCTACCAATTATAGGGGGGAACCTCACATATTTGGGGGTGGAAAATTTTTTAGTGGTACGGTTTTGTGCTAGTCATATAACTCCTATCCGTGAGACGCTCATTAAGACCAAAGTTTCACTCCTATATGTTGTAAAAAAATTTAAATTTGGCACTAAAATTGCCCTAACAGGTATTTCTCTCAGTTTTATTACACATCTACCATTAAACAAACAAAAATCAAGTGTAATAGCATTCTCTAAAATATCGTACTTTACCCCCCCTTACACTTAAGATGAACATTGTCCCCAATGTTCAAATAACAAGATGTAAAAGTAAATAAGGTAAAAGAATGAAATCAAATACTCCCCTGATTCGCTCGGTGGATAAAGGGGTAACATGGTTAGATCTTCTTCCAATGTAATGTTGAAGCTTCAAGACTAAAGCATTGCCAAAAGCTAGATTCCACATACATCTCCTTGTCCAAAATAACCTGTTAAACCTGAGAAAACAAACACGAAAACCTGCATAACATCGGCGGGATAAATCTATATAAGGATATAATGCTTGTGGAATGATTATTTTGCAGATTCCTGGAGTTTATAATTTATAGATTTAATAAAAACTTTTTATGATTCCGGTAGAAAAACAAAAATTCAAAAATTTCAGAAAATTAAAACCTGACGCCGTCAGGTTGTAATGCCTGACGCCGTCAGAAATGATCTGACAGAATTCTCATGTTAAGTTTCCAGAAAATTTTTGGAAAAACCTATACCTTACTTCCTGGAATTCCTGCAAAACATCATTATGACTCGATACAAGCATTTGACTCAAACAATTACTAATATGTATGTTAATTTATTATTGTTATGATTCATGTTCATTTGTTCTAATAAACCGACTTGGATTTCCCTTACACTTATCTTTTGCAAAATACCTTTATATGTAGTTAAGACGAAGTTAAAAACAAGATAAAGCATTTTCACAATTTAGTTTTGAACATGAATCAATAATAATAAAAATTAAACATACATACGGAAGCAAATAAAATCAAACAAACAAATAAATAAACACACAGAGCAAATAAAGCTTGGGTTGCCTCCCAAGAAGCGCTTTTCTTTATTAACGAGTCTTGTAGCTAGACTCAAAGTCACCGTACATTACGTGATTCCATCATTGGTCACGGTTCCTAGGCCATTCTCATTTCTGGTTTTATATTTCGGTCCTAATTTCAAACAATCCTTGTAGAAACCGGATATCCTTTCCATAACATAGTTTACTCCTTTATTTCTATCCTCATCATTCCTATAGTAGACCGCTTGCTTAAGCTCCTTCTCAACATTTGACAAGTGTTGGAATTGCTCTATCTTATATGGCATTTGGTAGTTTACCTCATCGGTCTCATCCTTAAATCTAACTATCCCTAAGGAAGGTTCATAAGTCATTCTAGAGACCTCAACAAATGGTTTTCCAAAAACTACTTGAGTTAAGCATGATTCGACTATTGGCCGGATATCTTCTACAATTACAAAGTCGGTGACATAGGTGAAGTTTCCTACATAAACCGGTAATCCCTTAACTCTTCCCGTGAAGTTACTCATCCAACCCTTATCAGGGAACATCCTATACCCAAGTTGATTTTTCATTATCAAGTTGTAGTGGGCTCTAGTCATGATGTTTATGGGCGATCTAAGGTCGATGTAAGCTTTCCACACATGCAAATGTCCGATGTTGCATGGTATGTTGAGATTAAAAGGGTCGCCTATTTTTATAATTGGTCTACCTAGGAAGTATGGTGTCTCGGGGTCATCGAATAAGTCTGTATGATACGCGCGCTCTTCCTTAGTGGGTAGCCTATTGAAGTAGTCCTCATCATCATCTACTTCTTCAATCTCACTTTTCCTAACTTCTTTATCAACCTCGACTTTCTTAACCTCATCCTCAGGTTCACTATTATCCTCATTCCTATCAATTGGTTTAATAGTGACAATGTTGACGAAGTGGACGTGTTTGGATGAAGAGGGGTCTTTTACTTGGGGTCCGCTATTTGTGTTCCTAGCGTCCTTATGTGGAGGTGATAGCACTTGGTTATTGAGGGCTTTCAATAAGTTGTCAATTTTATTGGTCATCTCCGTTTGTTGTTGATTGAATTCGGATTCAAACTTGGCCAAACGAGCTTCTTGAGATGCCATAAATTGGGACATCAATCCTTCAAAGTTATTGGTACTACCATAATTGTTGGAAGGATTGTTATTGAAAGTACGGTTCGAGGGTGAACCGCTTGATTGGAAACGATTAGGTGGGTTGGAAGAATTGGTTTGTTGTGCGTTTTGGTTTTGTTTCCACCTAAGGTTTGGGTGATTTTTCCATGAGGGGTTGTATGAATCACCGTAGGGGTTTGGCTCGGGTTTGAAAGTGTACCACTTGTCTCCCGCTCCGTCGGTACGCGAGTATGCGTAGTCCGCAAAAGCTTGTTCGGGGAGTTCCATGCAATCACGAGTGTCGTGGGGCCCACTACATAATTCACATGAAGAAGTGATTTTGTTCACTTGGCTTGTAGGTTTAGGAGCCTCGTAGGATTTCATAAGAAACTTGACTTGGTCTTCAAGTTCTATGATCCTACGGTCGGAAGTGCTTGAATTGTTCGAAGGCAAAGATATTGCCTTGACCGTTTTATTCAAATCACGGGGATCACTCCAACTTTCGTTGTCATAAAGAGCAAGATCTTCCAGGAGAGCCCATGATTGTTCCGCACTTAGATCACGTAGCTTACCACCAGCCGCTTGGTCAATGGTTTGCCTCGTGGAGAGATTGATATGGTCATAGAAGATTTGGACTTGGAGCCAAAGTTCTATGCCATGGTGAGGGACTTTTTGGAGTAAGTCCTTGAATCGAGTCCATGCCTCGTAGAGGGTTTCGCCTTGACGTTGTTGGAACATCAAGATATCATTCCTTAGCTTGGTAGTTCTTCCTGGTGGGAAAAACTGAGCAAGGAAACGAGTGGTGAGATCATCCCAAGAGGTGATGGATCCTGCGGGTAGACGCTCTAGCCATTGACTAGCTTGATCCCGCAGAGAGAATTGAAAGAGACGCAGTCGGGTCGTCTCTCGAGTGGCAACATCAAGGTCTATGGAATCAACGATTTTGAGAAAGTCCTTGAGATGTTGATTAGGATCTTCGGAACGAAGTCCATGGAATGCGCATCCGCTTTGCACCAACCGGATGGTGTCGGATCGCAAGGGAGTGACATTGGCTCCTTGAGTGAGCTCAATGGTGTTTCGATAGCCATGGTGGCTAGGACGGGAGTAGTCTCCTAAGGTACGGGCTCTAGGAGGTGGGTGTTGTTGTGGTGGTGGGTTGTTGGGATCAAGGATATTACCACCTTCCATGATGTCGGATGGTAATGGTTACGAACAAAGAAACGAAGAAAAAAGATAGACTAAAGAAAACCTAGAAAAATAAAATAAAAATCTCACTAGAAAGGAATCTAGTGAGTAGACCTAATAAAATAAAAATTCAACCTAAACAATAACTATTCCCCGGCAGCGGCGCCAAAAACTTGATGCGTGGTTTTGCGACCTTACAACAGGTTTTACCTCTCGAGGGATTTCAAGAGGCTTGCAATCCCCACCAGGCAGTGTACCTGACCGATGTAGTATAGTGAAGTGGCAAGTACCGGGGGATTGATCGTTCTCTAGGGGAATAGTGTCGTTAGGATTGAAAAACTATTCTAGTAGGTCTAAGGGTGAGGGAATATTCTTTTTGTATTTTTATATTTTACGGAAAGCAAGTAAAATCTCAGGTTTGAAGGAGTGGGCGGAATTAGTTGCTAGTCAACTAACCCAAATAACTACAATTGCAATTAAAATAAAATAACTGAAAATAAAAAGGTTGTGGAACTTATATGGGGAGAAATGTGTTTACTTAGATTTCCTTACTCCCTAACTATCTTTTACCGGTTGATTAGTGTGTATTAATTACGTGGATGACGGGTGTATTCCTTAATACCAATCGTGGGGTGGCGTACGTACTTCCCCAACTCTACAAGCTCCTACATCACTCCTATGTCGAGCCGGCTAAGAAGCTCCTAACATGGGATCACTAGAATTCGTTCATGCATTAAATACAACCATAAAAACCTTAGTACGCAATGGTTCATATTTCTTAAGACGTTCAAGCAAATTACCGTATAGCAGGTTAGCCAGTTTTCTTAAGCCTAACATCGATAAACAATCATCCAATACAATTAATAACACACCAATAACCAATAATCAATAGTTAGGTTTCATTAGATCTAAGCAAACACAAGATAAATCTAGCCTAGCATGTTAATTAAAAGACAAGAACAAGATATAATCAAACAACACATAGACATATTGATTGATTAAGTGATTACTTATCTTCAATTAAACATGGGAGATCCAAGGGTATAAAACCCTTAAAAATGGCAGAAAATTCGTCTTAGGGTTTCTCCTCACAAAGTTGCACACTAATGACTAAAAATTGCAAAACTATATATAGAATTTAGGATCTGATGGCGTCACGTTGTAGGAGGTGACGCCGTCACCTCACCGCGGCTAGGGTTCCCGGATGGTCTTCCTGACGCCGTCCCTCTTTAATCCTCCAAAATCCTCTCTGGCCCGTCAAGGGCTGACGCCGTCAAAATTGTGCTTGACGCCGTCTCGCTTTAACTTAAACCGTGACAAACTTGATCACCTTAAAGGGTGACGCCGTCAAAATTTCCATTGTAAAACTCTCTGGCGCGTCACGTGTATTTTGTCATATCCACCTCTTTTGCCAAGCCGTGACGCCGTCAGGAGCAATCCTTGACGCCGTCACGTGTACTTTTCCAGCAGCTTTGGAGACTTTGTCGTTTTCTTCACTTTTATGCTCCAAAAACGTCCAAAATGTTTCCTTTTCCAGATTTCTTCTCCAAAGTACCTAAAATGATAAAAGGAACGATTTAGGGCAATATTTGATCAAATAAATACGATTTAGGGCTTAAATGACCCCCTAAAAGCGGTACACTTTTCGCTTCATCCTCAGTCCTTGATCCTTGGAGATCTAAATTCCCCTGTTCAGACAAGAAGCAAAATACATCAACCCAAGTTTGGAGAATCTACTTTTCTCAGTTATATCCAAGATCAGTTAAGAAGCAATCATATTGATTACCTACATTGCCTCTATGCTTGTTTCTTATCCCAAATTGAACCAAGTAGTATAGCCCAAGCTCTTGATAATTCTGATTGGGTTGAGGCTATGCAAGAGGAAATGCAGCAGTTCCAGAATCAGAAAGTATGGATGTTGGTACCTTTGCCTGCAGGAAAGCATGCTATTGGAACTAAATGGATTCTCAAGAATAAAAGGGATGCTAGGGGAATTGTGGTTCGAAATAAAGCCAGGTTGGTGGCTCAAGGACATAGACAAGAAGAGGGGATTGATTATGATGAAGTGTTTGCTCCAGTGGCAAGAGTTGAAGCCATCAGACTGTTCTTGGCTTTTGCCTCATTCATGGGGTTTGTAGTATATCAGATGGATGTGAAGAGTGCCTTTTTGTATGGAAGGATTGAATAAGAGGTTTATGTTACTCAACCAAAGGGATTTGTGGATCCTCAGAATCCTGATTTGGTTTACAAAGTGGTAAAAGCACTTTATGGTCTTCATCAAGCACCAAGGGCTTGGTATGCAAGGCTATCTGCCTTTTTGTTAAAACATGGTTACAGAAGAGGGGCAATAGATAAAACACTTTTCATCAGGAAGAACTTCAAAGATATCATTCTGGTACAAGTTTATGTAGATGATATCATCTTTGGTTCTACTAATGAAGCCTGGTGCAGGGAATTTGAGGAATTGATGAAGAGTGAATTTGAGATGAGTGCTATGGGTGAAATGACTTTCTTCTTGGGTCTTCAGGTTAAGCAGAAATCAGATGGGATCTTTATTTGCCAAGAGAAGTATGTTTATGACATACTTAAGAAGTTTGATATGGAAAATGTGAAAACTGCAACCACCCCATTTGAACCTCCAAAGCCTAAATCCAATAATGAACCTGATACTGCTGTTAATGTTCATCTATACAGGTCCATGATTGGGTCACTCATGTATTTGACAGCTTCTAGACCTGATATCATGTTTGCTGTCAGTGCATGTTCTAGACATCAGGTTACACCCTTGACTTCTAACTTAAATGCAGTCAAGAGAATCTTCAAGTATTTGAAAGGATAGCCTAAGTTGGGACTTTGGTACCCAAAAGATTCTCCTTTTGTGTTGGAAGCTTATAGTGACAGTGATTATGCTGGTGCTAACTTTGATAGAAAGTCAACTACTGGGGGTTGTCAGTTTCTGGGTAGAAGGTTGGTTTCTTGGCAGTGCAAGAAGCAGACTATAGTGGCTACATCTTCTACTGAGGCAGAGTATGTTGTTGCTGCTAGCTGCTGTGGACAGGTTCTTTGGATGCAAAATCAGCTGTTAGATTATGGGTTCAACTTCATGAACACTAAGATCTTCATTGATAATCAAAGTACTATGTGCATTGTTAAAAATCCTGTCTATCATCAAAGGACAAATCATATTGAGATTAGACATCGTTTCATAAGAGATGCTTATGATAAGCATCTTATTCAGGTGATTAAGATTCATACTGATGACAATGTGGCTGATCTGCTGACCAAAGCTTTTGATGGACCAAGGTTTAACCATTTGGTGGTCCATATTGGGATGGTAAATCCTTAGATACTGAGTTTGAGGGGAGGACAAAGCCTAAGGGGAGGCTTTCTGGCCTAAGGGGAGGCTTTCTGTTGTATAATTCGTTATTTTCTTTGTTTTTCTTTTCTTTTCTTTTCTTTTCTATTTATGAATTCAAACAAAAAAAATTAATTAATTAATTAAATTTTTGTGCTAACATGTATGGTTTTGAGTAACACCTTGCAGGTACAGTGTTGGTGTTTACACCTACACAACAAATGGTATTCAACTCACCATGTCTCATAGACAAGAAAGAGTTGGCTCACCATGAGGGTACAGCTCTGGTGTGATTGTCAAATCTGTTGATAGCTGTAATAGCTTGCTCAAAGCTATAGGGTACTTCAACTCACCCATGGTTCATTCCTGAGAGTTGAAATGGTTTTCAATTCACCATGGATTTTACTCCTTTTGGGGTTTCCAAAGAATTGGCTAGCCCATAAGTGTATGGCTTGTGGTAAAGGCAGTGGCATACCATACTTGGTACTCAATTCACCAAAGGTTATCTTCAACCTAAGAATTGGCTAGTCCTGAGCAAACGGCTACAGGTAAAGACAACTCAAATCCGTTTATAGTTGCTGATTTACTAAAAATCAGATGGTTATCAATGTACCATGGTCTAACACACCTAAACATTGGCTACTCCAGTAGTGATGGCTATTGGTAAAGAGACATCAAATCCATTAATTTTCAATGATTCACCTCTCACAGGAGTTAACACACCTGGAAGTGATGAGAATAGTATGAAACTTAAAGTGATTTGATGTACATTTTGTCATAGTAGCAGTCAGGCTCAAGTGAATGACATGGTGACCAACTTACCTATTTTGAAGATGATTTCCTATTGCTGCTGAACTATAGAAGTTGCTGCTGGAAGTTACAAGTGTTGCTGCTGGTTACTTACTATTGCTGCTGCTCATATGCAATCCTCAAGCCTGAGAAGTTCAAGCTCTATCACGTGGGAATCTTGCAAGTTAACCTAGTCAACTTCAAGATTAGGGGAGGATTGTTAGGATCTCTGGGAAATAAAGATTTCTCATTGCTGCTGATAGTGAAGCTGGTTCCTGCTGATAGTTATACATTGCTGCTGCAGTTGGTTCCTGCCGATAGTTTATTTTTGTTTCTGCTGATTGTAGTCATTACTGTGGGTAGTAGTAATTGTTATCCCGTAAGTTTAGAGTGTTTGTTAGATTTATTTTTAGAAGAGATCATGTTTATCTCTTTACATGTTTTCTTGTATGACGGGTTAGGGTTAGGGTTTATTGTTAGTATAAAATAAACACCCGTCTATGAGTTTTGTATCGATTCATAATATTCAATAAACATCATTATTAGTTCATAACTGATCCATAGAGGATCATTGTCTTCTATTATTTTCTTCTTTACATTCTTGTTGTTTAGTTTCCGCATAAACGCAAGTCTTACACCTAGAGGTTCTCGGTTTAACCAAGCTCAATCAAGCTAGAAGCACTCAATCCTACAGTTTTGTTCAGAATTACAACATGCATTGCTCGGGGAAGACAGTAACAAAATTGCTTGCAATGCTCGTTGACTATGAAAAAGGGTTTACCAGGAAAGGCACCTACTCCTCAGGTATTAGCCATACAAGGAGGTAGGGTTTAGAAGCCAAAACCGCAAGGGAATAAGGGGAAAGGTAAAGCTGACAAGGGCAAACAAGTTGTGACCTATCAGCCGTAACCAAGAAGTACCCTCAGAAGAGCAAGGCCAATCCAATCAAGAAGGATCAGGGTTGCCACCACTGCCACGAGAGGGACACTGGAAGAGGAACTGTCCTCTCTATCTTGAGGAGTTGCGAGTGAAAAAGATGAAGGGTAAGACTGGGAAAGCCAGTACTTCAGGTAACTTTTTCATGATTGAATTATATTCATTAACTCATAAATTAAATTCCTGGGTATACGATACTGGATGTGGTATTCATATTTGCAATACACTACAGGGGTTTAGAGTTGAGAAAAGACTGGCCTATGAGGAGCAATATCTGCAAGTGGGCAATGGAGCACAAGCAGTTGTTGAAGCCATAGGAATATTTAAATTAGTTTTGCCTTTGGGCTTAGTACTGTATTTGAATAATTGTCATTATGCACCTGCAATTGTTAGGGGTGTGGTCTCTTTTTCATGTTTATTGAATATTGGATTTCAACATACTGTTTCTAGCAATGGAATTTCTGTTTCATTAAATAATGTTTTTTATTTTAATGCTATTGTTGTGAATGGTGTTTTTGAGATTGATATGAATAAATGTAATGATTATAATTCGATGTATAGCATCAATAATAAGAGAGTCAAGAATGTATTGGATTCGTCTTATCTTTGGCATTGTCGACTTGCTCACATAGGCAAGACTCGCATGCAAAAGCGGCAACGTGATGGGCTTTTGCAAGATATCAATGATGAATCATTTGATAAGTGTGAATCTTGTATATCTGGGAAGATGACAAAGAAACCTTTTAATAATCGTATTGAAAAGGCTGATGATCTACTTGGTTTGATACACACTGATGTGTGTGGACCACTTAGACACGTGTTAAAGAGAGGTGCTAGCTACTTCTTAACCTTCACGGATGATTTCAGCCGTTATGGTTATGTTTATTTACTTAAACATAAACATGAGGTGTTTGAAACATTTAAGGTTTTTAAAGTTGAAGTAGAATTGCAACTTGGAAAGAAGATTAAAGCTCTTCGATCCGACAGAGGTGGTGAATACCTAAGTCAAGAGTTTAAAGATTATCTAAGTGAGAATGGAATTGTCCAGCATCTCACATCTCCATATACTCCACAACAAAATGGTGTATCTGAGAGAAGGAATCGTACATTATTGGATATGGTACGATCTATGTTTAATCTTACTACTCTTTCTTTATTCTTTTGGGATTATGCTTTGGAATCTGCGATTCGCATATTAAATATGGTTCCGACCAAAAAGGTTGATAAGACACCCTATGAGTTATGGTTTGGGAAAATGCCTAACTTGTCTTATTTAAAGGTTTGGGGTTGTGAGGCATTTGTAAAACGTGACTCAGCAGATAAACTCCAACAGAGATCTGTAATGTGTATCTTTATAGGATACCCAAAAGAAACAATGGGTTACTACTTTTACTACCCACCTGAAAACAAAGTAATTGTTGCTAGGTATGAAGATTTTCTTGAAAAGGATCTCATATCTCAAGAATTCAGTGGGAGGATCTATGATCTGGAAGATGATCAAGAGGATACATTACCTTCTGAAAACACTAGCGAACTTCCTGTGGAACCGGATAGTCTGGGTCCTCCACCTGAAGTAGTTCCCATTCGCATATCCGTAAGGACTGTGAAAGCACCTGAACGTCTATGTCTTAACGTAGAGGTTGAGGAAACTATATTAGGGGATCTTGGAGAACCTGCTAATTATAGAGCTGCCATGAATGATCCTGAAAAGGATAAATGGCAGATTGCTATGAATGGGGAAATGCAATCCATGAAAGATAATGAAGTCTGGATTGAAATAGACCTTCCTCCCAATGCCAAGGTAGTTGGGAGTAAGTGGCTCTTCAAGAAGAAAACTGACATGGATGGCAATGTACACACCTATAAGGCCCGTTTGGTAGCTAAAGGCTTTACCCAAACATATGGCGTTGACTACGAGGAGACCTTTTCTCCTGTAGCTGACATTAGGGCTATTAGGATTCTCATAGCCATAGCAGCGCACTATGATTATGAGATTTGGCAAATGGATGTCAAAACCGCCTTCTTGAATGGTCGCCTAGATGAAGACATCTATATGGCGCAGCCTGAGGGGTTTGTGAATCCAGAATTTCCAAACCGTGTATGCAAACTTCAAAGATCCATTTATGGATTGAAGCAAGCATCACGACAATGGAATAAGAGATTTGATGAAGAAATCAAAAGGTTTGGATTTACTCAGAATTTCGATGAGCCATGTGTATATCACAAAGCTAGTGGGTGTGATGTGATTTTTCTAGTCCTATATGTTGAAGACATATTGATCTTGGGTAAAAACATTCCAAGATTGAATGAGGTGAAAGCCTATCTGGAGAAATGTTTTTCCATGAAGGATCTAGGAGAAGCAGCATACATTCTAGGAATCAAGATCTATAGAGATAGATCAAGGCGGTTGATTGGTTTAAGCCAAAGTGCTTACATTGATAAAATATTAAAGAGATTCAGTATTCAAAATTCCAAGAAGGGATATTTGCCAATGCAAGTAGAACATGGCTTGAGTAGCAAAGCTTGCGCTTCAACACCCGAAGAGGTGGCACGCATGAGTAGAGTCCCTTATGCTTCGGCTGTGGGATCTATAATGTATGCGGTGAGATGTACAAGGCCCGATGTGGCGTTTGCTCAGAACATTACCAGTCGTTATCAGCAGAATCCAGGTGAGCTCCACTGAACTGCTGTTAAACATATTCTCAAGTATTTGAGAGCTACTAGAGATATGTTTTTACTATATGGGGGAAATCCAGATGCAGAACTGTGTGTTACAGGTTACTGCGATGCTTCCTGGAAGTGTGATAAAGATGATACGAAGTCTCAGACGGGTTATGTCTTTGTCATCAATGGAGGTGCTGTGGATTGGAAGAGCAAGAAGCAGAGTACTATAGCGATGTCTGCAACAGAAAGCGAGTATATTGCTGCTTCAGAAGCTGCAATGGAAGCCGTCTGGATTAGGAAATTTGTTTTAGGGCTTGGCGTTATGCCCTCAATCGAAAGACCTATAAAGATGTATTGTGACAATTCAGCCGCAATTACATTTGCCAATGAGCCTGGAATCATGAAGGGCGCCAGACATTTCCCGATTCGATATCACTATGTCCACAAGTGGAGATAGGCGAGATCGAGTTACTCAAAGTTCACACAGATAACAATCTAGCTGATCCTTTTACGAAGGTTTTACCTGGTGGAAAGCTTAATCAACATGCTGAAGGCATAGGACTTCGTTTAGCTAGTAGTTTCATGCCCATCTGTGATTAGTGTTTGGATAATGGGATGTTTTGAACAGTTATTATTTTAATGAAATAAAATAATTGTTATGTTTGATTGTCATTTTCTTAATAATATATCCTATATTTGCATGTTTATATCCTTGAATATATTTTATATATTCTAAACTGTCCATTGTCGATTAATGATATGGGAATATCATTAAACTAAGACAAATCTGAGTATTGGCAGAATATACTTGAAAGTATATTGATGCGTTGTCATACCAATTTCACATGATATTCAATGAATTGAATATAGGACTTATCCCAACTTCATGAGTTTACTTTATGGATCTTTTCATCAAGTAAATCATGTGAATATAGTTATCCTCAGACTTGAGATGCCAGATAACTGTCATGCATGTAGTGCATTTCTGTGATTCAATTTACCGCTATACGTAACTGGTAGCTATAAGGATTATTTTCAGGAGTGTTGCAAAGTGAATGAGTTATACTCGTAGTCAAGATATAATTTGTTCCTTCAAATTGTTTGAAGTTTAATACTGCTGGGCCCCTCGTAGGATTAGTAAGATGTATGTGTGGCCACACCCAAGATCTCCCCTGAATATGTTCAGAAGATTTGGTAATCTTGCTCAATTAGAAACAACGAGAAACAGAATTATTAATAAAGAATGACTAAGATCCATATCTTTATTAATGTAGTATTAGAAACAAAAGGATGAGTATGATGATGAATCATCGAATGGTTTTTCCAGGAGACCACCACCCGAGTTGTACTAGGGGCATTGGCATGTTGCTAGACGCTAACCAATGTCATTACACTTTTAATAGATTTCCAAGTGGGAGCTGTTAGAGTTTTGGAAAAATATTAAATCGTGTATGACTAGAATCGAACACGGGACCTTGGGATTGCACACTTTACGTATGAATGATCAATGAAATAATTAATATAAATAAATGTTATGTATTTAATTATTTGTACACAAAATAACGACTAACGGACGTTAAGTAATTAACGGAATTGACTAACGACCATTAGTGAATAAAGGAAGGACCGTAGGTGTAATTAAGGAGCAAGAAAGTTCTAGAATTACCTTGGGGAAGGCATAGGCCGATCGGCTATATGGGAATTGTTTCCTAATTCGACTCAACTTGTCCTTCAAGATTACTAGCCTATAAATACAAACTCAAGGGTTATTAGTTTTTTAACCTTGTGCACTATACTATAACCCTAAGTTTTATTTTCTTCTTCTCTTTGCTTCTAAAACCGATCGGCCAATCCTTAGAGGAGGGGGGATCGACTTTTACTATTAAACAAAATAGTTTGGTTTAATTATTGTGTTCTTTAACTAGCATCAAACTTTGATCGGTTATAGTACGTGTGTATAAGACTTGGTAGTTAACTTACTTTAGTTAACACAATCTTAGATTGAGAAACAAAACGGTAAGGGGTTTCTCGCTAATCATATAGTTTGATTAAAGAAGAAGATTTGAAGTTAGATCCTTGTTCTTGCTAGGATCAAAGGTATGTAACTTTTATATTCGGTTAATCTTTGTACATGTCAAATAATTGATCTTTGCTTCCGCTACATGCTTTGGTGATGTTTATTTATTTATATGAATGTCATGTTATTTAAATTCCAACACCTTCAACCATGAGAACTATCTATAAAATATCAAAGATGTGACACAAACACGTATGAGGCGCTTCTTAAACACGCTGTCACACCACAGTGGTTACATAGTGGATAATTTCTCTCTAGACTTAACCAGAGAAATGGTCTTAATTCTAGACTTTGTCCACATTATGGAAATGATATAGAAATGGTGGAGCATTGCCTTCTAGGATGTTCTCGGGTCAAAGAAGCTTGGGGTAAAGTTTTTAAGCGGTGAAATTTGGGAAATTTCAATATTCGGTGAATTGAAGCAATCACGGATCACAAAATTCGTAATAATTAAAAATATGAAAAAAAAAAAAAAACAAAACAAAAACGATATGGCTAGCGGTATGTTGGACAATGTTACGAATGGTATGGTGCTAAAGTTATAAGTCCCAAACCTTACAACTCATTCATTTTGTTAGACTAATTATAGAGAGAAAGGGGTTATTTCATCTTGAATTGAATGGTGTTTGAATCAATAATTTTCCTACCTTTGATGTAAGCCGTTTGCACCTCACTAATTACCGAGTGGACAACTTTCATGAGCCTATTTGCAAGGACTTTAGCAATAACCTTGTTTTGACACCCTATGAGGCTAATGGGTCTAAAGTCTTCTATGCAAAGAGGATCTTGAATTTTAGGGACAAGATCAATAAAAGAAGAGTTACACCCTCTAGGAATAAGGCCATCAAGTTCAAATTATTTAACCATTGAAATGAAGTCTTTTCCATTTGTGTCCCAATAACGTTTAATGAATTTAAACGTGAAACCATCCGGACCCGGGGATTTACAACTACCACAATCCCAAACCGCATCTTTAATCTCTTCACTAGAGAAAGGAGCGTTTAATAGAGAAACTTCAGGAGTGGATAAAGTTTTGAACAGGTTACTAGTAAAACGAGGCCGGATGAGGGGAAGGTCCTAGAATTTATTTTTGTGTAAGGTAAATATGTGCGAGGAAACAAGTGAAGGATCAGTTACCCAAGACCCGTTGATGGATATGCCTTTGATTATAGTACGCGAGGAAACAAGTGAAGGATCAAGCCTAAGACTAATGCTGTCATGTGGAGTCGACTAGGCTTTTGGTGGGATAGAAGATACTGTCATGTTGGAGCATATGGTCTTGATCATGATTTTTATTTGGTCATTAGCTATGGGAGTGTGCTTTTATCCAACATATTGGTGCAAGGTGGTTTGTCAATTTGTTTCTTCCACTAAGAGTTCTCAAGAGATTTTAAGAGTGCGTTTATTTGAAGAAAAAAAAACATCCTTGTTTTCTATAAAACAAAGAAGACAGAGATATTCAAATCAAAATTTTCCCAACACATTTTCTCTACAAAACACAAAACATTTATTTTCAACGGAAACTACAAAACACATTTTATTCTTTTCTTCAAAATAGAAAACAATGTCACGTTACCGCATTTTCTATATTTCGTGGAAAATTTAATCCCCTTCTTATTTTAACAAAACTGAAAATAGAAAATCAAGAAATTTTTCTTCAACTAAACGCACAACTTTCTAAAATTTCAATGAATTTAATAGGCATATGGTGGCTTTCACTCCGTTTAACCTCCGTCGTTACCGTTAGGGCTTATTCTGCCGATGAAAGGGAGGTTAAAGTGAAGGGTGAGAAAGTGGTGAATAAGCTGACGATATTAAGTGCGTAAATGTTTCAATCTCTTTAGGCCGGGGATTTTTATGAAGCGATAGAATTTGATGCTTGTATACTCGTGGACTATGCTGGTTTGAATCCATTTGGTGGTAGTTTTTTTTAACCGGCATTTTGATACTGCCTTGAAGAATCCAATAAACAGGCCAGGCCACGTACATAAGGGAGGTTGGAAGGCGAGGGATGTAAATGGCAGCCACGTAGTATAACAAGAAGGAAATAAGCAAGTCAATGAAAAGGTGGAATGAAGATAGGAGTAGGGACAGATTGAAACAGTGTGCTGGTATGGCTCTATTTATATCACTAAATCACCCAAGATTTAATTAATTAAGATCTCAAAAATGCAATCAGTTACACCATCAGTTAAAAAAAATCAAAACAATTTTCATAAAAAGTGAATAAAGATGCTAACTTTATTATGAATTTAATAAGTTAAGATGGCAATGCATATTTGGGTTTTTAAAGGGTTTGAGAATTGATAGGATCTGAGTGAAGATGGTGCCCGCTTGACAACCTCACTTTCGAAGTTACTTCTCTCTTTTGCAAAATTAAAAAAAAGGTGGTGTTGAACAATGGTGGTTGTGGGGTGGTAGGGGGTGGTGGTGGTGGTGGTGGTGGTGGTGGAGGGTGGTGGTGATGGTTGTGTGGTGGTGATGGGAAGTGAAAAAGAAAATGAATAGTAAACTGCAAAAAATTTAATGTCCCTAGTAGGCGAGGGTAAAATAGTCATTTCACACGGCCAAAAAAAGTCCTTGTAGTAGGCGAGGGTAAAATAGTCATTTCACACAGCATTTAACGAGATTTCCTAACGAGCGTTAGTCCAAAAACTAAATTTGCAACTATAGTAACGCGAAAAGGATATAACTTGCAGAAAATTGAAAGTTTCGAGACATTTTTCGCAATTTTTTTTTCGATGACAACTTTCGTAATTTTCGCAAAGCTTAGGGACATTTTTCGCAATTTACTCTTGTGATTTTTCATAGCCTTTTATTACTAACACTTTTTAGCCTTTGAATTAACGAGGTAAAAAGTAGTAGTTTTAACATTGATTTTTATTGGTTTTATTTAATAAACTATGGAACAACATATTATTCTTAATTTTCTAACGTTTTGGTTATGAAGAAAATCAACAAATCTGACGGACGATGTTGTACTCGAGGACGTAGCAAAAGTCAGACACTAACATCAACCATATCACATGCAATAGGATTTTAAGGATTTTTGTGATGAGGAGTAAGGATGGGACGGCATATAAACATAAAATGTTCATAAATCTCTTTTCTTATAATTAAAGAAAAAGAAAATGTCCATATATTTCAAACCAAAAATAGTTCTCAAAAAGTTACATACAAAAAGTGTGCCACACGAAATTGCTTATGCTTGCCAGTTGACGAGTTTCTATGAAATAAATTGCCACGTCACAACTAAGCTAGTCGTATGAATTAGAGCAATCGATGTGGAGATCGTTGTGGCTCGCCGTGCTGAGCTGGACACCTCGCCACAACTCGCCGTGACACCGCCCTGCTTCGCCATGGCTTGCCGTGAGGCACCTCCTCGTCTACATGGCGAGGCTTTCTTCTGACAATTAAAGGTTGATTTGGTCCCACATTTAATTCAAGCGGTAATATTATGAAATGAATTTAATGTATCGTAAACAAAAGGGTTGGATTCTAATTTGTGGCTGAGTTTAACAAGAAAGGATTTTGATTATTTGATTTGTAATTTGGTATTGAGATTTGGTGGGATAAGGTTGAGAGAAAAATATAAGAGATGGTGGGATAAGGTTGAGAGAAAAATATAAGAGAAGTGTGTGGCTGGAAAAATAAAATGATGATATATTTGTTTAGTTTTAAGGTTAAGGTATGATAAAAGGGAATAAGGATACACATAAAAGGCCCAAATATTATTTCGTTTCTGTGGGCCAAGTCTGATGTTGAAATAAAAAGATGGGCCTGGAGTAAAACCTCAATTTATCAATAACAACTAACTAAAATAAGTTGTATTAAGTAAACTTACGATACATTAAATTGATTTCGAGTATGGAAATGTTAAAACATCAAAATGGTCTTTAGTTTATTTTATTTTTATGAAATGAATTTAGTTTATTTGGATATTTGAATAAAAAAATAAAAATAGGTAGTGGTGGGACCCAAATGAGTAAGTTGTGGTATGTTATGGGAAGGGGGTTGTAAAAGGAGGTATGTCATGGTGATGTGGTACCCCGTGGGACCCGAATGAGGAGTTTTACTTGCCCATGACACCTATTGCTCTTAGGCTTGGAGCGATTATGTGTCTTAGGTATGGTGGATGGTGTCAGTTTATGTAAAAACCAATGGTACGTTGGTAACACTGTACACTCAATTACGGAGTAATTAGCATCCCCTTATTTATTAACAAGCTGATAAATGAATGGTTGTCTTCAACTCGATGCAATAGGTGTTAGTTTTTAGGGTCATGGTTATATATGTAATGATTTTAAGGGTCATGGTTGTTACGTTTCGATGTATTGTGTTGGCGAATTGCGATATTTGATGTTGAGCTGGTCGAAATTTAGTTGCATCCAGTGGCGAAACCAGGATTTTTTATAATTAGTTACGGGTGGGCCAAATGACGGTTAAATTTTAACCTAGAAAGCTAGTATATCGTTAGACAAAAGCTTTATTCTAAATGTTATACGACATTTTTTGGAACAAGCTAAGAAAAATACAACCTAATTTTTCTTTTAAAGTTGGAGCTTATTTAGTTTGAACTGATGAAATACGATAACTTGTAAGGTTCACATATAAGAAATGACAACAAATGTTTTTATTTCGAAGGGTCATTTTATGAATACCCCTATTATGATGCTAGGAGAGGGGAACAAGATAAAATGAAAATAAGTGAAATGTAAGTAACTTATCTACTTGGAGATTTGTTCTACAATGCATGGTGTATGCGTATATTAAAAGGTGTGCCAAATAAGTAATTAGCTCCATCCATAGTTGGATCTTATTTTCTATAATCTTGTCAGTTATTCCATATTGTACTATACAATTATTTGCCTTTCAAATACAACTACTTCACTGATGTTAGACTACTTGCGGTTAATAAAACAAGTATTGAAAACATAGTTTTACTAATCATATTGTGAGGAGGCTCGGTTGGTCGGTTTCGAGTCAACATAATCTAGGTTGAAGCTAAAGAAAATCCACCCGAACCTGATCCTATTAAGATGTCGGCTTTGAGTCTAATCCTCTATTCTTGTCCCTTTCCATACTAAATTACTAATTGTCATAATTGATTTTGTTACTAATTGTCATAATTGGTGATGAATATCTTAAGAAACTGTAAATTTGTAGCGTTGATGAGTTTTATTTATTTATTTTTTTAGAACAACAATTTTTCACACTTATACCACCTATCTCACAAATGACTCTAGCGAGGCTTGAACCCACAACCTCTAAATTGGTATGCAACTCACATAAAAAACCAAAGGCCTTGGGTGTAACGTTTATAAGTTACTTGTTCTTTGTTACAACTCTTTTACTTTGACTTGTGTTTCATAATGAAAACTTCACATGAGTTTGTTTATTTTATTGATTGAAGACTACTCTCAGCAATCACACAAGTTCACCTTCCACGTCATCGTCACATTAGCTTTCTCTTTCCTTTCACACTCTCACTTTTCACTCCCAATAACTCACACCACTTCACATATTAGCCCATTTTTTTATTTATTAAAATAACTACTTTTATACAAATATACATCCACTAAATACTATACATATGCTCACAAACCTAATACGTAATAAATAATAAAAACACTTGCGGGGCCCACTTTGCACACTCCACTATGTAGTGAAGAGTTCACTCTTCGTGCTCCCCTCCCACCGTGAACCATCCCCTTCCCCGCAACACTGTCGCGTGAATGGAGGCTTGCCGATGGCTTACCATCCATTGCTGGCAACAATCTTACTATAATATTCGACTTTAGTATATTACAACGTTATTAATGCAGGTAAAAGATTGGGCTTAAGCTTTAGAGCATGCTCTTATGATTTTGTGCCACAATGGTGATGTTTAAAAGACAATCAAGTAGAATGGTTTAGATGTTAAACATTCTTCTGGTATATAAAGATGGGTAAATAATAGTTTAATCATCTAACTATAAGTGAACTGATAATTTAATCACTTAATTTTTATTGATAAGTTTTTATGTTTAACTTTGTTTGGCCATTTAGTTTAACACATTGACATTATTTTTATCCTCAACTTCAAATAATTTATTTAAATAAACCCTTGAACTATAAATATTCATACTGCTAAAACACATAATTTAAAATTAGTATCAAATTAAAACTTTAACTTTAGATAAAAACTTATAATTACTTTTACAAACGTTTTATCACTAAACCAAAAATATAGATAAAAGGTCGGGTACTTACTTTGCATGCTACTTGTTTGAGTAATCGGGTTTAAATTTGGCTAGCCGAATCTTCACTTGTTGAAATAAGCATCCAAGATACACAACACCATTGCCTCTTATAATTCCTCCATCCAAGAAAATTGCACCATCTTTTAGGTCAATATTTGAAGCCTGAAGATGTGCATTGATATTGTTAAAGTCAAAAAACAGAAAGCAGATAATTTACTGAGAAAGATATTCTATATCTCACAGATCAAAAGAAAGCTCAGATCAAGGGTCTGACTATGAAGTATTTGCAAGATCCTCACAATCAGAAATTCAATTCAGAAGAAACATGTTGAAATGGGTTCACATGTTTAGGGGAGGATTGTTGGGAATTAAATATTCTGAAGACTAAGTATCGGGAAATTCTCTTAAGTGGTTAATTCTGGTAGCTTTAGTGTTAAGTCTAGTGAGTTCCAAAGTTAAGTCTGCTGGTTAAGTCTGCTCTTCCAAGGTTAAGTCTGGTGGTTAAGTGTAGCGATTAATTCTGGTGACTACCACAATTAAGTCTGCTCTTCGAATGTTAAGTCTGCTTGCTGGATGGATAAGTATAATAAAGTCAATAATATACGGTAGATAATATCTTACCCCATGTGATCAGTCATTATGTTATATTCTCAGAACAAGTTGTAAACATAGATACATGTTGTATCTTAGTTACTGACTCACATAAGCTAGCAAGTAGTTCGACAAGACTTGACAAGAATCTACTATATTAATAAAACAAGGTTTTGAAAAGCAATCTCTAACCCAAAATTCTTTAAAACTTGACACATGTAAAATAAAACCAATCCAATGGTCTACAATGCATTTTTTTATTCTAAGCATTAACTACAACAAAAAATGGGTGGCATCACTATAATTTTTTTAATTTGACAAAAATACATCTAAAAAAAACACACACAACCCTCTCTAGAGATCCCCTTTCTAAACACTAAACGAGAATCGAAACTAATCGCCATTCAAATTAACCTTTAATCAAAATCATGATTCATCCCCAAATCCAATATACTAATAACCAAAACCCTGTTGACAAAGGGGTTTCGTTTAGGTTGTCTTTACAGACATGATCTTCGTAAAAGAAGAAGGTTTCATCATGCTTTGGAGGTTTGTTTTTTCATAAAGTTTTCATTTTTATTGTTTTTCTTGATTGTGTAGATTTTGAAACTTGTGAAATGGATTAGCTTATGTATAATAAGCTAATAAGCTCAAGTGTTTGGTTTAGTTTATGTTGGTAATTTACTAAAAATGACATGGGTTAATAAGCTAATGACCTAATGTTATATAATCCCATCCCGCATAAAAGAATATTTCATCATGCTTTGTTGTGTATGTATCAAGGTGTGAGTTTTTTAAGGTTAAGGGGGTCTTTCGTAAAGCCTATCATAAGCCCCATTTTTTTGGCTAAATTTGGGACTTTCTATATACAAGTCCACAGGTATCAAAATAAGACGAAAAACCAGATCTTTATGAAATATAAGCCGAAAACGGATAAGCTCATAAGCCCATTGAATAAAGTGCAGTTATTTTTACATGTTGGCATTTTTTAGGATAGTTTGTATCTAGGGATGTGAATTTTTTTTTTATAAGGTTTTCATTTTTATTGTTTTTTTTATTAGGGTGTGTTTGGCTAAACTTATGAATTGGGATTATGCTTATGTTATATAAGCACCTTATAGTTTATATATATAATAAGCTCATGCTGAGTGTTTGGATTAGCTTATGTATAATAAGTTAATAAGCTCAAGTGTTTAGTTTAGCTTAGTTTATGCTGGTAAATTATTCATGATCTTAGTATATGCACATAATCTGTTTGATAAAATACCTCAAACAAACTAGGATTAATAAATGTGCTCTTAATAAATTGGTGCAAACGAGAGCTTATTGATAAACTGCGTACCAAAGGTATTTCTTCTTTTTAATCTCATATTTTGTTTGCTTTTAGCTAAAGGTGGTGTGGATTGTGTGTTTTTTAAACGGGCAAATTGGTAAACTGAAAACATTTAGCTTTAAGATGTACGTGTCAAATTGGTTGAATGAGTCAAATGGGTGAAAGCCACCGACTTTATACTATTGTTTATGTCATGTAAAATAAATCGTTAACTAAAATAAAAGTCTGACTAAAGTGGACTTACTTTTGGTGTGCAATTAAATATTTTTGAGAAACCTTCTTTATGTTTCTTAAAGCTAATTTTGGTGTTATTGCTTTTTTTATGCAGATGTATTCGTGAAGGTGGTCGAGAGACAAGGAAATATAGATTGTTTAATTTTTTAACTTGAAATACGATAGTTTGACTATGAGGCGCAGCCATTGGAGGAATAGTCGTGGGAGTAGTAGCCTTGCTGCTGTTAGTTGCAGGATGTGTATATTGTGGATTTCACAAAAAGAAGAACACTGAGACAAGTGCGACGTTATTGAAGAATGCACATGTTCAACTTATTCAGGCTGGTTCAGGTATTAATAAAGTATATGCTTTAAACTTTTAATCCAGTATTGATCGATACCAAAGGTAACCAGTTGCATTCCTTACATGAAAAATTTATCTATTTTTTAATTTGGAAGTTAATTTATTGTTAACTAATATTTTGTCTTGCTTAAAAATTTTGCGAAATATATTATGATAATGCTAAACAATCATAAAATGTCGATTTATACGGATAATTTATTTGTGTATGATATTGCTTTTATGCAGAGGTGCAAAGATTCACTACAGCTTATCCTTGTGAATTTGGCAACCATATAATATTACTCTTAAATGCTTGGAGGTATGTGAAAGTATCATGTATACGGTTCTTAATAAGTTAATGTGTAACCTCTTAACCTTAGTCATTAAAAATGTAGAGAGTGCTAAGGTTTCTCACTACTTTCTCTCAATGTAAATTGCATCAACTCATGGGTAGTATACATAAAAAATCTCTTGCTGTGTTTCAACCTTATAGATAGGAATCTGTAGTTAAGTTGATACTTCTAATTCATTAATAAATCTTGGCGTTCTTTGTATTTTTTTACTCTGTCTATATACATCATCTCAGATAAATGGGTTAATAATTTAGATGGATCAAAATGAGTGATGTATGTTTGAACTTTTATGTTTAAAGAAAAAACTTTTGTTAATTGTGGTTATTTGATTCGAATGAGAGAAAATTAAGTCTATTAGTGTAACTAACCTGGTAAGAAGCTATGCAGGATAAAGTTGTTGGACATATGTTTTGAACAAGCGGATGGCCCGATGAGTAGTTGCAGTTTCCAGTGTTGTGGATAAAAGGTCAACAATGCACACTACATTTGAGTATTTGACACATAGTTGCCAGTTGCCTTCCTTAATGGAACAAATGAGATTTTATTTGTACAGGTTTGCTTGACTGATTGCAATTTATAAACAACATCAATCCACATTTGAAACTATGGCTTAGAATCATCTATTGAGAATATATTCATGTGTTACTTTACCATATTTTCATCTATTGAGAATCCAGTATTATTGAAGTTATAATACAAAAATACATTCATGTGTTATTTTACCATATTTTCATTTTAGCTTTTTCGTATATTATTTTAACTCATTATTCAGTCTAATGAACTACCATGGAGGTATGTGTGTACTATACAAGTATGCTTTTTGTTTCTTTGCAATGACCACCAAATTTTATATTATATGCAACTTATAACGGACTAAATGAATTATAATGACAAATTTTGTTGCAATTTACAATCTTAATCTATTATCAAACCATTGTACTATTTATTTTTATCTTAAAAACAAATTTTTAAAACTAGCCGCCCATCGGGCGGGCCTTGAAGCTAGTTAACAATATTGTAAAGATCTCCTTGGACTATAAAAGGAGATCTTAGATTAGTCATATGCGTGACTTTGATTAATAGTGTGTCTTTTAAAGTGATTAAGTTTTATATGTTGAATAAGAACATTTGATAAAACTTTCATACTCATAACTGTCAAGAACAAGAACAATCAAAAACATTATCAATAATATTGAATCCTTTGGTATTATACTTTCGGTGTTCATTGTTCAATATACACAAGCAACATTGTTCCATTTCCATAACCAAAATAACCTTCTAAGTGTGATTAAGTAGATTCCGCATACTTGATCATATTAACTCAACTTATCATATACACAAAGCAACAAAGGTTTAACTACCTTATACTGTATTCCAAGCATCCTCTCATATTCTTATAAACTTATAGTAATAGTCTTTTTTTTTTCTTTTCTTTTTTTTTTTTTAATCATTTTGCTCATGTACGGGTTGACCACCGAATGGACCTGGCCCGACTAGACCAAAAACCCTACCAAACAAAATCTTAATAAATTGGGATCAATGTGTGTTTTTTAGACTACCTGACTAGATCCAACTCGAATGAATCCGAACCCGACTAACACTCCTACTTCTAACAAGAAAAACGCTAAGATCACATAACTTTTACAGAATAATTTTCACACAATGATGTGCCATCTGATTTGTATATCTAACCAATTAAAAAGAAAAGAGACAATGAATTTGAACCTAAAATGCAAAGTTATTGTGTGAAATTTTTTTTGAATTAATTATATTATTATAACATTGCTCTTTTTAATATACTACCTAAGGTAGAGAGGCTGCTTCTGGTTCTACCAAAGGTAGAAAAGGACCTCCGGCCTTGCAAGGGGTGAGGATCGAACCCTTAACCTCTGTCTCCAGAGGTAAGGGTGTTAACCACTTGATCCAACATTGCTCTTTTATGTTATTTTAATCATTTTTATTCAATACATATAATTAATTTAATACGTACTCCATCTTTTCATTTACCTCCAAACCAGTTTCACATTCCCGCACTTCTTCATAAAAAAATTGAATTCCCTCCTAACCTTTTTAGATTTCCAACCACCCTTTAACTGGCCACTCACATCTCAATCTATACCACTCTTAATAATTCAAAACCGCAACAACAATCTTTGCTTCGGCAATCAACAAGATCATAAGTTCATAACAAGTTATCCTATTAATTCTGCAACATCGATATCATATCAAGATAATGTTCATGAAGAGGTATCGTCCTACTATGGTATATCTTATTTTAAATTCTACTTTTCTATTTGATGTCATTAATGATTGAGTTGATGTTATGTACACCATATGACGGCATGACCCGAACTACTTGTAACACAGGGGGTTACTTCGTTTCCCATTATACAAGTTACCATTTATATGTATTAAGTTTATTATTCCTAGAATGTTGGTTTTATCTCATTTTGATATTTATGAGAGTAGGCTAGAAGTACTTTTTGTAGAATTTAAGAACTCATTAGTGCATTTGTTCTATGGCTTTGTGAACTAAGCACTTATAATGCCCAACAAGTGTTTGATGTAATTCCTGAACCAAGTTTAAATTATGTTTTCGAGTAAAATTGCATTATATATAGATGATGTTCATGAAATTATGAAAAGGTTTAATTTGCCATATCCTCGCTATGAAGACTAAAATATTTGACCTTTAACATGTTCTATCTGCTAACATGCTGCTCTTTTATAATATACGTAGATTCAGAGTATTGCCATTAGCAGAGATATATCAAGTAAGGCAATACAACATGCACTTAGATATTATAAGGGGGTTGTATGGTCTTATATTTTGGTATGTTAACTATATCAGTTTTTCATTTCTTGAAAATTTACAGCTCTATCAAGGAATGCTTGTAGTTTCATCTGGTCGATATAATAACTTTTGCTATTAAGATTTTAAATCTTGTGTGCTGGTCAAAATTAGTATGAAAATAATTTTAATCTATAGTTGGCACTGACTTAATAACAGATGCTTTATATACTCCATGGAGAGGTTGATTTCGTATAATTGCTACTTGACTTAATCTTCCATGTTATTGAATTCAGGAATTCCTACCTACGGAGCAGTTATTTTATAGTTTTTGCCGTTATACCAACAATCACTTTTAAGTAAGTATTTCTTTCCATTTTAAAAGCAAATTTACTCAACATGTATACGAGTGTAACGTCCTTTTGCAACATGAAATTTTGACAGCAGAATTTCGGTCAATGTATGTTGTCTTCTATTTGTATTTTTTTTTTTGGTTTCAGTGTGCAGAATGTTTATAAGGTTGTATAGCTGAGACATGGAAGCATGCTAAAGGCCTTGGCTATGGTAATCATATATCTTTCTCGATCAAATGGTTAATCTCTTGATTCAAATAAGACTTGAGTTGTCATTCTTTGGATATATATCTGAAGATAAGTAAATATTGATTTACTTACTTATTATGTTGCTGTTATGTTAACAGCTTGGTGTGATTTTCGTACCTTAACCTCGTGAAGCTGCATCTTCAAGCTATTAGTGCAATTCATACTTTTTCTTTATTAACAATTTTGTGTGCCTTACCATTACATGCTATTAATTGTAGCCTTTGGTAGAAGATGGTGGAAAAGAATTAGCGGGTCAACGTTTGTTCCTATTATTTTGGCACGAGAAGTAGGGGATTGTATACATGTTTCGTTTAATGAGTATGCTCACCCATACTGAATAGAATATTTGGATTTTAAGGACACGCCTGCACGAGTGCTAATCTATGGTTATGTCCTATCATTTTGGTAAGGTAAATATTTTTATAAACTTGAGATTGCCTATAAAACCATGATTTTACCAACACTCTGTACTTATACTTGTATATGTATTTTTGACCATAGGTGGATTCGGATCATTAAGCAAGAATCTCAAAGAAGTTCACTTGGCAAACAATCATGATTTTCTAATTTCATAGGAATTTTGTACAATCGTTCAGATTATTATTATTATTCCTGGATCTATGTACAACTGGTAGATCATTTCTTCTGAATGGTAATATATGTTGTATGATTATTTTGACTTTTGTATACCAAGTGATTATTTGAATGATGATGATTTCTTTGTTTAATTGTTGTGCTCATAGTTCAATATTTGTGAGCAAAATAACATTTTCACTAATACATCAAATTGTTAGTGACGGTTTTGATACAATAGTGTTAGTGGCGGATTAATGACAAATATTTCTATATCTAGTAGCGATGGAATAACAACAAAATGGTTGGCTTCGTTGTTACTATTAGCGAAAGAAAGTTTTTCGCTAAGCTGTCACTTGATGGTCGAATCAAATTAGGTAACTCTAAAAAGGCTCTAGTGAGGGGTTTGAGTCTAAAAACCCGTCGCCAAAACTCAGAAACTTTTGTTGCTAAAATTTTGCGAGGCCCTTTTTTGCGACGGAATATATCCATCACAATTCTGTCGTTGAAGGGCTTTAGTGATAGAATAGCGATGCAAACTTTCATTGCTGATGCCCGATTTTCTAGTAGTGTTAGAGATTTTGTTCTTAAATCTTGTTTTTATTTATTGTACTTTACATATACAGGATGATAAACAACAACAATGGTATCATCACCATAACCATCCGCCATCATTTGGAACACCCTGCCATTCCATTTGAAGTAACACCCAGTTTGAATTCCGCTGCGTATCACGAAATTGGGGGTGTTACAGATTGGTATCAGAGCTATAGTTATAGAGAAACGGGTCTAATCGAGACCTAAACTATAACCATTTTTACACAAAAACATTTTATAGCCTTTCGCTCTCCGTGCCTTCCATCCTCCAGACGATTATGTGACTTTTAGACATTTTATGCTACACGTACATACTAGTATATTAATATATAACACATACTGAATTCCGGGACAGAATTCCCATTAAGGGGTAGGTACTGTAACAATTCACATTTTCGTGTTACTATTCATTTTTACCATTTACTTTTACTATTCACTTTAGCATGTTTATCTCAGGCCAATAATGAACGAAGCTGGCGCGGAGGAGCACGGATACATCAAGAAGGCTATAAATTTTATTATCATTCGAAAACTCTTTTAATGTAATTTGTAAACCGTAAAACTATTGAGACCTCATTTTTGTAAACTATGATATTTATATAATTCGAATGATAAATCTTTTAAAACGACTCAATTAGAGTTTGTTTTTTATTGTTATAACTGTTGTGCCATGAAGTAACACCCAGTTTGAATTTCGCTGCGTATCACGAAATTGGGGGTGTTACAGATTGGTATCAGAGCTATAGTTATAGAGAAACGGGTTTAATCGAGACCTAAACTATAACCACTTTTACACAAAAATATTTTATAGCCTTTCGCTCTCCGTGTCTTTCATCCTCCAGACGATTATGTGACTTTTAGACATTTTATGCTATACAAACATACTAGTATATTAATATATAACACACACTGAATTCCGGGACGGAATTCCCTTTAAGGGGTAAGTACTGTAACAATTCACATTTTCGTGTTACTATTCATTTTTACTATTTACTTTTACTATTCACTTTAGCATATTTATCTCAGGTCCATAATGAACGAGGCTGGCACGGAGAAGCACGGATACATCAAGAAGGCTATACATTTTATTATCATTCGAAAACTCTTTTAATGTAATTTGTAAACCGTGAAACTACTCGGACCTCATTTTTATAAACTCTGATATTTATATAATTCGAATGATAAATCTTTTAAAACGACTCAATTAGAGTTCGTTTTCTATTGTTATAACTGTTGTGCTATGAAGTAACACCCAGTTTGAATTCCGCTACGTATCACGAAATTGGGGTGTTACAATTGACAAGCAGTTTCTAGCCGAAAAATGGCAATTGGGTAGAAGAAAAAGTTCAGGTTGGAAAGTGTAATTGTGTATAGTTTGTCGAGTGAGTAGCTAAGGCTTGTCACAGTGGTCGGTTGATACCTTCGGTCGACCCATCGGTCGCCGTCGGTCTCATCACTGTGGTTGGTTGGTCCTCGTCGGTCGTCGAACGACACAAAAGCCAACTTGGTCGAAAATCCGACCGAATTCAATACACAAAATGCCAAAAAATCACCTTTTAATTAATATGTAACACACAAAATGCAAATGAGATATTTATTGTTATAAATTGTGCAGCAAAATTATAATTTTAGAGAGAAAGAGATGAGCTTGTATATGTTGTAGGATTTTAGATCTAGAGACAGTGAAGGTTCTCCAAGGACAAAAATTAGGTTAAATAATTTGGAAATAACCAAAAAGAGTAAAGTATAGTGGACTTTTTTTTTTTTTTTTCTTTTAAAAGAAAAATGTAAATAAAATATTTTAGTTATTAAATTGTTTGGTTAAGTTTTGGCTTTAAATGTAAATTAAATACTTTAGTTATTAAATATTTGATTTAAAAAAAAACTCGGTCGCTCCACTGTGGCAGTTTAGTCGTCGTCAGGTCGTCGGAGAGAGAAAACTGACGTGACATGGTCGTCGCAGGTCACCACTGAGACTAGCCTAAGAACCTGTGTATTAATTGAACCAATTGTTAAGAAAGTTGAATGTTACTGTATCTGATAAAATTCAATTATAACGCCTTCCAAAAAAAAAATCAATTATTACGGTGATAAGGATACGAATGGTATGTTTGGCGCAATGGGCTGGGGCTGGAGCTAGGGTCGGCACTTATATTATAAGCCTAAAGTTGAAGATTACATTTTTATAAAGTTGTTTGGCGAATTAGTTGAAACTAAAGCTTATTAATGTAAAATCACATAAAAATACATCAAATTAAATTCACGTATATTTTCAGCTTTTACGTGATAATTCATTATATTTTTAAGGGTATTTAAGTAATTTAACTATCCATAAGCCCCTATAAGCCCCATTTTATAGGCTTGTGGCTTATTTTATAAGCCATTAGCCTCCATAAGGCTGTGTGACAAACGAGACTTATTTTATAAGCCATCTTATTTTAAAAGCCCAAGCCCCGATAAGCCCCTATAAGCCTCTTGCCAAACATACCCGAAGCTTGATATTGGTTTACCGGTATTCCTGTGGCCTAATATGTAGGTTTTACTTTTAAGAGTACTCTTTAAGTTGTTTTTTTTTTTTTTTTTTTTTTTTTTTTTTTCCTCTAAAAAAATTACCATACTTCCCAATACGTTAAAAACGCATCTTAAAAATTACCAAAGAAACACGAAAGACCATTCATTGTGGTCAAAATATATACTATTAAACTCAATAACCAGATGAAGAATCAGAAATTGTAAATTTTTCACAAAAGCAAAATAATCAAATAGACCAAAAACCCCTAACATTACAACTTCTTTTTCCCAAAATATAGATAAGTACAGACCATATTGAAATAAATCTCTAAAGACAACGATACCAAAACAAACTTCAAGCATTAAACATAACACAAAAAAGCAACGAAGAAACAAAGAACCCATTTCGGTACTAAAGGTAAGAACACATTCTACCCAAGGCGGATACTTCCGGCTCTTTATCAGAATGCTTATGACTTATGATGTACATATTTTTCCTCTTCATGCAATTCCAACTGGAAGCTCGCATGGGCGAAGAGATACATACTAAAGATATTTGGTTTCAACTTTTCTTTTATTTGACAACTGAATTGGCATCAAAGCAATATATACCAACAGTCTGCTCATTTAAGTAATATGACCATAGCTTACATCGTCGTGAAAGTTTTTTATTTGGGAAAAGATAATTTATTTGAAAATGGTCAAGTGTGAGAGAAAAAGTAAAATGTTGAAACATATCGCAGGAAGTTTAGCAAACTTAAATAAAGAATGAAACATATTATAGGAAAGTATTTAAAGTCTTGCATCTTATAATACATAGTTATCTCCGCTTTGATTGATTGCGTCCCACTTAATTCTAGTTTTTTGTCGGAGCATGTTACAATATTTCCTCTCTTTTTCCTCCAACACTTCCTTGCCTCTAACCAAGCCCCCCCCCCCCCCCCCCCCCCCCCCCCCCCCTCTTCAATATGACTAATATTTCTATTTAAAGTTACATCACTATGCACAGATACTCGTCTAGTCACAAAACAAAAGAAAGTGAAAAGCATAGTCGATTTTATTGGGCTGAATGTATTGTCTCCTTTTAAACCTAATATTAAGCCCACATCTTTACAGGGGTAATTCCGTCATCCCGTAATTAAACATAATTTCATTACCGAAAGAGCCAAAGAGGTTTATAAGCCAGCCCCATTTTCCGTTAAACCCTACACACACACTCAAACTTCAGTTTCCATGGGAGTAACGATGGATGAATCCGCTACAACTAACTCCAATCATCACAGGTAACGCATTCATTCACAATCAGTTACTTTAATTTCACACTTTTTTTTTTTTTTTTTTAATAAAAAATTAATTTTGTTTTTAATTTCAGCAGTGGAGCTGGAGAAATTGACAAGCAGTTTCTAGCCGCTCCGATAAAGTCTGCGGTCGATAAGTTTCAGTTAGTTCCGGAGTTTCTCAAGGTATTTGACTCGCCGTTGTTATTCGTTAATGTTGCGAATTCGAATAGTTTATTTGTTAGTTATAAGTTAGTTTTAGGCTAGAGATTTTTGGAGCGTTTAACGTTTAGAATATTAACGCCTCTATTTGAAACGCTGATTAAAGAAGCGTTTTAGCTTTTAGGTTATTTTACACTTTATAGTTACAAATACCGCTATGTTACTAAAAGCTTTTATAAAATAGATAACTACTGCTAAGAGTAATGGAGGTCGTGGATTTAAACGACTTGCGTTTGAAAAGTTTGTTAGCTTGTGTGTTATACAGTTAGACGATATAGTTATAACTACGGTATATAGCTCATTTTTGTATTTGAAACTCTAAATAAAGAGGCATTTTAGCTTTTACGTCATTTTACACTTTATAGTTACAGCAACAACAGCAACAACAATAACTAACTGGGAGTTTTGCTGGACACAGAGACACAGAGTAAAAGAGGTCTCGGTTTTAAGCGACTTGCATTTGAAAAGTTTGTTACGTTATGTGTTATTTAGTTAGTCGATATGGTTATAAATGTGATACATAGCTTATTTTTGGTTTTAAGCATTTTTGCATTTGAGATATCGTTAGGGTTTGAGTTATGTAATTAGGCAATATTGTTCTAATAGCGATACGTTATTTCATATTAGTGTTTACATGTGCTTGCTTTAATGGTAAGGAAGTAGTGGTTTTGGATTTGGACGTATTTGCGTTTAAATAGTTGTTAGGAGGTTTCATTCTAAATGTGATAGCTCATGTAAGTATTGTGTTATCGCGTGCTTGCCGTAGCAGTAAGGAATTGTGTAGTCTGTAAGTGAGGTCTTAGGTTTCAAGCATGGACATCGCTAGGGGGATAATATTGCGGTTGGTGGGTTTGCCCGGGGGTGGTCCTTACCCTTAGCCTACATTCAAATTGGTTGGCATCTATATTTTGTAGGCGCCTGTAGGAATGGCGTTAGGAAGTGAGGTATAAGCGTTGGTATCCATTTATGTTATGGTTTTGCTGTTATCACTATTAGTCACTTTTTGTTCCATTATATTTAGTTTTGCAATTGATTTTGCAAAAAGTTATGAATGTGTGCCTGTATGTACTAACATTTGGAGCTGCAGATCAGGGGTTTGGTGAAGCAACATCTGGATTCATTCAACTACTTCGTTAAGACTGACATAAAGAAGATTGTTCGTGCTAATGACACTGTGGCATCTAAATTTGATCCTAGCATTTACCTGAGGTAGAACAGTTCCATTTCATGTCTTTCATGTATATTTTAATGCATCACCTACATGTTATTTATCTTATTGTAAGCTAAATAATTAACCTTTTATTATTCAATTCTTGCTTTGATGTCAGATATAAAGATGTTTGGATTGGGAAGCCTTCTATAGTTGTTGATGGTGTGACCGACTCACTAACTCCTCAAAAGTGTCGACTAAGTGATATGACGTAAGCAAGTTCCTTTTTATTTCACGTGAATGCCATCAAATGGATGTTACAATTTATTTAATTTCTGCCTCAAGAATAAAAATGTCTCTAGTTACCATGTAAAATGTATTTGATGCCAATAGTAACAAAACCACCTTAATCACGTGGCAGCTCTGTGCATTATTTCTCACTGCTCTGCTTGAACTGAAACATATGCACAGAAGACACATCGTTGAAGCGATTAAAATTATCAATAGCTACCAAGAAGAAAACATATAAATCCCTCAAGAAAGGAGAAATTCCATAGAATAGCAACCTAGTTCTCAAAATTTAAATTAGGTACTTACAGTCGTTTATGTCAAATCCCAACAAGGTGTTTTAAGTCATTACAATGGGCTAGTTTGGTAATTAAAACTCTTATACCCCTATATGGTATTTTTTTTAATACACTATAATGTCATATCCTATCTAGTCATTCAAAAACTTCAGTCACCTGATCCAGAATTCCAGACACAACGACGTACTGTTACCAAATTGGATCATTTTGCAAACTAGGAAGCTATTCATGGAATTTTCCCTTTTAAGAATTCTTGCAACTATTTTATGTACAAATGACAAGGGCAAATGCTCATCAAGTTCATGAAAAAGTTGTGGATTATGACCAATCATATATATGTTAAAAGGGAGCTACTTAAAAAATGAATTAGTTGACTATGGATTGGTGTATGCCTACATGGTTTCCGTTTACTCTATCTGCAAGGCTAAACTAACTTTGGCATTAGAGAATTGGTGGCAATATAAGTAATTATTACAGTTTATCATTTTTGCATTGTTAATAAGGGTGGAAATAGTTTTTCTTCTTACTGGCTGTAGCAATTGACATCAATGAAGCTGGAAATTGGAAATTAAAAAATGGCTGCTTTCTTCTTTCTTCTCCTTTCTTTTACTTTTACTGCCATCTTTATTTCTCGCCTATCTTTCTTGAACCTTTAATTTTCCATTTCTCTTCATTTGACATTATGTACCTTATTTGCCACACAATGTAGGTATTCTGCTCCAATATATGTCAACATCGAGTATTGCAATGGTAGCTATGGTCAGAATAGCAATCCACAGTTTAAGGTATGTTTTTAAATCTATGATAGTATTTGCAGCATCACTATCTGAGATTTGATGTGATTTGATGTTTAAATCTTTCATATATTAAATTGCAGAAAGATGTAATTATAGGAAGAATGCCTATTATGTTAAGGAGCTCTTCCTGTGTCCTTTATGGCAAGGATGAAGAGGAACTCGCGAAACTAGGTTCGTTATAGAACAAAAGAATCCTTTCATAGTTCTCCGCAATTAGGCATATTAATTTCATATTATCAAATGATTATAAGAGTGATATCGAGACTAATTTTATTTCATGTTTTCATTAGGTGAATGCCCACTTGATCCCGGTGGATATTTTGTTGTGAAAGGAAATGAAAAGGTAACCTATAATCTCATTATCATGCCCTTTTTGTTCTTTATTTTATCAACGACAATGTCACCATTGCTAAATTTTATTATCATTAACGTGATGATTTTTCAGAAATATCATGTCTTTTTTAATTGTCCTAACTTATATAGGATAGTATGTTGCTTTGTTATCCCTATAATCTGCACTTCAAGATACTGACTATATGTTTGCTACTGGGGTGTTGTTTTAATTTAATGGCCACTAACTGAGTTCATAGCACAATGTACCAATTTTTTGCTGAAAAATCTCTTTGCTCCATGTAAAGTTATTTTTATCAAGTATTTGTGATGTTATGTTGCTTTTGGTCCATAGGTTGACTTGTATGAGCAAACCCCTCACACCATCTATAAGTATATTGGCTATTTTAGATTTCTTTGTTATATACAAACTTATCTGAACAGTTTAGAAACAGCTCCAGCAGTCCTGCCTATGACTAGTTAGATCAGGACATTAATATTGAAAAATAATAGGATAAACTTACACCCAAATTAATGTAACAATTTAACACAATTTCTTTATATTGTACGTAGCCTTGTGTAATCATATTGATTTTACTTACTATATGTTCTTTTATAATTTATCGATCATTCCAGGTGATTTTAATTCAAGAACAGCTTTCGAAGAACAGGATTATTATAGATACAGATAAGAAGGGTTGGTCAGTATTCTTTCTCCCTTTTCCTTGAGATATGCATGCTTTAAAGTATTTCCAGTATTAGGTTACTATTTTCATTGCCGGCATGCTGAACTTGAACTGTATCTTTAAAGTGCATATTCAATCCCACTTAAGATTAGTCAATTGGCTGGAGGATTATGGGCTTTGTGTGGCTGAAATCAAGTGAATTGTGGAAAAGATTATTTAATCAATTGTTATATTCTATAATTTAGTGATTAACATGGAAAACCAGTGATACTTTTGTGGTGTAAATATCGATCTTGCCTGAATAACACGTCCACAAAAATGTGCTCTTTTGAGATAAGTTGTTCAGTTAAATGAATTAGCTAAGAGTTACATCTTGTTCTCTTTCTGTTTGAATTTATGTATTTGCATTTCGGGTTGGAAAGGGTCCCGGGATTTACCCGGCGAGGTAGCGTACATCTGAGTCAAAAGGCTTGCCCTCCCCGGGTAACCTGAACAGGGAAAAACCTCATCCGTTTACCCGTTTTATTTTGGGTTCTATCTTCCCCAACTAGGTTGGATCAAAGGAGAGTCATGCAATGCTTCAGTTCACAAATTAGAAAATAAAATCTCTTATGAATTTTTATTTTGCTTTTGGTTCACTGATTATGTCCTTCCTGTTTTCCGATTCAGCATTCAGGCATCTGTAATGAGTAGCATTGAGATGACAAAAAGTAAAACAGTCATAAGAATGGAGAAAGAGAAAATATATCTTGTGTTAAATTCATTTACTAATAAGGTATGTGTATTGTTTCCTTTGTGACTTGGCTTTTCAAATTGTTTTCAGTTCCCATATTTCCTCATTATTTCCTGTTTGTTGTATATGTTCTTTGTCTTTTCTATTCGGTTCCCATTATGGTGGTCATGAAAGCAATGGGTATGGAAGCTGATCAGGAGGTTGTACAGATGCTTGGTAGAGATCCACAATATGCTTCACTGCAGGTAAGCTATCAGATGTAACAACAAACATAACTGGAAAATTGTTGAATGGAAATTTTGTTAGTTGATTGCCATTCAGAGGCTCAGTTTCGGTTTATGGAAAGTTCAGCAAATGCATTTATGATAAGAGATATTGGGAGTAGAAAATTCACATATTGAATTTTAGTCAATTTTAAGAGGAAGATTCCTTTTGTTACAGAGATAGGAGGGAAAATGTATATAACTATATTTATGCTCATTTGTTCTACTAATTTACAATCCTTAAATAGGGAAGAACATGTAGGAGAAGGAAATCCCTAACCAAATTTTATCCAAAATGTTTTTACTACTTTGTCATACTAATTTTCAACCCTAATACTTTCACATAATGGGCACACGCTGATTTAGCATTTCAATTTTCAGGATTCTGCAATTAATGGCGTCTATACTCAACAACAAGCTTTGGAGTTTTTAGAAAAGAAGGTACATATCTTTTAATAATAACTTAGAAGAAATAGAAAGTTTTATTTACTTATGAAGAAGAAAACGGCAATCTATGGTCTTTAAACACTTTAATCGACACATTTGGGGACAAGCAATGGAAATAGTATTTCCCATGGCGCACAAATGTAGAATTCTGCCTTTTTTTTAAAAACATTCCGCATACACTATTTAGTATGTGTCTCTTGATCTTGTTAGCAAGTTGATAGCTTTTGTATCACACATAAAACCACATACGATCTACTATTCATGACCTGGAAAATTTATTGCTTACAAGTCCACATATATTGTCCTTTACTGATTATTCATGTTTGGATCCAGCGCAAGAAGTCAGGGTCTAGGTTTAAAAAGGTATGTCTCATGACCCCTCTTTTGCTATATGCTCATAGCCCCTCTTTGTTTTTGGTACTGTAGATGCTGCATCATAGTCTGACAGACTATTATTGTTCGTTTAGGATGATGGCGTGTTGGGAACTCTTCGTGATATATTTATTCCTAATATCCGGGTGAGTTAAATTAAGTATGAGGTGAACTATATGAGGTCTGACGTATCTCCAACTAACTGTATATTTATCTATAGATGAGAGATAACAATTTTCATTTGAAGTGCGTGTACACCGTGGTGATGTTAAGACGCATGATGGATGCAATCTTAAACAAAGATGCTATGGATGACAAAGTAAGTTTGAGCTTAAGTATTCCCTTTCACTAATTGCAGTTAAGGATGAGTTTATGTTCTCTCAAAGCACCCTCATTTTGTAGTAAGCTGGTTGATTACCATCTTGTTCCTGAACAGTAAATTTCTCAAACTGCTTCAAAGGTTTTGTCATTACTCTCCGTGGAAGTTCCTTCAGGACTAAATGATATGAGTTGAACTTCATTAAAAGAAGTATTACATTGTATGCTTTATAAATTACATAGATGTTATGCTTAACAATTCCATGAAGCTCATGCCGATCTTGCATTGGTGACATAAAGTTCATTATCATTCTTACCAATATACAATAATATATCTCTTACGGGCCAAAAGGATTTAGTTAACAGCACTGATGTTTCTGTCTCGAAAATCTTTAGGGTTATTTTTCTCTATAATGCCCTAGCTCTCTGGTATAAGCTGTTACTCTGTTATAAAATTTTAACATATGACCATTTGAATCCATGTTGTTCTTTATTTTGCTGTTAAGCTCTGTTTGTGTCTCCTTTTAAAGCCATCTAAAGTTGATTTTGGTTGAGAACTTGGTAGTTCGAGAAGTCCTTTTTCTTCTTTTTTTAACCATGTTGTTTATGTATATGTGTGCAAATACATACTGTAGGACAAGAAATTATATTATTCTTTTAGAGTGATATTATGTCTATAATCTATGTATACATACATATCTGTGTGTGTGCTTTACTTTACTGATAGTCCATTATAATTGTTTACAGGATTATGTAGGCAATAAAAGGCTGGAGCTTTCAGGGCAATTATTAGCTCTACTATTTGAGGTGAGCGTCTTTTTGACCAGTAATAATGCTGATTGTGCCACATTTGTACACTAACACTGTTTCTGGCGGAATGGGTGATGTTTTTCTTGCTGGATACTTGGATCTATGAATCAAAGGCTAAATAGAGTTTACATTATTTATAATTATAGCTTGTCAGGATTTCTTCTTTGTTATTTTAACGTCAAAGTCTTACTAATGTGTGATATCTGGTAAAAATTTATGTTTCAGGACTTATTCAAGTCAATGAATGATGGATTAACATTTATGGTAGAAAAGCTCTTATATAAGAACAATCGTTCTAGCAGGTTTGATATATCCCAGGTATGCCAATTTGATTAAACAAGAAATGCGCAGGTTTTTACTTTTTACCATGTATTGGTAATATATAAATAAACGTGTTAATTCAAATAATACATATCAAAAGATTTTTGTGTCTAATTCAAAATTTGGACCCGTGGATAAGAGCATGCGTGTGTGTGTACTTTGTCAATCCTTCTTGTTAGAATGGATTGCAGCTAGGATCGATTGTCTAGTTTTTTGAGTCTTTTGCTGTACATTTTACTTATCGATTGTCTAGTTTTTTGAGTCTTATGCTGTACATTTTACTTTTTTTAAACTTTTTATTCAGCATCTTGTGACAGAAAGTATTACTATTGGCTTGGAGCGTAGCCTCTCTACTGGAAATTGGGATGTTAGTCGATTTAAAATGCACAGGAAAGGCATAACACAGGTGCTTTATTTTTCCTTTTTAGTATATACTTTCATATGATCTTTACAACTGTCACTTAATTGGTTTCTATAACTAGAAAGGCACTTTTTAACAGATTGTTACAAGACTATCCTTTATTGGAGCGTTTGGTGCCATGACAAAAATTTCACCACAGTTTGAAAAGTCAAGGAAAGTTAGTGGACCCAGGGCCTTACAACCTAGCCAGGTAGGTTCACCGTCAATCTTAAATAGCTGTTTCATCTTTGATGTATTTTGAGGCCAAAATTTGATCAGTTTGTAAACACTATATGTACTTTTTAGTAACGTTGCATCATTTTGGAAATTTTATTGCAGTGGGGCATGCTTTGCCCCTGTGACACTCCTGAAGGTGAAGCGTGTGGGTTGGTGAAAAATCTGGCTTTGATGACTCACGTTACAACCGATGAAGATGAAGCCCCTATTACATCCTTGGTACTTTGCTTTCATTCTCTAAAAAGTTGATTTTTTTTTTTTTTTTTTTTTTTTTTTTTTTGCTGTGAAGCTACTAATCTGTTCACAAGGAACACGGAGAACATAAAATTACACATAAGAACGAAGAACAACTAGGCGTTAAAACATATATACGGAACTCAACTTTTTTTTTTTTTTTTTTTTTTCCCATTAGTGTTACTGTTTGGGAGTTGAAGAAATGTCTCTACTTTCCGGAGAAGAACTTCATTCACCAAATTCGTTTCTCATCATATTAAATGGGCTTATCCTCGGCAAGCATAAGAGGCCACAGGTACTATGCATAAATTTTAGTTTCTGATGTCATTATTCAATTTCATCACCTTTGGCGCTTACATACTATTTTGCATGACTTGGTAGCTGTTTGCTAATGGAATGAGAACATTGCGTAGGGCTGGTAAAGTAGGCGATTTTGTCAGCATTTATGTCAATGAGAAACAAGTAAGATTTATTGCCTTGCAATTATCAAATAGTGCTACTTAAAGATTTATAGACACGTTTTATATGTGGTCTCTCTTTTTTATATTCGATCACTCTTACCTTCACATGTATTAGTAAGACATTGTTCACAAAAAAAATCATTATTGAGGATTCTGAAAAGGGTCATTATTTTGTTGGCAGCGTTGTGTTTATATTGCTTCAGATGGTGGTCGTGTTTGTCGGCCACTTGTAATAGCTGACAATGGTGTATCAAGAATTAAGCATCATCACATGAAGGAGTTGAAGGTAGGTTACTTAATATCACACTTTGTGTTTAAGAAAGTTGATGCCAAAGTATTCACCTAATATATTAACAACCTCTTCTTTGAAGGATGGAATTCGCAACTTTGACAGCTTTCTAAGGGAAGGACTGATCGAGTATCTTGATGTCAACGAAGAGAACAATGCTTTGGTTTGTCAAAATTTAAGCACATTGGAAATGAAAAGATTCTTTACCAATTACCTAACTTTTGATTCTTACTTAACTTTATGATTTATAGATTGCTTTATATGAAGGGGAGGCTACCACTGAGACAACCCATATTGAAATAGAACCATTTACGATCTTAGGTGTTTGTGCTGGGCTGATTCCTTTTCCTCACCATAACCAATCTCCAAGAAATACCTATCAGGTCTATATTGCTTTTTGTGTATGTGGAGTTTGAAATCTTTATTTTGTTGGTTGCATTAGGTTTAATGATTATGGTTTTTTTTAGTGTGCTATGGGAAAGCAAGCAATGGGTAATATTGCATATAACCAGGTATGAATTTTTGTACTTCCTTAGATTATGCAGTTGATCTATTAGGTACTAATTTATAATCGTAATCCTTATGAATATGGTTTTGTATAGTCCCAACGTAGTTTCATCAAAATCTATACTATTACCAAAGTTTTTATTTTACTTAGTTTGCTTCCCGCCAAAGTATGTACATTGGGCTTCTGAATTTATATCGTTTTTTATTAGTTCCTATGCTGATTAATGATTTCTGAGATTTTTCTGAGTTGTAATTACGCGCATCATGCACCGGGTTATTATATCTATACTCAGTCACTCATGTCTAGTATGTCTGTAATTGTAGCTAAATAGGATGGATACATTAATCTACCTTTTGGCTTATCCTCAACGGCCACTATTGACAACAAGAACAATTGAGCTGGTCTGTATTCTATCTTACAACAGTATATATATTTCATCACTTAATTTCTATGCTTCCTCAGTTATTTTATTTTTATAAACTTTCATCGTTTCTAGGTGGGTTATGATAAGCTTGGAGCTGGGCAAAATGCAACTGTTGCAGTTATGAGTTATAGCGGTTACGATATTGAGGATGCCATAGTCATGAATAAATCATCTTTGGATCGTGGCTTTGGCCGTTGTATTGTAATGAAAAAGTAATTATCAGTTAAACATTGCTCAGTTAGTCTGTTTTCTGTTAGTTTCAGTTACTAAATCTGCTTTCTCTAATGTGTTGTCATAACAGGATGTCGGCTGTGTTACAGAAGTATGAAGGTTCATGTGACCAGTTTTCTACGCCTAATAAATCCCAGTATGACGCTGAGAAGATCCAGGTCTGTTAAACAACCTCTGCATTCATGAGCATAGTTTAATTATGTTAGTTAGGTGATCCCGTGTTAATTGATATTTTCTCTTGCATCAAGCATGGTACCTAGATTTTTAACGTACTTGAACATGAGCTGATTTATTGCTTATTTAGTTATTTACTTGTGAAATATCATATTCATGCTAATGAGACAATACTGTACTGTGTAGATTTTGGATAAAGACGGACTTGCTTCTCCTGGTGAAATTATAAGACATCAAGACGTTTATCTCCAGAAAGAGTGCCCTATAGATCCAAAGACTGCCCCCAAGCATCCATCACAGATGTGAGTTGGTCATTATAATTTGCTAAACATCCTTGTGTCTTTGTGATGGTAAAAGCTCATTTTGTTATTGCATCCAGTAAGTATAGAACGAGCAAACAAACATACAAAGGTGCAGAAGGTGAAACGCCTGTTGTGGATAGAGTGGCTTTATGCTCTGATAGGCGTAACAATTTATGTGTAAAGTTCATGATTCGCCATACTCGTAGGCCTGAGGTAAGAGTTTGTGGTTTTATGCTATACAGTACCATGCAACTTGCAAGATCATTTTCGTCTGTGAAAGACTTGAAATTATATATTTATACCATTTCTTTCTCTGGATGTGATACTGACATGCTTTTTTCTTCAGGTTGGTGACAAATTTAGTAGCCGGCATGGCCAAAAAGGTGTTTGTGGGACCATAATTCAACAAGAAGATTTCCCTTTCTCCGAACGTGGCATATGTCCAGATTTGATTATGAATCCTCACGGATTTCCAAGGTAGGTAACAGTATATTATATGTCCTTATTAGCAACAGATATTGTGCATATACAACCGGGGTCCATTAACCAGAAAGCAAACAGAAATAAGTGAATCCTGTTGGGGTTCTGGATCATTAACCGTACAGTAGACACACACATAAGTATTATAGAACTATTAGGCACTTAGGCAGGCCAAGATCAACAGCTATAGAATATAGCAATTTTAAAAGACAACACGAAGGGTATTCTATTAATCTGTTATCTGAAGATTGATTCACCAATTACCCAAGTAACTCGTAATCAATGATTTGTTTTTTGTTCTGAGATCACCTCAACTAATTTGGACTTTGGAATATGGTTTATTTGGCAAATATAGGATAGGATGTCTTATATCTGTCTTCGATTATTATGTCATATTTTGTTACATGTTTATAATATATAATCTAAATGCGTTATTGAACGAAAACAACAATCCGATAACACTTGGCTTCGTTTTTAGAGGTAATGCTCTCTCCTGGACAATTAATCAGTTTTCAGTTGACCTTCTAATTACTTATAAATCTTATAAAGCATATGTCATTAAGGAGAAATTATAATTGTATAAGGATATAGCACAAGTTCCATGATTTTCCATATGCTTGTTGTGTTAGTATTAATATTATGTTAACGATATTTAGAACCTTTTTCCTTTTGTTTTCTCACCTTTGGTATTCTATTTGATTGTCAGTCGAATGACTGTTGGGAAGATGATAGAGCTTCTTGGGAGTAAGGCTGGTGTTTCATGTGGCAAGTTCCATTATGGAAGTGCATTTGGGGAACCAAGTGGCCATGCAGACAAAGTTGAAGACATTAGGTGCGATCTTTATCCATGTAGACAGTTTTATCTCAAAGTTAACTTAGTTTCAGATTCTAAGTGACAATTCATATCTTATACAGTGAAACACTTGTGAAGCATGGCTTTTGCTACAATGGGAAGGACTTCCTATATTCAGGTTCTAGTCGTTTGGCACATTATGTTAGATAATAACTCACCTAAAGTAACAAGAAAAGGTAGCCTATAACTGTCTTACGCTATCATATTTCAGGTATCACTGGTACGCCACTACAAGCATATATCTTCATGGGGCCGATATACTACCAGAAACTAAAGCACATGGTAAGAGTTAAATCCAATAAAATCATATACATTCTAAAAACAGCAACGAGAACTGATGCAATTGTTAACAACGTTATGCTGATTTGTTCTGCTATACTTTGTTCTGAAAATGACATGATTAGAAAAAAGGAATATATGTAATGTGTGTTTCTAAAGAATATACTAATTTTTAAGTTTAATAGACACTTCTTCTGTGCTGCGCATTTCTTTTTAGTACTAGGATTACCACGAAATGTTTTTAAGTCAATAATTAAAAGACTGCTTCTAGAGATTTTATATATGTTAATCACTGTTGTTTATTTGTCCTGCAATCTCTGTAATTTTTTTATCAGCAGATGGGAGTAGAATTTTTGGTCTGCTCTTAGTTTTGCATCTTGCATCTCATTATGTGCATCCTTTTAATTATATATTATGGCTTTGCTGTCATTAGGTATGTGTGTTAATGATACTGATACAAAGTGAATTATTGATCTCGATGTAAAAATAGGTCCTTGATAAGATGCATGCTCGAGGCATGGGCCCCCGCCAACTTATAACCAGACAGCCCACAGAAGGGAGAAGCCGAAATGGAGGTGCGACTTCTGCTATACTATGATTGTTATAACATTTAATAATCAAAGTTGCTTAATAATTCTGATAATTACCTAGGTCTGCGAGTGGGAGAAATGGAACGAGATTGTTTGATTGCTTATGGAACTAGTAATCTGATCTATGAACGCTTAATGATTTCTAGTGACCCTTTCGAAGTTCAGGTGTGTCACATATTCTTTCTTATTGCTTATCTTGTGGTTTTCCTGTTAAGCTTCAGTTGTCTGTTTCTTGGTTTTTTTTATGGCTACTGATGTTGTCATGAACCTCGTGCCTTATTATTATTATTTTGTTATCTGGCAGGTTTGTAGAACGTGTGGCTTACTTGGATACATAAATTATCAAACTAAGACTAGGGTCTGTTCCACATGTAAGAACGGGGATAATATGTCATCCATGAAACTACCATATGCCTGCAAGCTTTTATTCCAGGTAAAATCTTAAAAACTTTCAGGTTGATGTTTGTCACAAATTACATCTACTTGTGTTAAAGTATCGTCTTTCATTATTAGCTGTTTTGTGCCTGAATGATCTTTTAAGTTAAATCTGTTGACGTTCTAGTTTAGACTCCAAAATGTGATTAAATTCTGCAAAGGCTAATGTAGAGTATTTTATAAACTTTCAGTTTATTCTTGTTTTCATAATTACTTTTGCGTATTCCTCCTATTTGATGTTTGTACAGTCAGTTTTGAAATGTTTTCGACAATAGAGTAAGCTCACAGATCATTTTATCATCTACTCCCTCCGTCTCAAAATAAGTGGGACGGAGGGAGTAACACTCAATTGTAGCTGTGTTGAACTGTATGTCACTGTTTTTTTGGTTTCACTTGTTTTACCAGCCAATGTTAAACGAATCTGAATATTACTTTGGTGAGTGCATTTTGAGAAGTAATTTTAACCCTTCCTTTACTTGTTGCAGGAACTCCAATCGATGAATATAGTTCCACGTTTGCAGTTGGCTGATTAATTATACGTCTATATCATCATTTCGAAGTTTTCAATAGTAAGTGGCTATATTGTTTCATTACATACTTTTACGTTAGGCAGCAATTCTAACCAAATTTCAACCGAGTGGGTTAGATTAGATCTCCCACTGCTGGATAAAGTTAGAAACATAGCTTAACATGAAGCAGGTTGAAAGTCACCCATAGTGTATTTACGCGCTTACAACATACCAAATTGCTTAATTCAGAATTATCCCAAAATTTTCAATGTTTTTATTTTTATAATCATCTATGATACATTAGTTTTCCAAAACTTAAGTGTTGACGGGTTGGCCTGACCCAATCCACCAATCTGCCACCTCCAGTTATTTTAACTTTTAAGCGTGATGAAGGGTTTAAATGTTACAGTTTATTGACAGGGATGGGAGGATTATTGCATGCTTTACAATCAGTTCATATTCTGGCATCGTTGAACAGGCTGGGAGATCTATCCAGGGGAATAGCAGATTATTTTTCACCTTTTCCCCGCTGAAACATTCTTTTATAGCTTTACCAAAACTACTACCTTTAACAAAAATAGGTTAGAGGACACATCACTAAACATTATGTAATAGGCAGAAACTGTAAATGAGGCTTTTGAGATGTTACTTTTATTCCCGGTGAGTCGGTGACACTCTTGAGATTATTGGAGAGGTTATTCTTCAGTTAGAAGGTTTTCTCCCCTGTTTTTGTTATTTAACATTGTATCCAATGTAATTAGTCTATTTCTCTCTTCAATTTGCTTATACATTGATTCTTGACTGGTTTAGCGTTGCGGTAAAATGTTTGAATGAAAAGTATGGGTACAATAGTTTGGATCTGAAGTCACTAGACGCTACTAGTTCTTGGCTTATATAAGGTAAAGATATATGTGTAATTTATTGTATCAATTACCCAGTAAATTTAAAATTGATTGTAAAAGGTGTATGTGGAGCTGTTCATACTTGACACTATCCAACTTTGGTTTGACTTGTATTTAGAAGATGGTACTCTAGTTATCACTTGTTGCCCATTTTGTCACTTGTCACCTCTAATAGTGTTTAAAGAAAATCTTTCAGTAATGATTACACTAGATTTGGATGGTTTCATCGAGTTTAAGTTGGGTACTTGATAAATAGACACATTAGAAGTAAGAGTCAACAATCTGATTGTATATGTGTTGACTATATTGTAGAGAAGTAGAATGTGTCCACAGTGTGAACGCCATAGTTTTTAGGGTACACTTGCATTATATGGTCTTCATTTGTAGTTTCTTGTGGAGATTGTCAATGGGCAAATCTATAAACTAAAAATCTCGACCTCATTTCTTTCTCACACTGATTGATGAACCTAGGCGAATGGCTTTGGTTGAATGCAATTTTGTTGAGTACATGTCTGGTATGAGTTTTCATTTCATTTGCCAACATTGCCACTTTGTGGTGTGATATGAGATAACTTCACTAGTTGCGAATTCAAGATTTATTGTGACTTTTGGCTCACTTTGCTTTGTGGCTAGGTTTTGCGTTTAGTTTCTGATGATATTTTTCAATTTGTGGTATGTGACTAAAAATATTTCAAAATCATAACTAAAACAAACTAAGAAGTTTCATATTGTTGGTTAGGTACATGCAGAGACCTGTATTTACTTTGTGATTTGTGTAGATGAAAAATCTTAAATCAAGCATTGAAGCTCAATGAGTTGATTTGTTAATCCAGTTGTTTGTTCGTCCAATTGTCATCCCCTATATAACCAAAAGTATACTTAGAGCAACTTCAACTTCAATGCATAGTTTTATAAAAGACTTTTCACTCTTTAATAAGCTTTTTAGATGACTTGATGCATTGTAGTTAAAACTTTACTAAAGACTTGTATGATAATGACTTGGTTACAGAAAACTACCCAAAAGATTTTCATTAATTAAAACTTAAATGACACAAGTGGGGTATACAAAAAAATTGTTGCAAAACTTTTTAGCATTGAAGAAGATTTTGAAGAAAAGTCTTTAATAGTTTTTTGCAATGCATATACTCTTACTTGGGGCTAAACCTTGTTTGATTTATAAATAACACTAATCGATAGATTGTCTCTAATATTACCAGGTGTCTACATGTTCACAATAAACATTTTTAACTCACGCGTTGTGGCAAATTAAATTTCCTCATTACAGGACCGAAATGTTCGGTCTGGGTCGGTCCGATTCGTCGATTTCGTCCAATCCAACAAAACATAATAATCAATTTTGCGTAAGATCGAACCAGACCAAAGACGGAATATAAAAAAAGGTGAACCAAAGACCCCAGTCCGGTCGGTCCGGTTTCTTGATTCGGTCCGATCCGCTGTCTCTTATGCTCACCCCTCTTTTATGACATCTGGAGCCTCCCATTGGCTACATACATTCCCAATGACGTAACCACATTTCATCTTATAAACATATAAAAAAAAATCAATAATAATAATACCTGATGATGACTTCAATAAAATTGGGAGCGCGTAACAGCAAAGTGGAAATCTTAAAATAATTTGAGTCAAAGTTAAGATATTAAACTATTAACTAATCAATAAATTTAGACCAACTTACAAACATAGCAACTAATTAAATTCATGTAATAATAATACCTGATGATGACTTCAATAAAATTGGGAGCGTGTGCGTAACAGCAACTAATTAAATTCATGTAATAATAATACCTGATGATGACTTCAATAAAATTGGGAGCGTGTGCGTAACAGCAAAGTGGAAATCTTAAAATAGCCTCTTTTTGTCTTCGAAATTACTAAGTTGCCCCCTTTTGTTGACTTGGTAAGTTGTGTTCGGGGACCCAAATTATTGGGAGATTAGTTTGTTTTTTTTTTTTTTTTTTTTTTTTTTTTTTTTTTTTCACAAAATAATCTATTGTCCAAAAAGTAGTATCGTTTGGCTGCCAAGATTAAGAAAGATTATAGGAAAAATAATCTCTAAAATTAAAAGTTCATCCAACCAGCTTTTCAGAAAGGACTAGAGATTATTTTTTGTATAATTACCATTTTAACCTTCAAAAAACCCACATTCATTATAAATTATAATAAAACCATACTTTAATATGGAATGCACATCGTGAATGATAATTTAACATCATTTTAAGGTTGTTTGTATTTTTACATGGATTTTCATGCAATGCTACATATTTATGATTTATATCAATAATTTTATTTACTATTCTTATTCATATTGGGTTTGTTATTTGTATATCCAATTACGTCATTTTACACTTTTAATCTAAAATTACAGGTAGTTTGCCAAACACTACTAAAAAAAAAGCTACATTTTTAATCTTTTTAAGCACCAGCACCCGCATCAGCACCAGCACCAGCACCAGCACCAGCACCAGCACCAGCACCAGCACCAGCACCAGCAATTTTTGCCAAACACACCCTTAATTGTGTTCTCTAGATAATTAAACGAGTATTCGTACATAGTGACGGGACTTTATAGCGACAAATAGTTACAGTTGTAATATTTTGGTTAAGTGTTTCGGATAACGTTTATACATACAACTAGAGGCGGAGCCAGAATTTCAAGTTAAGAGGGGCCGAAAACTTTCCGGTTTGTAGTTTTTTCTTTTGCCCATTATTCAAAAAAAAAAAAAAAAAAAAAAAAAAAAAAAATCATGAAAATAGTAAATCAATCTTAGAAATTTACCAAAACTAAACAAGGTAACTGTGTGAAATCATAAATGTCGCATTACTCAAGTTGACACTTTACTGGCTTTTTTAACCGTGTGTTTTAATACTTCTCATTCCTATTAGTGTGTTTCAGAAGTATTATTAGGAGGTATTAAAGGGTAATTTAGGCAAAACATTTTACTCATTTTTAAGCTTTTTTAAGTTTCGAGAATTAGTAAAACTCTTTATAAGTAGTAGAGATAAAGTTTGTGCTACTAAATTTTTGGCTCCAAAATTTGATGTTAAAGTTTGTGCTTCTAAATTTTTAAGCTTTTTTAACTTCAATGCATCGTTTTATAAAAGACTTTTCACTCTTTAATAAGCTTTTTAGATGACTTGATGCATTGTAGTTAAATCTTTACTAAAGACTTGTATGATAATGACTTGGTTACAGAAAACTACCCAAAAGATTTTCATTAATTAAAACTTAAATGACACAAGTGGGGTATACAAAAAAACTGTTGCAAAACTTTTTAGCATTTGAGAAGATTTTAAAGAAAAGTTTTTTATATGAAATTAAATGGAATAATTAATGTTAAATCTAAAAAAGTCTTTTGAGCTAAACTTTGTTTGATTTAAATAGATTGTCTCTAATATTAGCAGGTGTCTACATGTATCACAATAAACATTTTTAACTCACGCGTTGCCACAAATTAAATTTCCTCCTTATATGACCGAAATGTTCGGTCTGGGTCGGTTCCGTCCAATCCAACAAAACATAAGGCCATCTCCAATGGCCAAGCAAAATGCCCCAACATACCGGTCACCTTAGCAACACGTCAGCAAACTGTTTCAGCATACTGAACCAACAAACTGAACTTATTTTACCTCCAACCCAGCATACTGAAACTTATTCATTTTTTTTTCACCAGTCAAAGTTTTCCAAAAAAAAACAAATGTATAGGCCCACTTTTCAACTTTTGGATCAGTATGCATGTATACAAACTGTTTTGGCATTTTGACTAACATACCGCGTCTTCAATCTTGGCATATTGATTTTCAGTTTACAAACTGTATTGGCATTTACCCATTGGAGTTAACCTAATAATCAATTTTGCCTAAGATCAAACCGGACCAAAGACGGAATATAAGAAAAGGTGAACCAAAGACCGGACCGAAATATATTCACCCCCGTCCGGTCGGTCTGGTTTCTTGATTCGGTCAGATCCGCGGTCCTCTTTTATGATGACATCTTGAGCCTCCCATTGGCTACATACATTCCCAATGACGTAACCACATTTCATCTTATAAACATATAAAAAAGATCAATAAAAAAATACTGCTACAAATTACAATTACAAATTTACAATCACACCAATTTTTCAGATCAGAGCCCTAATTAACCCTCAAAGCTCACAAATCAAATCATTTACAATGGACACAACATCAAATAACAATCCATGTATAAAAGAAGTAATCCGATCAGCATCAGTAGCGTTTGCCCCACACGCGCCGTACATAGCAGCGGGGACAATGGCGGGAGCGGTTGACATGTCGTTTAGTTCATCTGCGAATCTGGAGATTTTTAAACTTGATTTTCAATCTGATGATCGTGATTTGCCCTTGCTTGGTGCTGTTGGGAGTAGTGAACCGTTTAATCGGTTGTCGTGGGGGCGATCGCCTGGTGGCGAAGGGGAGGAGGAGTTTGAGCTGGGGATTGTGGCGGGTGGGCTTGTGGATGGGACTATTAGCTTGTGGAACCCTAAGTTGCTTATTGGGTATGGATTATGGATTCACTTTTTTTTTTTTTTGTAAATTGTGTTTTTATATATTGATAATACTTATTGTTGCGCGTGAAGTTAGCATAAATAAGAGTGTTAGGTAGACTAAGCCATAGACGCGTGTTATAGGCGACGCCATGTCATCTTTTACCCTATAACATATTTATAACACACCACCGGAAAACCCCACTCACTCACAAAAAAAGAAAGAAAGAAACACTAAAACGCTCGGATGGCGATGCGCCTATAAAGTACGAAGCACAGTGCACCTATAACGAGTGGCAAATTGGGCCTATAACGTGACTATAATTCCTTGCACCGTGCCATCTAATAATGCATAGGAAGTTATATTTATGTTTTATGTATTAAGTATTGTTGTACTCTATGATTGCTATTCTAATAATCAGGTTAATGAGATTTTTTTTTTTGAACTGCGAATATTCTAATAATCAGGTTAATGAGATTATTTTGATGATTTCGTTTCCTAAATAAGGTATTTTTTTTTTGGTGAATTTCATATATCCCTTTCAAAACATCATGGTTGGGACAACAAACATCCATCTCGTTTGTATTTTGGATACCCGTATAACCATCGAAGGCTGTTGAAGTGACTAATTCCTAGAAATAGGGAAGCGTTGAGAACAAAGAAATTGTTGGAGCTATCATTTCTCTCTAGTACCAAACTACCAATATGTTTGATGTTAAGAAAAGATCTCTTGCAGGAAGGTTATAAGGTGTTGCCACGTCAGCGTAATACTAAGAATAATAGTGAAAGGTGTTTTCATGAGAATAATATTGAACTAAATTTTATGTGTTTAGTTGCTCGTTCGGTATGAATTTATATAGTTTCGATTTTTAGGTTTTTTATAATTAGTATTGTTGTTATTAGAGCACGCAAAGTTGTCAATATTGCACACAAAGTTGTTAAAAGATGTGGTAACATAAGAATAGTTTTTAGAGCATTGGCTGTAGTCACACACCACCAACGCCATTCATACGTGGCAAGGATTTGGCTTGAGCCAAAGCCAAGCCACCATACCAGCCCCTTTGCGCGACTGCGCCATCTTGCAAGTGAAGCCACTGGCTTGCGCCAAAGAACATTTTTTTTTTTTTATTTTAATTGGTTTTTGTGTTGAGTTTGTGTTTTAATTGGGTACGATGGGTCCCAAAAGTGAGGTTTTAGCTTGAGTGATTAGTGAGGAGGTTTTTTGGCGTGTGAGTGATAAGGGAAAAATGCTGAGGTGGCATGACGTGGCACCCTTTTTGGGTTTTGGCCCAAGTGACTACACCTGATGCTCTAAAAGGTGTTGCCATGTCAGCGTAGCACTGATATTGAACCAATTTTTTATGTGTTTATATATTTTAGTTGCCCATTGGGTTTGAATTCATTTTCTATATAGTTTTGACTTTTTTGTTTTATATAATAAGTGTTAATGTTAGCATAACAATGAGAATAATATCGAGCCAATTTGTATGATTTTATCTATTTTTGATTTAGGTTTTATGTGAGTATTGTTTGTTAGAGTACATGGTGTGGTAACATTAAGTTGTTTAAAGGGGTTGCCACATCAGCATAACTATCAACGCGCAATGTTATGAAAACTAGACGCACTAAAAATACAAGCTGTTAAAAGGTGTTGCAATGTCAGCATAATGTACTCAACACACTCAAAATAACACACTGAACCCATTAACACTGAAAACTGGACCAAATAATACACACACATAACGCAACGTTACCCAAACAAGGTTGGCCACTAATTTTGAGAACAACACTGAAGCCGTTGGTAATTATTAGCTAACGGTTTAGTAAAGATGAATAAATATTTTTATATTTTTTTTGTTTTATGTATAGGGATTATTAGGATGAGCATAAGTAGTTGCATCACACTATTTAGGTTGTTTGTGAGGTTTGTGAAGATGCAACAGAAAACATAGGAATCGCTATATGGTTTTATGTTTTAAGTGGGAAAATATTCTTTTCTAGCTAATTAATATCTCTGATGAGGGTGCTTTTGCTATGCAAATCTGCAATAGTGTTGTGATTTTTCATGCTTTTCATGGTGTCAAGGAAATTAGTATGTGAAAGTCTCATAAGTTTATTTTATTATTTGGACAGTAGCGCCGAGGAACGTGGGAACGCTCTTGTTCAAAACCTATCAAGACACAAAGGACCTGTAAGTTTTCGTTTTGTGTTTCTGGACTGCGATTAGCGATAGTTGGTTCTTTTACACTTGGTATTTAGTCTTAACCTTTCAATGCTGCATTCCACTTGAATATTTTTTCAGGTTCGAGGTTTGGAATTTAGTTCTCTTAAACCAAATCATCTAGCTTCTGGTGCTGAAGAAGGTGAAATCTGTATATGGGATATAGCTAAACCAGCAGAACCTACACATTTTCCGCCTCTCAAGGTAATATAATTGGGTCGTTATGCTCTCGTACCCAATCTGCTCTTGTCTCTGTTTGATTTTTTTAGTAATTTATGCTATAGTCAAGGTAATACTTCAAAGACATGCAGTGTATTTAGCTTTATGCTTAGTGCTATAAACTTCTCTCTGCAGGGCAGTGGATCTGCTACCCAAGGTGAAATATCATTTTTATCATGGAATAAGAAGGTTCAACCTATCTTGGCATCCACTTCTACAAATGGAACAACTGGTATGAATGGAAACAGAGATTAGTGCTTAGCTAATGTAATATAGAAAAACTAATGGTACATTATTTTTGTTGTTATAGTGGTTTGGGACCTGAGGAAGCAAAAACCGATTATAAGGTAATTTTCTGGATATGGTGTTATAACTTTGTGATGCATACTTGAACTTTTAACCTATTCTGCAAGAACTTTCCAATTTACAGCTTCTCAGATTCAGTTAGAAGGCGATGCTCTGTCTTACAGTGGCATCCTGATATGGCCACACAACTTATTGTTGCTTCAGACGATGACAGTTCACCTTCTTTGAGGGTACTGATTTATTTGCTATATACATGTCTTTTCATAAATATGTTAATTATCTAATTTACGTATCTATTGATCACCCACAGGTATGGGATATGCGGAACACAATGTCTCCACTGCGGGAGTTGGTAGGTCACACTAAAGGTATGATGGTAATTTTTAATTAGTTGATCGTCTGCTACTAATGATGTCACTCTTTAATTAATTTTTACATGTGTAACACATCAATTCTAACAACCCAATTAACCAGGTGTTGTTGCAATGTCCTGGTGTCCTAATGATAGCTCCTATTTGCTTACCTGTGCCAAAGACAACCGCACTATATGCTGGGACACTAATTCAGCTGAGGTCTGTCATAGCTGTTTTAGGCTGATGGTTTTACTTTCGAACTTACTGTACTTCACTTGGTTACTAAGGATCTGAGTTACCGATGAAAAACTTATGCAGATTGTCACGGAACTTCCAGCCGGAACCAATTGGAACTTTGATGTCCACTGGTATCCAAAGATACCAGGTGTTATGTCGGCATCTTCTTTCGATGGAAAAATCGGTATTTATAATATCGAGGTTCGCTAACTTGCACCCTTCTATATGCTTTTAACATCTCATAGGAGAATATGATTTAATAAGCACTACATGAATGGCCTGCCAAGTTGCCATCATTGTTAACTAACTTGAATAACATGCCATCCCCATACCCCGCTTCGGCGGGATTGGGTATGTTGTTGTTGAATAAGATGCTATCATTTATATGAATAGCTGGTTTAGTGGGCGCAAAGGGTGCTGACCAACTTCTTGTCTGGCCATATTTATCTTTGTGTAGGTTTTTGTTTGAAGTTTTAATGCTGCCTATGACTTGATATCTGTACCTATAATAGAAGTATCACCCTCCTTTACCCCCCAAAAAGTGAAACTATTTTGTGTCTACCATTGGGCTATACATAGCTTAATATTAGAAATCATAGACACAGTATCTACATAAATGCTATGGAAGCTTACATTTTCTTCTTTTGCAGGCTTGTGCTCGATATGGCGTTGGCGAGAGCTACCTTGTCCCAGGTAATGTATCTATTCCTGAATGTGCTTTTATAGTTTGCACAGTTCAATGTATAGTTTTTCCTTCTGTGTTTTTTTCTTTTTGTTTGTTTAAATGTCAAACTGAGTGGGAGTTGTACTCATCATTATAATACTTCTACTTTAAATTAAGTTACGTAATTTGTAAATATTTTGGTAAAAGTTGAATCTTATGTATATAAAAACTTGCAAGGTTAGCTCAAAATTCCAAAGACAAA